>CM042421.1:11342494-11527494 GCA_023634145.1 Thymallus thymallus | reverse complement strand
TCTAAAAACCTGTTTTCACTTTGTCATTATGGGGTATTGTATGTAGATTGATGAGGAAAATAATAAAATGCAATACTTTTTATAATAAGGCTGTAACGTAACAAAATGTGGAAAAAGTCAAGGGGTCTGAATAATGCACTGTAATTACTGTATTAAAAGAAAACAGATTAGATAGATAGATAGATAGATAGATAGATAGATAGATAGATAGATAGATACTTTATACTATAGTAATTAATAGTGTTTTTGCAGATTGTAGCATACTGCAGAAATTACAGTAGTATCTACTATATTGTTTTTGTTTTATTATCTTTGACAAGAAGTGGAGGCTTTTTCCTTGTTTTCCATAACCTGCAGTTAGGTATGACTGGGGTCTCACCAGATAGTCTTTATTACCTATAGGGAACACAATATATGATCTATAATTGGCATGTAGTTTTCTCTCTTATGGGTGGCACACATTGGGATGTGGGGGAAGGGGATAGGCAGGGTATATGCAAATTAAATACTGTAGTATTTACTATAGTTAAAAAATGTAATGTTTATGGTATATGCAAATTAAATACTGTAGTATTTACTATAGTTTAAAAAATAGTGTTTATGCGGACTGTAGTGTTTTTGCATACATTACTGTAGTATTTACTTTAGTATTCTACAATATTCTATAGTAATACTACACATGATCGATGGATACTACAGTGTGTAGTAGGGCTGTCCCCCTACTACAATTTTTAAATGTGTATCTTTCCATATATACTGTAGACATACCCTATGTGTTTTAATAAAATCAACTATATGCATTGAGCTTGTCTGATGCTTTAAGCTTACGGTTTGATGAAATAAGACAAATGCCTCAAGAGGGTGCCAGAGATCTAGATAATCAGAAGTAAAAAAACAACCGGACCCGAGCATCCTCCTCTCACTCCTGCTGGCTTTCGCAGATTCTGCCATTACTCTCCTTAAGTTGCCGGTAATAGGCTACAGGAGGAGTCGGCAACCTTTCTCATGTGGAATGCCAATTTAACTTACCATTTCTACCAATCTGTGTGCCAGTTATGGCTTTCATATGCACATTTTCGTGAAAGTTCATTTATATTTACAGCATTGTCATATGATTAATCAAAATTATTTCCTAAATGAAAATGATACAAAGCCAAAAAGTTACTTATATTGCCATTGCCAACTAAGTAAAAACAGCCTACATAAAGCCAACAAATAAAAACATTGCAGCCTGCAGGTAGAAAATAGCCTTATAAAAAGATAAATCCTATAAATCACATTGGCTACACATGGCCTGTCTGCAATGAACGTGAAACATTGCATCTACTATCAACTTGTGTCGGGCTAAAGCTTGCACTAGCAAACTTGCAACATTGTATAAAATATTCTGGGCCCTCAAAGTTTCCTGCACCAGTGAGCTTTTATTTCTTTCATCACATTCCCACTGGGTCAGAAGTTTACATACACTCAATTAGTATTTGGTAGCATTGCTTATTTCTTGTTTAACTTGGGACAAACGTTTCGAGTAGCCTTCCACAAGCTTCCCACAATAAGTTGGGTGAATTTTGTCCCATTCCTCCTGACAGAATTGGTGTTACTGAGTCAGGTTTTTATGCCTCCTTGCTCGCACACGCTTTTTCAGTTCTGCCCACAGATTTTCTATAGGATTGAGGTCAGGGCTTTGTGATGGCCACTCCAATACCTTGACTTGGTTGTCCTTAAGCCATTTTGCCACAACTTTGGAAGTATGCTTGGGGTAATTTGCGACCAAGCTTTAACTTCCTGACTGATGTCTTGAGATGTTGCTTCAATATATCAACATCATTTTCCTCACGATGCCATCTATTTTGTGAAGTGCACCAGTCCCTCCTGCAGCAAAGCACCCCCACAACATGATGCTGCCACCCCCGTGCTTCACGGTTGGGATGGTGTTCTTCGGCTTGCAAGCCTCCCCCTTTTTCCTCCAAACATAACGATGGTCATTATGGCCAAACAGTTCTATTTTTGTTTCATCAGACCAGAGGACATTTCTCCAAAAGTACGATCTTTGTCCCCATGTGCAGTTGCAAACCGTAGTCTGGCATTTTTATGGCCGTTTTGGAGCAGTGGCTTCTTCCTTGCTGAGCGGCCTTTCAGGTTATGTCGATATAGGCCTCATTTTACTGTGGATATTGTAAGGGCCTGACTGAGGCCAGGTATCTGACTCCCACTAGAGGGAGTGGGATGGCCACAGTCAGGTCCTGACATTCACTATGGGTGTTGTGTTTGATGATCCCCAATTAGAGGCAGCTGTCTTGAGTTGTCTCTAATTGGGGATTCTATTTATGTTCACGTTTTGTCCACCTGCGCCGTGGATCATTGTTCGTGTGTTTGAGTGTGTCTGCACTCAACATCAGCTCACGGTACGTTACGTTTGTTGTTTTGTAAAGTGACACTAGTATTAATAAAACATGTTTGCACCGTCCTCTCGCTCTGCGCCTAGTTCCCTCACCACTCACCGTGACAGATATAGATACTTTTGTACCTGTTTCCTCCAGCATCTTCACAAGGTCCTTTGCTGTTGTTCTGGGATTGATTTGCACTTTTCACACCAAAGTACGTTCATCTGTAGGAGACAGAACGCGTCTCCTTCCTGAGCGATATGACAGCTGCGTGGTCCCATGGTGTTTATACTTGCGTACTATTGTTTGGAAATTGCTCCCAAGGATGAACCAGACTTGTGGAGATATGCAATGTTTTTTCTGAGGTCTTGGCTGATTTCTTTTGATTTTCCAATGATTTCGAGCAATGAGGTACTGAGTTTGAAGGTAGGCCTTGAAATACATCCACAGGTACACCTCAAATTAACTCAAATGATGTCAATTAGCCTATCAGAAGCTTCTAAAGCCATGACATCATTTTCTGGAATTTTCCAAGCTGTTTAAAGGCACAGTCAACTTAGTGTATGTAAACTTCTGACCCACTGGAAATGTAATATAGTGAATTGTTGGAAGAATTACTTGTGTCATGCACAAAGTAGATGTCCTAACAAACTTGCCCAAACTATAGTTCATTAACATGAAATCTGTGCAGTGGTTGTAAAATTAGTTTTAATGACCTCAACCTAAGTGTATATAAACTTCTGACTTCAACTGTGTATATACATACATACATACAGTGGGGAGAACAAGTATTTGATACACTGCTGATTTTGCAGGTTTTCCTACTTACAAAGCACGTAGAGGTCTGTAATTGTTATCATATGTACACTTCAACTGTGAGAGACGGAATCTAAAACAAAAATCCAGAAAATCACATTGTATGATTTTTAAATAATTAATTTGCATTTTATTGCATGACATAAGTATTTGATCACCTACCAACCAGTAAGAATTCCGGCTCTCACAAACCTGTTAGTTTTTCTTTAAGAAGCCCTCCTGTTCTCCACTCATTACCTGTATTAACTGCACCTTTTTGAACTCGTTACCTGTATAAAAGACACCTGTCCACACACTCAATCAAACAGACTCCAACCTCTCCACAATGGCTAAGACCAGAGAGCTGTGTAAGGACACCAGGGATAAAAATGTAGACCTGCACAAGGCTGGGATGGGCTACAGGACAATAGGCAAGCAGCTTGGTGAGAAGGCAACAACTGTTGGCGCAATTATTAGAAAATGGAAGAAGATCAAGATGACGGTCAATCTCCCTCAGTCTAGGGCACCATGCAAGATCTCACCTCGTGGGGCATCAATGATCATGAGGAAGGTGAGGGATCAGCCCAGAACTACACGGCAGGACCTGGTCAATGACCTGAAGAGAGCTGGGACCACAGTCTCAAAGAAAACCATTAGTAACACACTATGCCGTCATGGATTAAAATCCTGCAGCGCACACAAGGTCCCCCTGCTCAAGCCAGCGCATGTCCAGGCCCGTCTGAAGTTTGCCAATGACCATCTGGATGATCCAGAGGAGGAATGGGAGAAGGTCATGTGGTCTGATGAGACAAAAATAGAGCTTTTTGGTCTAAACTCCACTCGCCGTGTTTGGAGGAAGAAGAAGGATGAGTACAACCCCAAGAACACCATCCCAACCGTGAAGCATGGAGGTGGAAACATCATTCTTTGGGGATGCTTTTCTGCAAAGGGGACAGGAAGACCGCACCGTATTGAGGGGAGGATGGATGGGGCCATGTATTGCGAGATCTTGGCCAACAACCTTCTTCCCTCAGTAAGAGCATTGAAGATGGGTCGTGGCTGGGTCTTCCAGCATGACAACGACCCGAAACACACAGCCAGGGTAACTAAGGAGTGGCTCCGTAAGAAGCATCTCAAGGTCCTGGAGTGGCCTAGCCAGTCTCCAGACCTGAACCCAATAGAAAATCTTTGGAGGGAGCTGAAAATCCGTATTGCCCAGCGACAGCCCCGAAACCTGAAGGATCTGTATGGATCCAAAATCCCTGCTGCAGTGTGTGCAAACCTGGTATAGAACTACAGGAAACGTATGATCTCTGTAATTGCACCAAATATTAATTGTACCAAATATTAAGTTCTGCTTTTCTGATGTATCAAATACTTATGTCATGCAATAAAATGCAAATTAATTACTTAAAAATCATACAATGTGATTTTCTGGATTTTTGTTTTAGATTCCGTCTCTCACAGTTGAAGTGTACCTATGATAAAAATTACAGACCTCTACATGCTTTGTAAGTAGGAAAACCTGCAAAATCGGCAGTGTATCAAATACTTGTTCTCCCCACTGTACATACATACATACACACACACACACACACACACACACACACACACACACACACACACACACACACACACACACACACACACAGTATATTTGTTACTACTCTACTTAAACAATATAGTTCGACCAACAGCCAAAAGATCGACCAGTTGACTAATTGGGGTCAGAATTCTATAGTAAGTACTGTAGTATTCCATAGTAAACTGTAATATTTTTCATGTGGGCATTGACTATTGCAGTCAAACCATGGGAATTGATTACATAATGCAGAAAAGCAATACAATAACCTCAGTGATGGGTAGACAGGCAGGCATCCACCTCCCAGACAACAAGCTATAACAGAATGACATGATACACAACACTACAGCCTGTCTATTCTAGCCACGGTGTATCCTTGACTTAACGTCAAACTGCTTCAAACTAAACATGGCCAGAACGTTTCCTGAACATTTCCTGTACGACTGCCAGATCCAACCCTGAAGGTTGTTTTTTCAGATTATGTGGATACAAGAAAAACACAACGTTCATTACTGTGATAAAGTATCGTAGCGATGCCAGCATAGAGCTGAGTAGTCCATTACTAGCCTGATCCCAGATCTGTTTGTTCCAACTCCTATGGTTGCCCTTGTAAAACTGACTATCCTACCGATCCTTGATTTCGGCGATGTCATTTACAAACTAGCCTCCAACACTCTACTTAGCAAATTGGATGTAGTCTATCACAGTGCCATCCGTTTTGTTACCAAAGCCCCATACACTACCCATCACTGCGACCTGTATGCTCTCGTTGGCTGGCCTTCATTATATATCCGTCGCCAAACCCACTGGCTCCAGGTCATCTATAAGTCTTTATTAGGTAAATCCCCGCCCTATCTCAGCTCACTGGTCACCATAGCAACACCCACCCGTAGCATGCGCTCCAGCAGGTATATCTCACTGGTCACCCCCAAAGCCAACACCTCCTTTGGCCGCCATTCCTTCCAGTTCGCTGCTGCCAATGACTGGAACGAATTGCAAAAATCATTGAAGCTAGAGGTTCCTATCTCCCTCACTAACTTTAAGCATCAGCTGTCAAAGCTGCTTATCGATCACTGCACCTGTATATAGCCCTTCTGTAAATAGCCCACACTAGATAGATAGATAGATAGATAGATAGATAGATAGATAGATAGATAGATAGATAGATAGATAGATAGATAGATAGATAGATAGATAGATAGATAGATAGATAGATAGATAGATAGATAGATAGATAGATAGATAGATAGATAGATAGATAGATAGATAGATAGATATGTACTTTATTGATCCCCCGGGGGGGGAATCATTCATTCTACCTCATCCCCATATTTATTTTTGTTATTTTCACTAATCTTGCACTCCAGTATCTCTATTTGCACCTCATAATTTGCACATCCTTCATTCCTGTGTTAATGATGATAATCTGTAATTTATTTCACCACTATGGTCTATTTATTGTCCTACCTCCTTACCTTACTGCATTTTGCACTACATTTTGCACTCTGTATATAGATTTTCTATTGTGTTTTTGACTGTTTGTTTACTGTGTAACTCTGTGTTGTTTTTGTCGCACTGCTTTGCTTTGTCTCGGCCAGGTCGCAGTTGCAAATGAGAACTTGTTCTCAACTGACCTACCTGGCTAAATAAAGGTGGAAAAAAAATAATAATATATGGTCATTGTTATGCCAATGGCAAGATAGCACAAACAGATCTGGGACCAGGCTAGTGCATTCCCCAGAAGGCTGTGAAACAAGCAGTGGTCTGACGCTCAACAGCAGCATGCACCTCATTAGCTGATCTAATTTACTAATCAGGCCCTGAAACCCTGCTACATGAAGGAAGATAGAGGCAGGGGGTGACGTCAACTCCCAAACTACCAGAAACGCAGCTCTGTTGCAGCCCACAGAAGAAGAAGTTGGTATGTAAAGAAGCTATGTGAAGACGGTTTCATTTTGGAACCTTGCTGCAGTATGGAACACAGAGCAAAATTGAGGATGGAATTCTGGAACTCTGAGAAGTAGTGTTTGGGCTGGGAGGAAGGATACAGTGGTAAAAAGGTTGGGTGCTTTTGATGTTGTACCTTTTTTCAGAGGTATTCACAGAAATGATTTGCGTGACAGTAATAGCCAGTCCTTTTCATATAATTTCCTACCGGCTCCATCATCTTTTGTGACATCCCTTTTTGTAAATGAAAGCAAATGTATATATACACACACACACACACACACACACACACACACACACACACTTCTCGTTTACAATGTAGCTGATGGCTGTTGAAAGGGAAGAACTGGAGCCATTGTCCGGACCAACTGAGCCAGCCTGAAGATGCGTGGGCAAATGCGTCAGAGCAGAGCTCCTGACATACATACAGGGGCCGCTCTCTCTTTCTCTACCTCTCTCCATCTCTCTCTCTCTCTTTGTTACCTTACCTGACCACTTTGGTTCCTCCTCTTAAGGCCTGCATATCGATCATACATCCGGTGTTAATGTACGAAGCCAGGTTGATCTCTGAGAACTCAGCCTGTGAACCAAGGAGAAAGACACCACACTGAGTTATACACATTATTCACTGGGGGATAGAAGTAGAACAGTACTGTAAAATTACTGTAAAACATCATATAACAATAACATAAAAACAGTCCTCTAACTTTTTGACACGAACATTAAAAAGCCCCCTGCTCTTCCCTACGGCTTTCTGTAAAAACAGACATCTTTGAACAATTTGAGAGTAAAACATTCCAAGCACACTAATGGTGCCACAATTGGATGTCAAAGTTCATCAAAGTTCAAAGTAGTTTGCAACAGAAAACACCCATCACTCATAATCTATGATGTCATGTGTAAGTGAGTGGTGTGGTAGGCTCTACCACATCAGCTCCAGTCACCCCTTCTCTAGGGGCATGAGGAGCCATAGAAATAGAGTTACTAGAACGAGAAACCCCAGATCAATGAGGCCACAATGGGTGGTAATACTATTTCTATGTGAGGGGTGGGGGACAGAGAGAGAGAAAGAGAGAGAGACAGAGACAAAGAGAGTGAGAGAAGAGAGAGAGAGAGAGAGACAGAGAGGAGACAGATAGACTAATCAAGTTATCCAGAGTCTGTCTGTGGCCTTCCGGAGAGGACAGGACAGGACAGGACAGCAGAGGCCTTGTGACAGGCTTTAGCAGCTAGTTAATGACTTGATCAAACTCCCAGACAGAGCAGAGATCCTCTCTGGAGGGGAAGGGACACTGCAGCTTGGCCTGTCTGGGAGTCATGGGAACAGAGGGACTAGAATGGGGCATTAGGGGCCCAGTGCCTCCATTGTCTCTTGTAATTACATGTAAAAACATATTTGCTCACTGGCTGACTGTTCTCAGGACAGTACCCTGCAAGGGGACACATTTTAAATGCATATTTTACCTAAATGTAATAAATTCATAGCAGATTCCAAATCTACCTAGACACAGATCACATACATTATTAGCCATTAGTACATTTTGCTGCAGGATAAATACTGTACATTTAGGCACATGCACAATGGGTGTGGCCCCTTGGGGAAACTTGGTATTGAGACACAGGCACTTTTCCATCCATGGCAAACCCAAGAGCATAATATCCAAACACCTGACATCCTCTATGTATGATATGTTAGCTAAAGTCAAGGCTGCGTGTGTCAATACCAAGTATACGCGCCATATTTATGATAGATAACTACAGAGACATTTAAAACACATTTAACATATTTTTTCTAATCATAATAAAATGTATCATATGCTGGGTTCATGTCTTTGTTTTTGGCCTTGGTGACCTTGTTTGGGTGTTGTCAAAGTAAAGCCACAGAACGTCGTTCAAACATCTGCTATGCAAATAGAATAACAAAAGCCATCTGTGTAAGTATTTGGCCGATGAACGTGGATGACAAAAACTCCCCAGAACATGGATGACTTAAAGTTCCCATTCAGGCACTGTGAGTTTAGCCTCTGAAGTTATGATGGAGAAACATGAGTTTGTCCTCTAACCTGAGAAGCACTCTGAAACCTCACTGATATGTGGCAATCTCAAAAGGCCACCACCTGAAGACACCATGACTTTCCTTAACTTCCAATGTTTGTTGTTTGTGCTGCACCAGTGTTGCTCTTCAGATACTGTATCTAGGTTTATTTCCAGAACAATGTGCCAACTTAACAAAACACTATTTTTTCTGTGAAAAACACCCCCCACTTTTTATTTATTGTGTTGTGCTCACAGAGGAGAAGAAGAGAGCAGGGGGCGAGCAAATGCCCTAATCTCATTTACGGGACAGTGAGACGCCATTCACTCTCAATACGCCTCAAAAGACACAACACACTGGAACTTGGCTCCCTTCCTCTCCTCAGCTCCTCTCCACTGATACCCGCCTCTCAACGAAACATCTGCGTGCTCGGCACAATGCTTTGCCGTCACCAAGAAAGACTCTTAAAAGACGTAACAAACACACACAGAGGCGCATACTCTTGCTCACACACACACACACACACACACACACACACACACACACACACACACACACACACACACACACACACACACACACACACATTCCTGTATACAGATCTGCAACTCATCCCCCTGGCAAATTACAATCCCTCAGCAGGGGCCTACGTTGACATTTCCTGTGACCAGATAAAACCAGAAGAGTGGGCTAGTTTCTGGCAACAACCAAAAAACGCTCCACAACTCCTGCCATTGGTTGGCTGGCTCGGTGAGGCCCTCTGTCATTGGACAGTTATGGATGAGCCGTTTGTGTGACTGGGGCGAGTGCCCGGGACGCAGGGCCCGTTTGACAGTGCCATGGTTACCATCAGAGTAATAGATTCAGATTTGTCTTACGAGCAGCTCTCACCCTGGGAAAGGAGAACAGGACAGGATACATGGGAACTGCCTTCTCTCCACTAACTGCCCCCAGTGCACAATTATTCTTTCCTCTATAACCGCCACTATAACGGTGGATCTCTGTGTTGCCAGACCAGTTGCAGTATTTCTAAATGTGCAAGGAGGCTGCAGTACGGTCTTTGATGATGGTATCCAACATACCAAGCAGTTTGGCCAGAGAGACATCTTTCTAGGACAATTCTCTGAGTGCCTGAATGATACTCACACCAAATAATGGCAAGAGTTGTCTTCCACAACCTGTTAATATATTCAAGCAACAGGATCTGAAGTACTAACTGTTCTATATGTTATTGTTTTTAAAACCCTACCCTGGTCTCAAGAAGAGTGTTCCATGATTTAAGTGATTCAAGTCTCTCTCTGGGCTCTGTAGTGTTCCATCCTTTTGCTGTCATAGCCAAATCTTGACTTAAGATGCATAACTCAAACTTGTGCACGAATCGGTGTATGAGAGTGTTTGTGAGTATTTAAAAGTCTGTATTAGGCCCTCTAAACAGCCGGTGGAGAGTATAAATCAGCATGCTGAGAGCACTCTTCCCTACTGTACTGCACGCACACACACAGCCAGGGCCCCAGGACAAGTGGACAGCAGAGTAAAGACAGCAACTCCAAATATGGTCCCCCCCCTCCCCCTCTCTCCTCCCATTCTGGCCCTTGCTAGAATTACACAACACAACATAGCTCATCTGAAATCTTTGGCCGTATTTTTAGAATTCTGCTAATGGGTGTCATCAATGTTCAGGTGCACAAGGTGCCTTTCGCAATGGTCAGGTGACAAAATCGTAATCTGAAGACAAAGGGTACTGATACACAATGACAATAGCTCAACTCCTAGAACTGTGGTAAATCCTATTTCACAGAAAGGATTCTCTGCTGACCTCTTCATGTGTGAGACGCATTTAGCTTAAACCTCCTGCTCCTCCCCCCTACCACCCCCAATCATTAAATGGCCCATTATATCTCCTGTAAAAGAAACAGTCACCCTGACCAGATCCCTCTCGATATATACAAAAGCAACAGTATAGTGGGAAACCTAAAATTGCTCCTGGTGATAAACATAGATGTGGGGTTGGCAAAGGAAGGCTCCTATCTTGTGGTTTCCTTTGGGTCCAAACATAGCCATTTTTCTACAGCAGAAATGACTGTTTACTCGGACTAGATACACTTCACCTCATTTGTATGAACAAACAAATGTGTGCTGCAGTGTGAGGCAGTGGAGTCTGAGGAGAGTAACAACAGCAACATTATTATCGTCTATATAGGGCACAGCTGCACTTGCTCAAGTTAGTCAAGAAAGGGCAAAAGGAGTCTTTGTACAGTTTGCCAGTGCTTAACCCTTGCAAAAGATTTCCAACTGAACATCAATCTTGTAACAACGTCAACACATATGTCCTGAACCTCTGGGGGTGAAGACGTGAGCCAATTACTAAGGGTACGGATTACAAAGACCCAAATGGCTGTGAATCTCTATTACTGTAAAGGAGAGGAGTGTGGAACAGTGAAAGGACAAGGCGGAGGGAAGCGGAGCAGAGCAGGCATTATGTCGTCACTGAGGTCATAGGCCTGGTGAGCAGATGTTGCCCCTGCTTACACGTCTAGAACTTTTTGGACGGTGGATGGGAACCCAGAGAAACTGGCCTTTATACATTCGCAATCACTATCGAACCTCCTGGACAACTATTATCTCCTTTACAAAATGTAGTATATATTTTTTCCCTCTACTCATGAACAAGGGTTGCCGAGTACCAATACATACCCAGTAGACGGCTATTATTCCATTTAAATCATGTCTGTGACGTTAGTATTGCATTGACGCAGATGAAGTGATCAAGCAGCCTTGGAAAAAACATTACTCACAGGGGAAAGAAACTTGATGTCATGACCGAGACCCTCCGCTTGGCACTGCTAAGTCGCCGAGCAGAGAAGGGCAGCACACATCCAAGAGACTTCAAAAGAGACACAAAAGGCATTGTGGGAAATAGTGAAAAAACCAATAAGCCCTGTGTATGCCCCTTTAGAGCACTTCAACAATCTGAACACACACAGGATCTCCTGGCACAAGTGTGTAGAGATCAGAGTGGGCACAGTCAATGGTGCTGGATATCTTGGAGCACTTATTGAGAGACTGATAAGACTCAGAGGGTAAGTCAATGAGGATCTGGGCAGCAGCTCAAGGCTAAGCCAAGGTTGATCTGTGCCAAAGGAAAACCCTGGGAACGAGTTCAGTTGGACGTGCTTGGCATGAGGCAGGATACCTGTGGTACCTAGGGCCACATCTGGCCTAGAAGGTCTAGCAAAATCAGACAAAGCATCTTCTTTTACTTGTTGAACTTGAACTTGCAGCTTGGAAAACTATGACAGTGATGGGATTTGTTCATACTCTTTTCATGTATCGTATATGACTAATTGCAGATGTGCACCACACAACAGAATGTTCAAACTTTGCTGAAGCAAGCTTCACGCTAGATGATAACGCTCATTCTTATGGAACTCATTAAATTTATGGAGCACAATCAATCAATTGATTACTGTTAGGTGGGACCTAACTTTCAATTGATGCACTGCTCTCCGTTCTATTCATGCAACCCAGTGAAATATGAGTTTGAGTAGCATATGAAAGGACGCATGCCATTCCCTCTGCAACAATGCTATTTTGGCACAAGGTGTTTAATAGTTTAATATAAAAAAGGCTAAGAGCTCTGTTTGTAATCTGCACAGTGCAATGGAGAGTATGTTGAAGACCTTTTGCACTCTGTGTTTAAGTGTTAAGGGTTTTATACATGCCGAGGCGTCGGGAAAGTAAACCTTCAAAGCACGGCCTCGAACGTGTGGAGGAGTGATTTATGAAATGTTCACAACTTAAATATTTGAATGGGGTTAGGGAGAGGGGCATATAAAGAGATACACTATACTTGGAGAGCGCATCGAATGTACATTGCATTCGGAAAGTATTCAGACCCCTTCAATTTATCCACATTTTGTTACGTTATAGCCTTATTCTAAAATTGAATTAAATTGTTATTTTTCCCCTCATCAATCTACACACAATACCCCATAACGATGAAGCAAAAACAGGCTTTTAGAAACGTGTGCAAATGAATAATTTATGTTCAAGTCATTAAAACTAATTTTTCAACCACTCCACAGATTTCATTTTAACAAACTATAGTTTTTGAAAGATGGTAAGGACATCTACTTTGTGCATGACACAAGTAATTCTTCCAACAATTGTTTACCGACAGATTATTTCACTTATAATTTACTATATCACAATTCCAGTGGGTCAGAAGTTTACATACACTAAGTTGACTGTGCCTTTAAACAGCTTGGAAAATTCCAGAAAATGATGTCATGGCTTTAGAAGCTTCTGATAGGCTAATTTACATAATTTGAGTCAATTGGAGGTGTACCTGTGGATGTATTTCAAGGCCTACCTTCAAACTCAGTGCCTCTTTGCTCGACATCATGGGAAAATCAAAAGAAATCAGCCAAGACCTCAGAAAAACATTGTAGACCTCCACAAGTCTGGTTCATCCTTGGGAGCACGTTCATCTGTACAAACAATAGTACAATCAGCGACCTCCTCCCCACCTCCGCCCCTGCTCCCTCTGGACTGATCCTCAACACCCCCCTTCCCCCCACCTCCCCACCTGGGCTGGCTTTCACCACCAACCAAGTGAAGAGAGAACTGGAGAGACTATATCAGTGGAAAGCGGCGGACCCTGATGGCATCAGCCCAAGGGTGCTTAGGGTCTGTGCTGATCAACTATGTGGATCCCTTCAACCTTAGCCTGAGCCTGGAAAGGGTTCCTGTGCTGTGGAAAACATCCTGCCTCGTCCCAGTGCCCAAGAAGGCGCACCCCACTGTCCTGAATGACTTCAGACCTGTAGCGCTAACATCCCACATCATGAAGACCCTGGAAATGTTAGTCCTCGCTCACCTCAGACCCCTGGTGTGTACATCACTGGACCCCCTGCAGTTGGCATATCAGCGCAACATCAGGGTGGATGATGCAATCATCTACCTTCTGCAGAGGCCTACTCTCACCTGGACAACACAGGTTGCACTGTGAGGGTTATGTTTTTTTACTTCTCCAGTGCCTTCAACACCATTCAGCCCCTGCTACTGGGTGAGAAGATGAAGAGGATGAAAGTGGAAGCACCCTTAGTTCCTGGGTCACGGACTACCTGACCGGTAGGCCACAATTTGTGTGACTACAGAGCTGTGTAGTCACACAAATTGTGGGAAGCTTGTGGAAGGCTACCCGAAATGTTAAACAATTTAAAGGCAATGCTACCAAATACTAATTGAGTGTATGTAAACTTCTGACCCACTGGGAATGTGATGAAAGAAATAAAAGCTGAAATAAATCACTCTCAACTATTATTCTGACATTTCACATTCTTAAAATAAAGTGGTGATCCTAACTGACCTAAGACAGTGAATTTTTAGTAGGATTAAATGTCAGGAATTGTTTAAATGTATTTGGCTAAGGTGTATGTAAACTTCCGACTTCAACTGTACATAAGTATTCTGACCATTTACACAGTACTTTGTTGACCTTTGGCAGTGATTACAGCCTTGAGTCTTCTTGGTTTTGACGCTACAAGCTTGGCACACCTGTATTTAGGGAGTTTCTCCTATTTTTCTCTGCAGATCCTCTCAAGCTCTGTCAGGTTGGATGGGGAGCGTCGCTGCACAGCTATATTCAGCTATATTCTCTAGAGATGTTTGATGGGTTTCATGTCCGGACTCTGGCTGGGCCACTCAAGGACATACAGAGACTTGTCCCAAAGCCACTCCTGCTTTGTCTTACTGTGTGCTTAGTGTTGTTGTCCTGTTGGAAGGTGAACCTTAGCACAAGTCTAAGGTCCTGAGCGCTCTGGAGCAGGTTTTCATCAAGGAATTCTCTGTACTTTGCTCCGTTCATCTTTGCCTCGATCCTAACTGGTCTTCCAGTCCCTGCCGCTGAAAAACATCCCCACATCATGATGCTGCCACCCCCATGCTTCACCGTAGGGATGATGCCAGGTTTCTTCCAGGTGTGATGCTTGGCAGTTCAATCTTGGTTTCATTAGACCAGAGAAACTTGTTTCTCATGGTCTCAGAGTCCTTTAGGTGCCTTTTGGCAAACTCCAAGCAGGCTGTCATGTGCCTTTTTCTGAGGAGCGGCTTCCGTCTGGCCACTATCATAAAGGCCTGATTGGTGGAGTGCTGCAGAGATGTTTGTCCTTCTGGAAGTTTCTCCCATCTCCACAGAGGAACGCTGGCGCTCTATCAGAGTGACCATCGGGTTCTTGGTCACCTCCCTGACCAAGGCCCTTCTCCCCCGATTGCTCAGTTTTGCCGGGCGGCCAGCTCTAGGAAGAGTCTTGGTGGTTCCAAACTTCTTCCATTTAAGAATGATGCAGGCCACTGTGTTCTAGAGGACCTTCAATGCTGCAGAAATGTTTTGATACCCTTCCCCAGATCTGTGCCTCGACACAATCCTGTCTCAAAGCTCTACGGACAATTCCTTCAACCTCATGGCTTGAGTTTTGCTCTGACATGCTCTGTCAACTGTGCAACCTTATATAGACAGGTGTGTGCCTTTCCAAATCATGTAAAATCAATTGAATTTACCACAGTTAGACTCCAATCATGTTGTAGAAACATCTCAAGGATGATTAATGGAAACAGGACCTGAGCTCAATTTCGAGTCTCATAGCAAAGGGTCTGAACACATATGAAAATAAGGTATTTCTGTTTTTTTATTTGAATACATTTACAACAATTTCAAAAAACCTGTTTTCACTTTGTCATTATCGGGTATTGTGTGTAGATTGACGAGGAATTGATTTTATTTAATCCATTTCATAAAAATCTGTAACGTAAGAAAATGTGGAAAAAGGGAAGGGGTCTGAATACCTTGTGAATGCACTGTATATACACAAGTATGTGCACACCCCTTCAAATTAGTGGATTTGGCTATTTCAGCCACACCCGTTGATGACAGGTATAGAATCGAGCGCACAGCCATGTAATCTCCATAAACAAACATTGGAAGTAGAATGGCCTTACTGAAAAGCTCAGTGACTTTCAACGTGGCACCGTCATAGGATGCCACCTTTCCACCAAGTCAGTTTGTAAAATTTTCTGCCCTGCTAGAGCTGCCCCAGTCAACTGTAAGTGCTGTTATTGTGAAGTGGAAACGTCTAGGTGCAACAACAGCTCAACCGCGAAGTGGTAGGCCACAAAAGCTCACAGAACGGAACCACTGAGTGCTAAAGTGCGTAGCATGTAAAAGTCGTTTGTCTTCAATTGCAAAACTCACTACAGGAGTTCCAAACTGCCTCTGGAAGCAACGTCAGCACAAGAACTGTTCGTTGGGAGCTTCATGAAATGGGTTTCCATGGCCTAAGATCATCATGTGCAATGCCAAGGGTTGGCTGGAGTGGTGTAAAGCTTGCAGCCATTGGACTCTGGAGTAGTGGAAACGCATTCTCTGGAATGATGAATCACGCTTCACTATCTGGCAGTCTGACGGACAAATCTGGGTTTGGCAGAAGCCAGGAGAACACTACCTACCCCAATGCATAGTGCCAACTGTAAAGTTTGGTGGAGGAGGAAAACCGGTCTGGGGATGTTTTTCATGGTTCGGGTTGGCCCCTTAGTTCCAGTGAAGGGAAATATTAACGCTACAGCATACAATGACATTCTAGACGATTCTGTGCTTCCAACTTTGTGGCAACAGTTCGGGGAAGGCCCTTTTCTGTTTCAGCATGACAATGCCCCCGTGCACAAAGAGAGGTCAATACAGAAATGGTGACCATCGGGTTCTTGGTTACCCCCCTGACCAAGGCCCTTCTCCCCCGATTGCTCAGTTTGGCCGGGTGGCCAGCTCTAGGAAGAGTCTTGGTGGTTCCAAACTTCTTCCATTTAAGAATGATGGAGGCCACTGTGTTCTTGGGGACCTTCAAAACTGCAGTCATTTTTTGGCACCCTTCCCCAGATCTGTGCCTCGACACAATCCTGTCTCTGAGCTCTATGGACAATTCCTTCAACCTCATTGCTTGTTTTTTGCTCTGACATGCACTGTCAACTGTGCGACCTTATATAGACAGGTGTGTACCTTTCCAAATCATGTAAAATCTATTAAATTTACCACAGGTGGACTCCAATCATGTTGTAGAAACATCTCAAGGATGATTAATGGAAACAGGACCTGAGCTCAATTTCGAGTCTCATAGCAAAGGGTCTGAACACTTATGTAAATAAGGTATTTCTGTTTTTTTATTTGAATACATTTACAACAATTTCAAAAAATCTGTTTTCGCTTTGTCATTATCGGGTATTGTGTGTAGATTGACGAGGAATTGATTTTATTTAATCCATTTCATAAAAAGGCTGTAACGTAAGAAAATGTGGAAAAAGGGAAGGGGTCTGAATACTTTCTGAATGCACTGTATATACAAAAGTATGTGCACACCCCTTCAAATCAGTGGATTTGGCTATTTCAGCCACACCCGTTGATGACAGGTATAGAATCGAGCACACAGCCATGTAATCTCCATAAACAAACATTGGCAGTAGAATGGCCTTACTGAAAAGCTCAGTGACTTTCAACGTGGCACCGTCATAGGATGCCACCTTTCCACCAAGTTAGTTTGTAAAATGTTCTGCCCTGCTAGAGCTGCCCCAGTCAACTGTAAGTGCTGTTATTGTGAAGTGGAAACGTCTAGGTGCAACAACAGCTCAACCGCGAAGTGGTAGGCCACAAAAGCTCACAGAACGGAACCACTGAGTGCTAAAGTGCGTAACGCGTAAAAATCGCATGTCTTCAGTTGCAAAACTCACTACAGGAGTTACAAACTGCCTCTGGAAGCAACGTCAGCACAAGAACTGTTCGTCGGGAGTTTCATGAAATGGGTTTCCATGGCCTAAGATCATCATGTGCAATGCCAAGGGTTGGCTGGAGTGGTGTAAAGCTTGCAGCCATTGGACTCTGGAGTAGTGGAAACGCATTCTCTGGAATGATGAATCACGCTTTACCATCTGGCAGTCCGACGGACAAATCTGGGTTTGGCAGAAGCCAGGAGAACACTACCTACCCCAATGCATAGTGCCAACTGTAAAGTTTGGTGGAGGAGGAAAACCGGTCTGGGGCTGTTTTTCATGGTTCGGGTTGGCCCCTTAGTTCCAGTGAAGGGAAATATTAACGCTACCACATACAATGACATTCTAGACGATTCTGTGCTTCCAACTTTGTGGCAACAGTTCGGGGAAGGCCCTTTCCTGTTTCAGCATGACAATGCCCTCGTGCACAAAGAGAGGTCAATACAGAAATGGTTTGTCAAGATCAGTGTGGAAGAACTTGACTGGCCTGCACAGAGCCTTGACCATCCCATTTGGGATGAATTGCGACTGCGAGCCAGGCCTAATCGTCCAACAACAGTACCCGACCTCACTAATGCTCTTGTGGCTGAATGGAAGCAAGTCCCTGCAGCAATGTTCCAACATCTAGTGGAAAGGTTTCCCAGAGAGTGGAGGCTGTTATAGCAGCAAAGGGTGGACCAACTCCATATTAATGCCCATGAGTTTGGAATGAGATGTTCATGTAGTGTACAGACCCCAATAGGCCTGCCTCTCTCCCTCGCTCCCTCTCTCCCTCTCACTCCCTCTCTCTCCCTCTCTCCCAGCTATAAGAAGCTGCTATGGGTGGCCTGTGCACTGCCTGTGCCTCAGACTGGCACCTTATATGGCAGCAGCTGGGTGAAGAGCAGGAGAGAGCTAGCTAGGTTGGCTTTGGGCACGTGGGCACCAGTTGAGTTCAGAGCAGGGTGAGGGACGACAAAAACACTGCAGAGCTAAGCTGAGGAGGTAGGAAAGAGAGGAAAAGAGCGAGAAAGGGGGCTCTGTTTTTATTGTTGTTTGCTAAAAAAGGGTCATCATCCCATCACAGATCCGACTTTTCACACAGGGATTGGGTTTCCATTATCCTTGAGCTTTATGTTAGATGTACTAACACCCAGCAAGGCGTCCGCCTGGGCTGTGTAGAGCGGGAAGGCTGGCGGCGGAGGGCAATTAGCATCTGACTCTTTACCCTGCGAGGACCGGAGGAGGACTTCTGGGAAACAGCAGAGGGTCTGGCAAAAAGAAAAAGGGATGTTGGGGCTAGGGAGGTTAGAGGGGGCTTGAGGGTGTGACCCCCATAGCGGTCCCTTCAGTCTTGATTTAAGGGTCCTAATTAAGAGCACATGTTTTTATTTGGGTTTGTTCTCAGCAATGCCGAGAACAGCTACAAAAACGCACAGCCCCCATATTTCACATCTGATTTTAACTCAGAACTCCAAACCCCACCAGCCCAGCTACAGTCTCAACATTACTGAGAATGAGATGTGACCACAACAGTAGAGCGTTGAGCAAACAGACAGCCTATAAAGTCCCTGGACAAACAGACAGCCTATAAAGTCCCTGGTCAAACAGATAGCCTATAAAGTCCCTGGACAAACAAACAACCTATAAAGTCCCTGGTCAAACAGACAGCCTATAAAGTCCCTGGTCAAACAGACAGCCTATAAAGTCCCTGGTCAAACAGACAGCCTATAAAGTCCCTGGTCAAACAGACAGCCTATAAAGTCTTTGGTCTGGTCTTTTGTGCTGCGCTTTTTCCTTCTCCAAATAAATCCCACCACTTAATTTCAAAGACAACGACTCTGGTCTGCCCAAATCGCTTGCAGATGTATGGCCAAGCTTTTAGGAGGGAAATTTGATGTTATCTACCCACCAAAAATACTGTATGTCTAGACGGTTGCATATTTTTGCATATACATTGGCACTGACGGCATCTTTTCATATAATTTTTTTATAAATGCCCATTAAGACTGCCGTGTTTGTGCTACGGGGTTACGAACATGTTACTTCAGGGGAAAGTTGGTCTGACAAAACATTTGTAAAAGAGCTACCTGATGGGAGAGTCAGAGAGGCCATTATGATGTGTTAACACATTGCAGAATTAATTAAACTACTGTCATTGCTAGTTTCTGATTAAAATAAAAAAGCATAGAACTGTAAGGGACTGCTTCTGACACGAGTCCAGAAAACATTGAAATCCTCCCTGCGTGGTATCCAATGCTGAGAAGACAAGTATGTAAACATAAGTACATTCCATCAGGCAGCCAAGCACATACTGTACACACAGAGCATGCTAACATGATTACAGGCTAACTGGGGCATAGGAGGGAAAAGGCCTTGTACTTAGTGTCTAATAAGTACGTATGTTCAAGCTATCACATGCTATCCTAATGGTGCTTGAATAAAACAGCTTAGATTCCTAGGGGCTGATGGGGTAAAAAAAATGGTGAAAGATGTGGGTCAAGTCAGTCACCCAGGAGTGGCATCAGCTGAGCTAACAAAACCCAATCTCTCATCTGAGCCACATGGAGAAGTCATCAGTCCCTCCAGCTCTAACAGATGACTAATAGAACGCCACCAACCTGCTCCACCCGGATGTCGTATTCTCCGTTCAACTTCTTCCCTCGGAAATACTTGGCCCTGTGAGGAAAGAAACGGGAAAGAGACTAAATGAGACAAGATGAAATGCGATCGCAACTTTCAAAGCTCATAAACTTTTTTCACACAGTAGCCAAGGTAAGTTTCTAGACAGGAAAATATTGTCTACAGTCTTTAGATAGATAGATAGATAGATAGATAGATAGATAGATAGATAGATAGATAGATAGATAGATAGATAGATAGATAGATAGATAGATAGATAGATAGATAGATAGATAGATAGATAGATAGATAGATAGATAGATAGATAGATAGATAGATAGATAGATAGATAGATAGATACTTTATTGATCACCCGGGGGATAAATTTCATTGAAATGACTGTGTCAAGATGACTAGAAAAGAGGTTATCCAGTATAATTGTAAAAGGTATCTGTTGTAGTGGCCACCTGTGTATACCACTACAATTCAGTTTTTTCACCAACATAGAAAAGCATGTAGTCATACCAACCTCAGAATAATCTGTTTATTTGATTGAGGAAGGCTGAAGGCTGAAACGTCAAGTTTTCCATTGACAAATATTATTGGTTTCCATGATTACAGCATTATGTGGTCCTTGTGTAGTAACCATACAAGCAAATGTTCCAAGACTAAAAACCAGCTGAGCATCATAATCCGTCATAACGTCATATCCCCGACCTATTAGGCTGTTAGGCACCTCATCAAGAAACAGCAAGAGAGGAGAGAAAATAGAGGGGGGAGAGGCAGATCTCAAATCAACAGGATATTTCAGAGATATGACTCAATGTCCCAGTAACAGTGATTTGACTTTTTTTGTAGTCCGAGTGTCTGAAAAAACATTTCCTGTCACTGGCATTGTCAAACACCACAGGCAGGAAACCTGAATACACTTTTAGACAGCCCTGATAAACAAACACACACACACACGAGATAGAAACCGACGGTGCCGCTTTAAGGGGAAGGGGGTGGACATCCACATAAATCTGGACATTTCAGATATACTACCTCTCGTGCACACTTAAGAGCTCTACGTTTATAGCCTGTGAGCATGTGTCTTTGCCAAAACTCTGTGGGTCCAGCCGGTGAACTCTCACCCCTAGCAGGCGTGGGCCAGTTATCAATCTGTCAAGCGCTACATGCTAGCTGTTGGTGTGTGTGTTTGTGTGCTGCGCGGTCTACATGCTGGAGGCTCCTGATCAGTAGGACACAGGCTGTTAGGGATTTAGAGCAACTGCCTCTAAACTCAACTCACTATCTGTTATCTTTGGGATTGCACATTTTTGTCTTAGTGTCTTTTCTGTGACAGAAAAAAGTAATCCAAGCTTGCATTCTTTCCTATGTCTCTTCTTGCAATTGCACATTTCTACTATCACCGGCGGCAGAACGAATGGATTGGAAGGTCATTTCATTTGTCATTCCCCCTTCAAGCTAATTATGACTGCAACATTCTAAGTGTAATTTTATATATATCGCTTGTCTTAGTTAACATTAGAAAACATTTGTTTTTCATTAGTTTATGTTACTCTAGGACAGGTGTCTCCAAACCTTTCTAGCATGAGAGCTACTTTTAAATTCTGAAACACGTTGTAGCTTGTATTTTCCCTAATTCCATTTTCTCGGTTTTATTATTCCTGGTTTTGGGTTCATTTCAGTTTTTCACTCTCAAAATTACAATTATTCATAGAGAAACGATGAAATTACCAATGCCTAAATCACATCAGAAGACAATTTTTGAGGGTGGGGAAAAAAAACGAACAAATTAGGATTATTTTGTGTAATACCCCTTTAATTGTGCATTGAGGGAGGGAGGAATGTGCTGGTCTAGCGATGTTTTTGTTGCTGTATATATGTCATGACATATATACAGCAACAAAAACCCATCTGATTGATACAAATAATAATGATATAATTCCGCCAGGTAAGCCTACTTCACATCATTACCGCTAACTGGCTAGGTGAATGACAGACAAACACGCACACCATCAACACCACACAGACATACAGTGGCAATATTATTGGAAGTTAATTGACAAATATTGTGTTAAGTTTAGTTTAAGCCAATTTTAACTAACTAGGGATAATGTCAAAATGGATTTGATTGGATAGTAGCCGGGAGTTTAAGGTGTCTGATAATTGACTGTTTTAAAGTGTTCAATACATTTTATCTGTGGTGTGCATTTGTTACAACTAGGAAACAGAAAGCATGTGTGGGAACGTGGTACCAAGATGCTCGGTCAAATAATGAAACAGTGAGGTAAACCTTGAATAAATACACGGGACGAGACCCGAAATAAGAAGTGCACAATATGCACGGGACGAGACCCGTAAACACAAGTGCACAAAAACGCAGCACGAAAGCCAAAACAACAAAGCACAGTTACTCACAGGCCCAACGGACATTGTAACTATCAAACAACAAGACAATGGTGAACAAAGGGCACACTTATACAATTACTAATCATGGGGCAATAGCTGTGCGTAATCAAACAGTTCAGTCCCGCCTAGAAGCCTATGACATAGACCTCCGGAACTGGTGCACGGAATAAGCAACAGTACGGGAGGGATCCGTGACAAGAATCTAAAATATATTTTGATTTAACACTTTTTTGGAGACATGATTCCATATGTGTTATTTAATAATTTTGATGTCTTTAGTATTATTCTACAATTCTAGAAAATAGTAAAAATAAAGAAAAACCCTGGAATGAGTAGGTGTGTCCAAACATTTGTCTGGTACTGTAATTATGCATCTTTCGCTTCCCCTCGCTCATCAACTCACCCATTCTCTGCCTTTCTCCCCCATCATACATTACTTCATTTATTTAATGTTGTTACATTGGTTTCGGTATAGTTTAGGTTCCGTTTCGAGGAAATTATCGGGGTGATTATCAACTGAGCATGGCACCTTCAACTATCGGGAGAGGGCTCGAAGCAGGCTCTACTGTCAGGAGAAGAAACTCTCTCACCGGAGAAAGCATACGAGCTAGCTAAACAGCGCCCCTCTGTCTTACTATACGTAGCCCATGTATCTGATGCTGTCTGGACAAAAAGAGTATGACAGGCAATACTCTTTTTGTTAACCTGAGACAGCATCAGATACACATACAGAGACAGAGGGGCCCTGTTTCGCTCGCTCTGCTAATTTATCGGAGATTGATGAGTCTTTCTGTCGGCGTGCGTCTCGGCCCAATAAATTACCAATATTTCAATATTTTATTTGGACGGGCAAGGAGGTATGGTAGGGCGGGCCAGGCCCCCTAAGGCCCGCCCATGACGCTGGCCCTGATTCCTTGCCTTGGTATTTTTTCTGTGCTGGTCTTCTCTGACAGTATAAGGTCATACTAGCTCGCTCTTCTTGCTGTACCTCTATCTCCCCCATCCCTGCTTTCATAATGCTACTTTACAGTAACTGACACAAATGGGGTTAATCTAATCACTGATGTTCTTCTCAAGGTTTTCCAGCTGTTGAGCTGTTGACTATAAGATCCATGGTTATCCTTCCCTGTTATTTAGTTAGCAGTGAACCTTTGAAAACGTCTGACATAGATACAGTAAAGACCAATGCTCTGTCACCCAGGGCCAAACTTACCTTCACCATGACCATAGTAGAGCATGAGCCCTGAGGCAAGACCAGGAGGCTCGCGTATGGGCAAAACATTACTGGTATGTTTTCAAGCCAAGGCATTCATTGCACAACCTGTCATCACTTCAAATGATCAATTACATTTACGGTCTATTGGACTTTAAAAGTTCTGGGGTGAGCAGCCCTTCGCATGGTTCCAAGAGTAAACACACAGACAGGATTTGGCCCATGTTCTCCCCAAACGCTCACTTTTAAAACACAGTCACACCCCCATTGTAAAAACATCATGCAGAGGAATCCAGAATCTTTACCATGACATGAGACTTTCCCCTCCATTGCATTAGTCTCCCATAAAGCCAAAGTGAGTCATGTATTTTGACAAATTCTGTATTTTGCAATTCTTTGTTACACGTGAAAACATGTGTTAGGCTATATGACAAAGAGAACTCACAGCCCGATTTTTCCCACAGCCATCAATTACCATCACTTTGACCGCATATATGACAATAATGACATCAGTGATTGTATTGCATTTACAAAAGAGTAATCTGTGAATAATAATGCCGCTGTTTATTATCTATGCATAGTCACTTTACAAATTACCTCGACTAACCTGTACCTCTGCACATTGACTCGGTACCGATACCCCCTGTATATAGCCTCGTTATTGTTATGTAACTTTTTTGTGTTACCCTTTGATGTTATTTTTTACAAAATATATATTTTTTTACATTTTTACATATTTTTTACAATTTTACATTCTTGAACTGCATTGTTGGTTAAGGGCTTGTAAGTAAGCTTTTCACGGTAAGGTCTACACCTGTTGATTTGATAGAGTAATCTAATATAGGATCATTCAAGAGCCGGTACATTGTTCAGTCTCGAATAACAAACTGACAGCTTCTTGGCTCGCAGAATGTCATGTGGCATGGCATGGCATTCTGAGGAGGGTATGGCACGACAGGGAGCCAATGACAAGTCAGATAAGGAGGGCGAGATGGTGAGAGAGAGGGACAAGGCGGCCAAGCAAGAGAAAGGAGGGGAGGGAATCCTGGGAATGAGAGATTGCAAAAGACTGAGAGAAAATCAGAGAGAGGCAAGAATAGGAATGAGAGATGGAGAGCTTGCGAAAGATGGAGAAATTTTGAGAGAGAAAAAGAGAGAGCGGGAAAAGGAATGAGAGATGAGTGAGAGAGAAACAGAAAGAGAGAAAGTGATGAGGATGGTGATGTTGTGGGTGGCAAAAGCTGCTGTGTGTGTACCACCATTGTGCCCCAGTCAGAGCTGGAGGCCAGGCCTGTCAGGGGAGCCCAGCGTTTCCCCGGAGACCAGCAGCCTCTCCTCTGGAATGCCCTGGAGGAAATGTGGCCTCGAGGCAGAGGGCAACGATGGATGGACATGGGACACCCTCACCAACACTAACCCTCACCCTCACCCTCACCCACAACTAAAGATACTAATAGCTTGGATATACAGTACAGTACTAATGAGCTACTAGTTCTAATACAGCTGTCTGTGCAACCACCTCCCAAGAGGAGACATGCTGATATAAATATTACAGTCATGTTCTGTCAGCTATGAGATTCTATTAAATACTAACAGTGAGAAAGGTCAATTTGAGGCACACACAGAAAGACTGTGGCAAAGCCACCACACATGTTATAACACTGATTGCTATTTATGAGATATTGATAGTGTAAATCAAACCAATTTCAGATAAGAGATCCTATCAGCCATCAGTAACTATCAATGCATACATTTTATTTTTTATCATACTTGGCTAAGAGATTTGGATAATCATGAATCACTAATGCTTTTTAAGTTTCAATGTCTGCTTTACACCACATGATCCCAAGGCTTGAATATAAACTATTGTTCAAAAGTTTGGGGTCACTTAGAAATGTCCTTGTTTTTGAAAGAAAAACACCTTTTTTGTCCATTAAAATAACATCAAATTGATCAGAAATATAGTGTAGACATTGATAATGTTGTAAATGACTATTGTAGCTAGATAGTTGAGAATCTGGAGCATCAGCATTTGTGGGTTCGATTCCAGGCTCAAAATGGCCAGAAACAAAGAACATTTTTCTGAAACTCATCAGTCTAATCTTGTTCTGAGAAATGAAGGCTATTCCATGTGAGAAATTGCCAAGAAACTGAAGATCTCATATAACGCTGTGTACTACTCCCTTCACAGAACAGCGCAAACTGGCTCTAACCAGAATAGAAAGAGGAGTGGGAGGCCCCGGTGCAGAACTGAGCAAGCGGACAAGTACATGAGAGTGTCTAGTTTGAGAAACAGATGCCTCACAAGTCCTCAACTTTCAGCTTCATTAAATAGAACCCGCAAAACATCAGTCTCAACGTCAACAGTGAAGAGGCGACTCCAGGATGCTAGTCTTCTAGGCAGAGTTGCAAAGAAAAAGCCATATCTCAGACTGGCCAATAAAAATAAAAGATTAAGATGGGCAAAAGAACACACACCGGACAGAGGAAGATTGGGAAAAAGTGTTATGGACAGACAAATCTAAGTTTGAGGTGTTCGGATCACAAAGAAGAACATTCGTGAGACACAGACCAAATGAAAAGATATTTCCTATTCATTTTGCAACTCATTTCATGTATGTTTCCATGGAACACAAGGACATTTCTATGACCCCAAACTTTTGAATGGTAGTGTAAGTCAAATGGTGATAAAATAACTCATGTTGATACGGAATTAACCTGGCATTAACGCATATACTCATATTGATCAAAACCAGATTAATGCACTGAGGTACCGACAGAGACAAAGCGGGAAAACATTTACCAATTTCTCTAGCCCCAATGTCTACAAATGAAACCTGGGCAGTGGCGACCCATCATTCAGGGCAGGTGGGAAAGCCATTTTTAGGAAAATAAAATAAATAATATATATATTTTTAAAATATATATATATATATATAAATAAATATATATTTTTGGGCTTGCCTGTTTTGCAAGTTATTTTGGCATTCATACATGTCACATCAGTTTGCAAACAACGTAAAGGATATACGTATATATCATTGCGTTAATAAAGCTGCATACAAACATGGTCTCTATTTTGTTTTCTTGAGTAAGGCAGCTCCAAAATGCAGGTGTTTCAGCCTAGCTCTGTGCTTTCTGTGGTGGTAATGGGGTGAGCCTGCAGGAAATAGGAGCATTGCGGCGTGATTGGCTCAGTGTTCCGTCACTAATGGGAATACTAGTCATCACCAAGTTTAAGTCCTTAGTAAGGGTAGACATCCAACATTTCAGCCCTTTGGGTCCTGCCACGGAGTTAAGTGCCATTCCAAGAAAGCTCAAGGTCATTGGCCACAGAAATGATGTCAAATCACATTATATGTACAGTAGCTTTGATTGGACTGATCATGTCAACATCTTACTTTCACAATCTTAGCTAGCAAGCTAGCAATCATCATCATGAATCAAGTCAACAATCTACTGGCAAACTGAGATAAAACCTCTCGATGCTCATCGGCCATTGGACATAATCATTACACAACAATTTGGAAATCGCAAATTCAACAATGAGTGATTTGAAAAGGAATCGGTGACAGTGGCTAACTGCAAGCATTGCAACTGGGAAGTCGGGAAAAAACAGCTCAAACTGGGAAAATAAGTTTTGAACGGTTATTCAACTCGGAATTGTAAATCCGGCATCTTTCTTTTGCTTCGACGATGACAAAATTTGCCCACGAAGGACCGCCGCACCACCTTCCTGTTCAAGCGAGCACATCACAAAAACATGAGTCCAAACATTTCTTATGCCAGGGAGATATGTATACTGTAGCTAAGTAATAGTGTCTGTTGTGTAGTAAGCGGTTAGTAGCCCATGTGCCTCACCCTAATAATTTGGTCTATTTTCACCTCTTAATTTTGCCTACTGTTCTGACTCGGTGGTGCACATGTAGTCTATAACCTGCTGTTTTTGAGAAATGTAATCATTGAATATTGTAAGAGCTTTCATTGTCTGCTTGTATGCCACCTTTATTTATCCTACGGTTCTGACTTGGTGTACAGGGAGAACACTGTTAGAACAGCCCATGTTCTGAATTCTGTCGCTGTACATTTCAAAAGTGCTGAACAAATATTTATAGTGACTATGTCCGTCCTAGCTCACTCATTAATGTCAATCGAAATTATGAATTGCCTCTTATCCGCTTGTCGTCCCCTTATGCCATAGTTTGTACATCTGAATTGTCAGTAGAAAACACATTTGTTTAAGCAAGTCAGCCATATCAGCTATGTTTTGTTACAAGGCAGTAAATGAGGCTGAATGAACTGTTTCGCTGCCAGACAAGGCTCTGCTGATAGCCAGGTGTAGCAGTGGTAAGGTGTTGGGACTGCTGTTGGGACTCTGCAGTTGGGACAGCTTTAAGTAGGCCCTAACAGTTTGTGGGCACCGTTTGTCACCGTTATAGTACAATTCATGTATTGTTTAGTGTTGTGTTGTGTAGTGACTTTGCTGGGAGTTTGAAATGAAACAGCGAAACAGTTTTAGGCCTCCCATCAGACAAACATTGATCCTGAATTCCAAACGCACATGTTTTTTGGTTGCCTGGTGCGAATGGATGACTGTCATCATAAGGTTTTATTGTGGTTATTTATCTCATGGCCGTTCGCCTGCGGTCCGGGGCAACCTTCTCCAAGCTATCGGTTTGTGTTGTCTATAACAGTTTTTGCTCCAGAAGAAATACTTGTGTTGGCAACCGTACCAACAATAAAAGTGCCGGGAGATAGGATCAATGTTGATTTATGGAGATGCAGTAAAAACAAAGCATCTTAGGACTATTGGAAAGCTTAGGCAGCCACAAAGTGCACTTTTCATGAACTACTGTACCTTGCATACTTTCAGGTGGGAATCACAGATTTAAAGCCCTATATTTCACCTAAAACCATGATCTACTACTATATCAAAAGAGTTTTATCAAGCTTTCTATAGCATCCCTAGCAAGAGTCCCTCACTAAAATTAAGAAATATTTGAGAAAACATGAGAAAAAGTTGACATGGTTTTCATTTCAACCCTTACAATGTTATCTGCACACTTACTGCTGCATAAAGTGGTAGCTGACAGAATGGCGTTCGACACAATTCCAGAGGACCCTGTTGAAGTGTCTGCAAAACGACTAATCAGAAACTAATGTTGTGGTCATGGAGGCCTATTCAAACACTGGAGCTTGAGGTTTCCCATACTAATGCCAGCCAAGTGCATGGAAGAGTAGCAGCAGGGTTCACAGAGAACGGACATCTGTAGTGGCGCAACACGGCCATCAATTAATCCACACATTAAACTGAGGAGAGAAAACTAGCATGCCTAAATGCACATTAGTTTCACATCGTCTTCAACAAATAGTGAGGAGTGGGAAGAATCGGCACCATGATCCCGACACGTTGTCAAAGCAGCAGCAAAAATATTGGGCATTTAAAGGCTTTTACAAGCTGTACTTCTCTCTCAGGGGAATTGCTCAATGGTTAACTGTTTTGCTGCTGCTATTCTCCACTCTAACTCCACCTTTGATATGTAATCCTGGTCCCAGATGTGTTTTTGCTTGGCAAGACAGCAACACCATATCTGGGACCAGGCTATTGAAGTGGCTGCAGACTCAATCTGGCAAGGCACGTGTATTGTACTGAATTACAGTGAGACAAAGCGATGATAAAAAGAGAAGAGGCTCAAGGGACAAATTACACAACGTGTTTAGGCCTACATGAAAAGGGCCAAGCTGCTACTACAATGCTCAATCTTTGATGGTGCACTGCTCACTCTATAGTGAGTAAGCAAGTTAATCCCCATGTGTTTGAAATGGAACGATTACAACAGAATAAGGCTATGTATGTGCCACTTGAACAGATCTGTATTGTGGTGGCAGACCATATAGGTGTTCACAGGTAGTATCGAATGGTTAGAGGTAACCCAGGGAGCAATGCCCAGCACAGGCCCAGATTCTCTGAGTTTCCCAATACGTTATCAGCTAGCGCCACCTGTTGTTCATAACTCAGTGTTACTCTACACAGAGAGGCAGTGAATGCGGAGAAACACATCAGTAGCCAAGAAGGTTGCGATCTTGTGGCAGGTGGACTACAGTGCCTCAGTGTGGCCAAAAATGAAACACCTCAGTTTTTATATAGTAATATCCCAATGCTGTTTATTCAAACAATATGCATAAAAACACTTTATTCAGACCTATATTTATTACAGACTTTTACCAGCCATTGCCACACATCGCAAACAATAAAAGAGAAGACTGCATGGTTGATACAATACACACAAACATAATGGTATGCTTGGTAAAAGATTCACTCAACTTCTCACTGACAACTGAGCACTTGAATCCATGCACTTAGTATGTTCACTTATAGGCCTAAGCAAACAGATATGAACACAAAGGCCCACTACAGTGTACATACAAGGGACGTCTGCTATACTGTGTATAATAAGGTCAAGGCCAAGTTTCATTGAGACGTTTAAAAATCACATATCACATGATATTGTATCCAGTATATTTGTTTTTGTTTTTATGTTTGGCCCATGTCTGCACAGACGATCTATGAAACATTCATACTGTTATGAAAAAGAATCGGATCATGCCTCATTAAAAAAAGCTCTATAATACATCATAAGGAACATGTTTCAAGGTCATCTGGCCATCTCCTACAAATAATGATAGCGTTGAGTTGCCATAGGCGGAATGTACTGTATAAAGCTGCAGTGAGCTGCTCCTTAGAGAACAGAGTGATTGACTCAGCCTAGAGGATCTACAGTAGATACTTCTGCAGAGCTTAATTACAGATACACAATAAGATGAAAGGGAATGAGAAATTGTGGGATCCCAGATGGGCTTTAAAAGGAGTGGATTCAAGAAGAAACAAAAGTCCTGCACACTGACTTCTGACAGCAGTCTACTGGGACATGACTTGGTAATAATTCCAAGACCAGTCAGTCATCCCTGTAGAATCTTAATGGAGAGCAGCGGCCAAGTTCAGAGGGAAAGATATTCTAGTCAGACTTAACCCATTACAGTCTAAGCCAGCGGAGGAGGGTTCTACTAAGCTATAAGGAATTGTTTTAAGAAGGTCATACCAATGACCATTTTGCTATTTAATTTAGAATTTTAAGACCCCTTGAAGTATCCCACCTCAAAAAAAAATATATATAGATATATTTGACGAAAACTATTTTTGGCCCCCCAAAAATCTAAAGGAAGTTTGTTCTGAAGTGTCTGTCCTATATCTGCAAGATATAAGAAAGATCAGGATTTTTTTTTGTAAAAAAATAAAATTGCATGTATTTAACCCTTTATTTTTGGCACTAAACAGTCTCCATATACAGTGCCTTCGGAAAGTATTCAGGCCCCTGGACTTTTTCCACATTGTTACGTTTACAACCTTATTCTAAAATGGATTAAATAAAAAATAAAAAAAAGTCAGCAATCTACACAATACCCCATAATGACAAAGCGAAAACTGTTTATTTTTCTATTTTTGCTAATTTATAACAAATAAAAACAGAAATACCTTATTTACATAAGCATTCAGACCCTTTGCTATGAGACTTGAAATTGAGCTCTGGTGCATACTGTTTCCATAGATTATCCTTGAGATGTTTCTACAACTTGATTGGAGTCCACCTGTGATAAATTCAATTGATTGGACATGATTTTGAAAAGGTCCCACAGTTGACAGTGCATGTCAGAGCAAAAACCAAGCCATGAGGTCGAAGGAATTGTCCATAGAGCGCCAAGACAGGATTGTGTTGAGGCACAGCTCTGGGGAAGGGTACCAAAACATTTCTGCAGCATTGAAGGTCCCCAAGAACACAGTGGCCTACATTATTCTTAAATGGAAGAAGTTTGGAACCACCAACTCTTCCTAGAGCTGGCCGCCCAGCCAAACTGAGCAATCGGGGGAGAAGGGCCTTGGTCAGGGAGGTGACTAAGAACCCGATGGTCACTCTGTGGAGATGGGAGAACCTTCCAGAAGGACAACCATCTCTGCAGCACTCTATCAATCAGGCCAGACAGAAGCCACTCCTCAGTAAAAGGCACATGACAGACCGCTTGGAGTTTGTCAAAAGGCACCTAAAGACTCTCAGATTCTCTGGTCTGATGAAACCAAAATTGAACTCTTTGGCCTGAATGCCAAGCGTCAAGTCTGGAGGAAACCTGGCACATTCCTACGGTGAAGAATGGTGGTGGCAGCATCGTACTGTGGGGATGTTTTTCAGCGGCAGGGACTGAGAGACTAATCAGAAAATCAAGGCATAGATGAACGGAGCAAAGTACAGAGAGATGAAAACCTGCTCCAGAGCACTCAGGACCTCAGACTGGGGCGAAGGTTCACCTTCCAACAGGACAACGACCCTAAACACACAGCCAAGACAACGCAGGAGTGGCTTCGGGACAAGTCTCTGAATGTCCTTGAGTGGGCCAGCCAGAGCCCAGACTTGAACCCAATCGAACATCTCTGGAGAGATCTGAAAATAGCTGTGCGGCAACGCTCCCCATCCAACCTGACAGAGCTTGAGAGGATCTGCATCCTAGAGAAAAACAACCTGCATGTACATGTTCGTGAGAGTCTCACCTTTCCACCTTTTTCATAGTGTGTAGCCCAACCTGTTTGGAAGATAGAGACAGAAGTTGGCAGATCAGCGGTACCGACTTCAGACAAGTTCCAAGACGCTTGTGGGGGTCGTAGAGCAAAATAATAATAGTTTGCAGGCCAAACCGTTCAGATGCTACAGACGATTTTATGAGAAGACCGATTTTCGGGATGTCTCATGGTCTGACAAACACTGATCTAGCTCGGTCACCTTTCACCACAGATGCAGAAGTGCGACATCGGCGGATGCGGTGGATTTAGATGCATTCAAACAGATATCTCTAGCTTAAACTGACAGATTTTTATGGGGATTTTTTTATTATGCTAATTAGATTTGCGCCGGGTGCGGACATCGACTCTAGGGGGTTAAATAGACCGCCAACGCAATGCATGATTGTTACTAGCATCTAATTGGTGCCATCTCAGCTGTTCCCTTTCTGAACTGACTTTGCTTTATTTGTATGACTAATGCTGCATACAAGAATAGACTTGAGCTATTTGCTGGTAAATTCCATGTGCTGCCTAAGTGGACAGAGGGTATGTGAAACACTGTTTAAGCACAGTGCATTTATTCAGAATTCAAATAGGTTGTTTTTACTTGCTGTGATATCAAGTAATACTTGCAATATAGCCTAATATACGGATGAAGTGGTCAATTTAAAGGGAGAGAAACATACCAGTCTGTGTGCAGGTCGTCGATGACCAGTAGAATCTTGGGCTTCCGTATGACAAGTTTGGCGGGTGCTGCTGCGGCAGCTTCTGCCACCGCCGCTGAAGCCTTGGCTGCTGCTGCAGCGTTCTGTGCCAACTGGGCGGTCTTCACCACGCTGGAGAAGGAGCTGAGGAAACCCCCGGGGGCCGGGGCCGGGGCCAAGCCTGAAGCCGAGCCTGAAGCCGGGGCCTGTGATGGCAGGCTGGGGGGCATTCGCCTCTCCGTGGCTGGGGAGGCGGGATTGGAGGTGGAGGAGGGCGGGGTGGGGCGAGGCCCACTCTGCAGGTCCATCATGTAGCCGTTGGGGAGGTTGGCCACAAAGCTGCTGTCGGACAGACGCCTGCGTAGGTAGTTCATGGTGACTGGTGGGTCGGTCAGGCCAGCTGGACTAGGGGTAGACAGTGGTATCCAAGAGAGAGAGACAGAAACAGAGACAGAGGAAGGAAGAGAGGTAATAATAATAATAATTATTATTATTATTATAGATTTGTAACAATAATAATAACAATAATTTGTGTTCTCTCGGGCTCAATACAACACACAAATTCTACATGCTACTGTTAATGTAAAAAACTGTTTCTCATATAAAACGCATTTGGAACAGAATGAGTATGAAGCAGTAGGTAGCAGCATTGATGTCAGCTTAGCTCTCATAGGAACACACTGGGCTACAAAACGCAGCCAGCCACCAATCATTCATGAAGAAGGAAAGTAGGATTGCGCAACCCTGTTGGAACCACAGTGTCAGCCTCAGACACATACAGGCAGGCTGGGGGAGGCAGGGTGGGGGAGGTAGAGGGAAGGCAGGGATGTATCTAAACAATGGCTTTGCATATTGAACAGAGATACTACTAATAGGCTCATGTTAAGGGAGGATTCTAGGTGGGATGGACTTGAGGGCCTTTATACAATCCTACTTAGAGAGTCACTCGATCACCTCATGCATTTTAAATCTACCCATCGACTCTATCTGCATATTAGACAGTTGGTACAGTACTAGTATAGGGAGTAGCCTCATGTCAGGAAGGATGCAGGGAGGGGGATTCACAATTTAAACCTGGTTAAGGAGACTGTAGCTGCCTTAATGCATTTTAATTCTAACCATCAAAGTGCTTTGCATACAGAGTGGAGGTAGTGAGATACTGGGCTTGATCCAGAAGAAAGTCACTCAGATCGGCTGCACTGACTAAGAGGATGACCTGGAGGCGTGCTGATTAGAGTGAAAGCTTGAGTTATGACACTTTGAATAAGCCTCATGAATATATTCATCTATAGTGAAAGAAGGGGGCTGGGTGGGGGAGATAAGGTGTTTTATGTGGTGGGTTTGCTGACTATCAGACTCTGATTGATACAGAATTGGATTGTGTGGGTGAATAAGAGGAGCGAGGATTGCGGGAAAAGGATATGACAAGGCACTGTGGGAAATCAAAACATACATTTTATAAAGGGCACTAGCTCAGACCACAGACAACCTATCAGAATGCATAGCACTCTCAGGGGCATAAAATACATTACAAACAGTTTCATATGAAATGTTCAATGGCAACTAGCCTGCACACGACATGTAGAATATGTTGCTATAGCTGCAGTAGCAGAATACTGTAGAGAACATGGTCCTCTCAGGACATATTGTTTGTTAATTTTTCAAACCGTGTCAAAGAACAGGTTTAGCTCGGAATTAATGCCATTGATTTTGCAGGGACTTAAAAGGAAAAGCTTGAATACAATTAATACTGAAGCAAATAGGGGCATTGAAAGTTAACACTTTACAAGCAATTCCCAAATGAGAACAACACAGAGATTACTCCGGGAGCTGTCCACTCTCCGTGGTGCTGAAACGGTTAGAGCCCATCCTTAGAGATCCATCAATCGCCACTAAAGGCATGGGGAAAATCACTATCTTTAAACAACCACTGGTGCATTCCCCCACTTTCTCACCATCCTTAAACCAGCCTTAAACATCTTTCCGCTCATCCCTCTGCACATACAGTATCTGATGCTATTAAAGCCTCAACAAGCCCCTGCATGAAGTGAGGATTATAAAACATGCCCCCGTCACTCCCAACCTGAGTCGACATTAGCAATAAGTGGTTATCAGTAAGAGTGTAGAGTGGAAAGGAGAGGTCCTTAGAGGTCCTGACCCTTGCCCTACCAAATATCTAATAATCAACCCCAACTGATCAACTCTCTCTTAGCCTCTTAGCTTTCTCTGTAAACGACAGATTGTGCAATACCAGTCAAGGCTCTGAGGCAGGCAGCAATGGTTTGCATTGCGCTAGGGAAGGCAGTCACAGTAGTCTCTCCTCTGTAACTAATGGATACAGCAGGATAATGCTAGACTAAGGCGATGTTAAAGACCGTGGGGGGGGCTGTGTTGATGCATGGTGACGATAATAGGGTTGCTGGCACGAGGGTCAGGCGATGGGCTGACCAAGAGGACCACAGGCCATGGGTAAAAGGGGTATCAGGGGTGGATTAGAAACTGTGACCCTGTGAGAGAGAGTATTAAAGAATAATGATGTGTAGCACTGCTGAAGAGGAATGGTGCCCTCATACCCTCAGCACAAGATATAGGTGATTATCATGACTCACAGAAATAGCCCTGAGGTGTTCTGGCAGAGTTTGTATGTGAAGGGATGTGGATATGTAACAGCTAACTGAACCTAGAAAAGTCCATCATCTTGCTTTCAAGTGGGTGGTAGAGTAAATGTTCCATATTAAAGTAGATGCAGTGAGCAGAGGTAGCTTGAGTGTCATGTTAGCAGCATTACAGAGTTTGTATTATTCATAGCGGTCTGAGGTCAGCGATATGGAGCGTTATACAGGGTCATTACTTAAATTAGGGGAAATCTCAATGGTAAGTAGGAGTACAGCTGACTGGGACTTGAAAGAGCCCTGTGGAGGACATCAGGGAATTTCTGTCTGATATGAATTCCATTCCCTGTAACAATATATGTGAAAAATACCATTAATAACAAATTAACAGTAGCACATCTAAAAGCAATCTAAAAAGCAAGAGCATAACGATAAAATGGGTTTTGGGTCTCCCTCTACAATTCAGCTTTATATTAATAGCTTATCCAACTTCAAAAGATTACACGTGCGCACACTCATACCCGACCCGCACGTAGCACACGTTTCTGGTCCCCTAGTACTTAGTGAGATAACTGACACAGCAGTCGCTTAGCAACCAGTTCCTTTTTTTACTACTAGTCTAAAAGGAACTTGGCACGGTATCAGATGAGTGTGATGACAGAGTATTTGTGAGTCATCGCGATACATCAAACACATGGCATGGTTTTATTCTTACTAGTGCCAAACATTTTATAATCAAATCTCTATATTATACACTGACTGCTGCCACATACCACATGAACATCTTCTCAACTAATACCCTTACCTCCTAATCATTAGTAACCATACAGTGCATTCGGAAAGTATTCAGACTGCTTGACTTTGTCCACATTTTGTTACGTAACAGCCTTATTCTAAAATTGATTAAATAAACAATTTTCCTCATCAATCTACACAAAATACCCCATAATGACAAAGCAAAAACAGGGTTTTAGAAATGTTTGCAAATGTATTAAATATAAAAAAAGAAATACCTTATTTACATAAGTATTCAGACCCTATGCTATGAGACTCGAAATTGAGCTCAGGTGCATCCTGTTTCCATTGATCATCCTTGAGATGTATCTACAACTTGATTGGAGTCCACCTGTGGTAAATTCAATTGATTGGACATGATTTGGAAAGGCACACATCTGTATATATAAAGGTCCCAGACAGGATTGTGTCGAAGATCTGGGGAAGGGTACTAAAACATTTCTGCAGCATTGAAGGTCCAAGAACACAGTGGCCTCCATCATTCTTAAATGAAAGATGTTTGGACCACCACCAAGACTCTGGAAAAACTGAGCAATCGGGGGAGAAGGGCCTTGGGCAGGGAGGTGACCAAGAACCCGATGGTCACTCTCTCAGAGTTCCAGAGTTCCTCTGTGGAGATGGGAGAACCTTCCAGAAGGACAACCATCTCGGCAGCACTCTACCATCAGGCCAATATGGTAGAGTGGCAAGACGGAAGCCACTCCTCAGTAAAAGGCACATGACAGCCCGCTTGGAGTTTGCCAAAAAGCACCTTAAGGACTCTGATCATGAAAAACAAGATTCTCTGGTCTGATGAAACCAAGCCTGAATGTCAAGTGTCATGTCTGGAGGAAACCTGGCACCATCCCTACAGTGAATCATGGTGGTGGCAGCATCATGCTGTGAGGATACTTATGTAAATGTAATATTATTATTATTTTTTTTTTTTATCAAGCTAGAATAAGGCTGTAACGTAAATGTGGAAAAAGTCAAGGGGTCTGAATACATTCCGAATGCACTGTACCTTTATTTTGATACCAACATTTTAATGAACAATTACAGTATGTTCTTGATTAAAAGCATTAAACAAATGTTTTAAATGGACTAGGATTACTATGTTTCAAATGTAGCTAGCGCTAAAACTGCATTTACACAGGCAGCCCAGTTCGGATATTTTGCCCAATTATTGGGGCTGGGCCTTTCTCTGCATGCAGCCTTGTCTTGGTAGCAATGAGGCACCAGCTCTACAAGACAAGAGGTGCACTGCCACTGAGAAGCATTGAGGGAGTTTGATTTAGTGCACCGGGCTATGGCCCATGACGTAAACAGGCAAAAGCTGTGAGGGAGGAGTGCCCTTCTCAAATTGAACATTCATCTACACCACTTGGTCCTGTTGTCAACAAGGCAGCATGATGCATTGTTCAGAAACATACAACATCTCATTGGGAAGGCTGATAAAGCCTTTTTATCAAAGCAATCACTTTTGCATGTGAAAACACAGAAGAGTCGTTCCATTTAATTTCAGCAAGCCATGACACCCATCATCTCAGATTGTTCTAAAATGGTTTCTGTAGTTAAAAACACATAAGATAAGCATTCCTGCAACATTATTTAGTTGAAAGGCAATTTGAACTCTAATTGATTGCACCCAAAATTGGCCATTTCAATTTATAGAATTCATATAATATTAATTAAATATAATAGCCAACATCCAATTTGGATCAAACCATTTCTTAACAATGACTAAGATGTGAGGAATCCAAATAAATGGTCAAAAGCCACCCACGGACTCCCCAAAACCCCACACCAAGCCCACCCCAATGGCCAGTATACTGTATCAGTTTTCTATGTTTGACAAGTAGTATGAAGCTGCGGCTTGGAGTATTGTTCATTCATACTCTGTAATGTATTCTCAGTGAAGTTGGTTATGTTTTTCCATCAAGGTCGCTTGCATTTCCCCCCCATAAATGAGTGTGAAGGTACCAGGTTATGCCCACTAGGTGCCGCTGTTCCTGCCACACCCTTTTATCCATTTTGCTGGTGTCTTGTGTTTAATAAATTGACCCTTTGCAACGTTGGGTAGAAAACCAATAGCTTTAGCTCATGATGAAAATAAATGGTGTGGTCATCCTTACAATTCAAGCCAGTCCTCCATGAAAACAATTCAAACACACACAAACTGTCCTTCGCTTAGGCTTAATCTGTTTCTGTTCTTCAGATTTTCGCTCTCAAAAATCACAATGTTTTTATAGAAAAACAACAAAATGGGATGTTCTAAGTCAACAACTATCCTTAAACCATCAGGAGACCCATTTTGAGGTCTGGGAAAAATGTAAGACATTTGTATTTTTGGATGTGGTTACCCTTTAATGCAAGTATGAACCAGCAATAGACATTTGTTTGGTTAGCAATGTTCTTGTAGAGCTCATCAGATTGCAGTTTGCAAAACAAATGGCCACTGGATTTAAGCAAATAATCATGATATCATTCTGCCAGGTAGGCATAGGCTACTTTGTAGTTAACATTTAATTGAAACGTTTTTGGGAAAGCCTTTCCATCTCTACCAGAAAAAGGTCATCATTAGCATCATTGCTAATGGCTACACAAAGTGCAGACATGCGCGTGAGCAGCAAACACACACAAGTGCATTCCTGTGCCATTTCAGAAAGTTGCAGGAAAATACGAATCACTGATGCATGTTGTTCATGTCTTATGATTAACTTGGGCAAATAAATGAATGTTCTAATAAGTTAAATATTTTTTTTTATATTGTTGAATTCCATTTTATTGTCTGGATTCCATGATTCCGTCTGCATTCGCCACTATGCATATTTTATAGCCCTTGTTAGATTCTACTGCACTGTTGGAGCTAGAAACACAAGCATTTCACTACACCCGCAATAACATCTGATAAATATGTGTATGTGACCAATACAGTGTTTTGCAATGGTAATAGTATTGGGTTGGGTTTAATAATAAATGTCACTTATCAAACAGAGATTTTCTAATCATTTCATTGAAAAACATGCGACTGTGTGTAATGGTTTATAATTGTATTAATTTATTAGTATTGTCAAAACATTTGAGTCACTAGCCCATTTTTCCATCACATTTTTGGCCTTGTAGGAATAGTCTTCATATGAGAATTGTACCATAGGGATAGACCTCTTAGACAGCTGCCATTTGTTGGACTATTCACGAACAGTTGGGTTAAAGAATTAGGTTGCTAAGAGAAGGCCAAACTGACTTGATTTCATGGAGGACTGGCTTGACTTGAGGATGACCACACTATTTATTTTCATCATGAGCAAAAAGCTATTGGTTTTCTACCCAAAGTTGCATAAAAAAAAATCATTAATAAATTCAAGAAATCCAGCAAAATTGATAAAAGTGTGTGGTAATAACAGCAGGAATAGCAGCATCTAGTCGGCAGAACATAGCACATTCATTCTAATTTATAGGGGGAAATGCAAGTGACTTCAATTTCTCTGAACAGGGGAAAACCCCATCACCAAATTCATCCAGAATACATTACATAATTTGAATAAACAATACGCCAAGCCACATCATCATACTACTTGTCAAACAAAGAGAACTGGCCTTTCGGAAGGGCTTGGTGTGGGATTTGCATCCACCAGAAATCCTCTTGTGCTTTTTGAAGTGGAACAACATTACTCATTACTCCACGTGCTTAACATACATCACTTTGCCGTCAGCCAAAACGGGGCACCTGGCTCACGCCCCGGAGGCAGCCCGGTTCCAAAACGAATGCAATCAACGCTAACCCGATTCATCCAGGGCAGGCCTGGGGCATTAAATGATACCCCTTCTTGTATCATCCCCTCACCAGCCACAGAGAGACCACAGAGGGTGGCGACCTTATATGGCCTATCTGCCTGCCACTACGATGCTAGGGCTACACAACCATGGGTACAAACAGCTTAGCCAATCCCTCACCACTTCATCACAAGTAACCAGTCCTGCAGAGTTAGGATGCAGAAGAGGATACTTCTATTTTTAAACCTAAATCCACATCAACAGTTATCTCCTTGACTAAAGGCTTTTCCATAGATTTTTCATGGACTGGGATTTCTGTGTGTATAAAATACAGCTGAGGCATAGAAATGGATGACGTCATTAACAGATTATATTCCTTGCTCGATGTCTTCTGTCTTATACATGAGGTGTTTACACAGCATGTTTTGGGCTGGGATGGGCTGGACTGGGCCTTTCCCTGCATGCAGCCATGGCCTGGCAGCAGTGAATGATGAGGCATTGGCTCGGGAGGACAAGAGGGTCAATCAGAGGCATGGCATCATCATCACTCACCTCTCAGCCACAGAAAGACATAACAGGTGTCAACCTCCGATCACCTCACACTACAGATGGCCCATCAGCCTGCCACTATGGTGCCAGGGGCAAGTACAGAATGGGTTTGGCTTATTGTATTATCATTTGCAACAAGGACTAGGCATCAGCATTTCTATGTTCACTGCAAAAACTGCTAAATTGAGCAAATATCCAGATAAGCTAATTAAACATGAACAGCTTTTCATTAGACTGAACACTCAGAGAACACTCCCAGCTATTTCTAGGAGACGCTATTTAAAAGTGAATGGTGTTTATTCACCAGATCATGGCTTCCTGTTGAGATCATCAAGAATCCCAGATCCTCAGAGCCTAAAGCAAGACTCACTAGTACTGACTATGTCTATGTGTTACATATTTCAATTGAACATTTTGGATTCTCAGACTGACTAAAGAATCAAGGGGAAACACTGGCCAGAGAGTATATAGGCTACAGCTCACTAGCTATCTCCTCAGTCACAGACTGACAGTACTTGCACAACGTTGAGTTAAATCAGCAATGACTGCATCTCTAGACATCTATAAAATTTGCATGGATAGGATTCAATAGATAAAAGATATATGCATGATCATACAGCCTTCAGTAGCCTAATAGACATACTGTATGACGGCATGATGATAAACAGCCTTGTTTCCTATCAAATTGTTGTATAAAACATGCCAAATTCCAAATATGTTGATGCAGAGGGATGGGATTCACTAAATACAAGCATAACTGACTGATAAGCCTAATTAGGAACACAGGTGCGTGTGACAATGGGAGTCCTAGATGCATGCGGGAATTCCCTCTTCACCCCAAACCAATCCATAAATCATAAGATATTCTTGAACAGATCATTACCGCACACCGTCACCGACTACCCCATTGTAGCAACCAAACAGTCCCGACTGCAACCCGCTAATTAGCCTGCGCAAATCAATATAATCAGCGGCTGAAATACGCTAATATGCTCAAAATAACCGTTTCGTTTGTATGGTGAATGATCCATTTCAGCTTATAGCGGTGGACCAAGAATGACGTGGTGATAAAAAAAAACACAAAAAAAAGCATGCACAGACACCACATTGAATTGCGAGCAGCATCAATATTTCAGTGAAAATGTTCATACTTTTTTTTGTAATGTTTTACCTGGGTATCCGGTATCACAGTGTTTGTATGATGCTCCCCTTGCGCTCGTGTCACAATCCTCAGCGGCTCGCGCTTCAGCTTCAGCATCCACCAGTCTTCTCCGTATCCCACAATGCACGCTGGGAGCTGCAAAATGCATCCATTTCTGACATCCCCTTCTTACCTCATTGGTCGATTCGTTTATGGTATTTAATAGCATCCCTCATAATTTGTTGGAATTGTGGAATATAAATATTTAATATTTCAAGAATGTGGCAGCATTGAATTTTCAGTTCAGACAGATGCAGTGCGGAGAAATGAGATACTCCAGACAGGTGTTTTATGGGCTACAGATTTCCAGCGAAGCCCTCTTTCCTTGACAACACGCACACACACACACCACAGAAAAAAACAGAAAATATTAATATTCATTTGGAATAATATATCTTGTGTAGACTTAATTATTATTTGGATTTCAGACAGAAGACATCATTTATGTTATGTATATTCTTGGGACACCAATGTGTTTTGGGTCAGACCACATTTCTCTTTATGGCAATTTCATTCAATTACCTTTGCAAAATGATGCCCTCCACAATTATAACACACTTGTTTACTGTGGAAAGGGTTATACAAGGAACCCAAAAGGGTTCTACCTGGAACCAAAAGGGGTTCTTCAAAGGGTTCTCCTATGGGGACAGCCGAAGAACACTTTTTGGTTCTAGATAGCACCTTTTTTTCTAAACGTGTAAGGCCAGAAAATCTGTCACACAAGAGTACACTTCACCACTACTCCCATGATTGAATGAGTCAAAGCTCTAACTCTCAAACGTAATAGCCTTGCTCAGTGCTGTGTTACAAATAATATAGGACGCAAATTCATGATTTAAAAAAATAATAATTACATGTTTTATTTGTGTTGGGAAACACCTCTTCTGGTAGGCTATATGAAACGAGCCTGCCTCATATTGGAAACTTTCCAGGGTGACTGGATTGGAAACTTTTAATTAATTCAAACAAAGCTGACTGAATTAATTAAAGCCTAAATCTTTGATTGTTTATAGGCTAATTAGAACTTAGTGAGCAGTTCCAGCCTTGCTCATCCTTTCGTGGGAAAAACACAGTACATTCACAGATGCTGACTCCCATGGATTCCCTTAAAAAATATACAGTAAAATTGTCCCTATAAGCAGACTAATTCATTTCAGGCTTAATACAAATATCATATTGCTTGTTGGGTTGATAACAGAGGGATTAAAATTTAACTAGTAAACATTCAAAGAGGTTCAGTGTCAATTGTGTTTGAGATTCATAGCAAGTCAGTGGTTTGGAGCGTTTCAAGATCACAGTATTAGTATGCATGCAAGATGCACAGTGTGAAGTCATGCAGTATTTCTTTTTTAAATGGCTTGAGCACGGGGGTGTAATTTCATTGTGAGTGAGCTTTCAGAAGTTCAATGACAACAACAAACACGAAATTGATTCAGAATATTTCAAATGCAAACACTATTTGAATTTATACCCAGCTTGTAACGTTGGAATGCCTGCCAAAGTTCAGCTTTTGATTTTAAAGCGCTTTTGACACCCAGCCCACTTATAAAAAATTGTTGTGCCCACGGAAATATCAATCAATAGTAGACCTCTGGCAGAGGAGACTCTTTAATGAACACATTAGTTTAGATGATTCACTGCAGAGGGAAACCACAGACATGACTTGATATAAGCTTTTTGCTCTTCTATTTGGATATATTTAGGAGTCTCTCTATATACAATAGTTGATAGTTGAATGTTTTAGCACCTTGTACATTCCAGTAATGAGTCAAATTGTGTATGATGGCTAGCTCTGACGCAGAAAATAAGGTGTGTTGCACAGTGTCCAATGATTTTAATCAACAATGCCATTCCACGTTTAATTCAGCAGAAACCTACCTATGTCATGAGAAATTACAGCGGATCCTCATAGGAAAGTGACATCCATTCCATAGCCATTAATCATAAAGAAACCTGACTCACTTCCAAGCCCTCTCCAACTTTCCTCTGCAACAACTTGCCTTGTCTTGGAGCAGACTGGGTTACTGTAAAGTACTATGTGACAAATGTTTCTTTCAAAAGTGCTAATTAAATCAACATTTTATCTGATTGACTCTCTCTCTCTCTGCATCCCTTCTATGGTCTGGCGGCTGCTCTAACGTGGTTCCTCAGCAACTTCCTGCTATAAGTGTGTCAGAGAGACCAGAGCAGCATTATCAGCAGAATGATTAGGCACAAAGGAAGGTAAACACCGGAATCTCAGACCCCAGTGGGAGAGAGAGGAGGAAGGAGTCATATATAATTCATATCTCATATAAATTCACGAAAACCACACTCTACCACACTCACAGACACACACTGATATTGAGAAGTGCCCCGTGGCCAGCGCCATGGGAACCACAGTTCTCCTATCCACCCGGCAACTGTAGCCGTCGCAGGGCCCAGCGGCTGCCAATCAAATGGTCCAGACAGGAAGTGGATGTTAAGGCCGGTTAAGGTCAATGGCTGTTTACTGTCGTACAATGGCTGGGCTGATCTTAGCCTGCAGGGAACAGCTGTGTTTTCTATTTAGCTGTTCTGCAAATGGATGATGATTAGGCATGGTATAAGGTTTGCTGAGTGGCATCCATGCAAGCTGATGAAAAAATATGTGTCTAGAACGAGGCATTGCACTGCAGTATTATGTAATTGTACATGTACATAAACACGCTGTCTGGTACCTAGACTGTTGGCCAGGTCCATCTTTAGTCAAGATCAGCAGGGACTGTTGGAGACCTCAGGTGGCTGGGTTGGATAAACTAAAAACTAGTTTGACACAGGGGACCTACACAGAATTCAATGATGTCACGGATGACATCACAGCACAAGCATTCACATCACATAGTCAAACCACTGTATCATACCGTCTGGAGGGACTGTCTGGACCACATTCTAAAACAATTTATCTCACAGATTTGCTGGGGTGGGGTCAATATGTGGGAGAGAACAGTGACGCCTGACTGATTTGCAGCACTAAATGGAAAGAGCTAATTTCAGAGGGAGGAAAGCAGCCATATTGATTTCTTCCTGGCCTATCTCATTTGAGGAAGAGGTCTAGGCAGAACACTGCTGGTGCCATTTGTATCTCATTTGCTCAGAGCAAGTCTGAGTCACTGGGTGGAGACAGCATGGTGGTCACAGAAGAGGAAACCCTCTGGAGAGGAAGGAGGGATTCATGGGAGGATTAGAGAGATGTTCATTGTGTTCAACAGGATCAGGAAATAGCTGTTCAGAATCACTGATCTACAAATCACCTTGCATCAATATTGAGAGAGAGGGGGAGAGAGAGAGAGGGGGCGGGGGTTGGGTGGAGAGACTCCGAGGATGTAAGAGAAAAGGCATGAGAAAGAAAAGCAGAACAGTAACTGAACAAACTGATTAGAAGGAAGGCTGTTTTAAAATGTAGGAAATGGATAGTCTAGTTACGCCTACAATGACAGTGAATGAGTAAGGTTGTTTCAGTTGGCAGAGTGAACAGCATTTTATTACAGTTAAACATGATAGAAGTACATTATCCTGTAATTGAATTGGACTCCATAAGGAAAAGCTAAGCTGAAATTGTGCTGCTACTTGTGAGGGCTGGGTAGTGGTGAAGCCGCTACTCCCATCTGGGGGAGTGGATTGAGCCACAACCCAGTCCTCACATCAACAGGGAGGATTAATGATCCCCAATCAGAGACAGCTGTCTAGAGTTGTCTCTGATTGGGGGGAGTATTTAGCAGCCCTCCAAATCCACCTGTGTGTGGATCATTGTTTGTTTCTGTTTGTCTGCATGCTGCAGAACTCAGTTAGGTCACTGTTTATTTTTGTTTATAGTCCGTTTTGTTTTCGCTCTCCTTTTATTTTTGAATGCCTTGTGAGAATATCTCATTCACTAATAAAAAGGAATGTCACTCCATCAGCGCTCCGTTTACCGTCCCTTATATCCACATTGTGCTGCTACTCCCTAGTGGAGATGATAATGCAGCAAAAAAGGGTACAGTTTTCAGATTGCCACTAGGGGAAAGCAAACACCAAATACTGTAAAATTCAAAAGCATCCAATTTTAGGTAGAGGTGAACCAGGCAATGTTGACTAGGTATTTTTTGCTAAATTGGAACAACAACAAAAATATGGAGTGGAAACCATTTAAGATACAGGTGTTACTTTATATTAGAAGGTTCAGTTACAGCAGTAGGTTGTATCATACAGTTGAATAGGCTCTCTTTTGCTTTGGTCCATTTTAGTATCTTTACAAACAAGATTATAAACATATTTCCATAGAAATCTAAAATCATGAAATCTATGTGCAGTCTTATGGTTAAAACATGTATTACTAGTGATAATAGCTTATATGGCTTAGAAACCATTTCATACAGAAACAGTTTTTTTTATGGAATACTTGGTTCTTAGTGGTAATACTGCTTTTGGTCTTTGGAGTGTCCTGAGTGGTTGTAATATTATCTCTTTGGCGCTAAAGAAGGCATTGTCATAATGTCATAATTTATGACATCAGGGTAGACATTGCCATGGATGCTGTTGGCATGGTTACCCTAAGAACAGGTGCTGTAGACCATTACTTTCTGGCTGATGTCATTGAGCAGCTGGCGTGCAGTTTTCTCCAGCCCGGCCAGCTGACCAACCTTGGCCTCCAGAGTACTCTGGTTGGCCGCATACGACCTCTCCAACTCTAGAAACACACAGTGATGTCATTAGAGAGAGAGTGTGTGTGTGTGTGTGTGTGTGTGTGTGTGTGTGTGTGTGTGTGTGTGTGTGTGTGCATATGCATGCATGCGTGAACATACGTTTGTGCGCGGATGCTTGTGTCGTGTGTGTTAGCGCGTTGGTTTGTGTGCGTATGTAAATGTGTGTGTGTGAGCGTGGATATGTGTGCGTGTGTGTGTGGGTGCGTGTGTGTGTTACCTCTGAGTTTCTGTAGTTTTTCGCTGGTCTGGTCGAGCAGCTCCTTGGCCTCCTGCTGCAGTAGCTCTGCCCTCTTCCTGGCGTCGGACACTCCCTCTGCCTTCGTCACCACCAAGCCCTCGACAACACTGTACTTACCCTTCACCTCCGAGTCAAACTCCTATACACACAAAAAACACATTGAGAATGGGTAACAATATAATTGCCAGGTAGAATGCTGGGCTGTGTGTGTGCATGTGGGTGCGTCTATGTGTGTGTGTGTGTGTGTGTGTGTGTGTACCTGCTGGGCCTGCTGTGTGTCCTGCCTGGCAGTCTCAGACAGTCTCTCAGTGTGCTGTGTGCGTTGGCTGGTGCCCAGGCTGCTCTCTCTCAACAGAGTCACATCTCTTTCCAGCTGCGCCAGACGCAATGTGGCGTTACTCAGACGCAGCTCTGACTCCGCCGTCTCCGACTCCACCTATAAACACACAAACACATATTAGCATGTATTCAAACACACACAAGCACGCACACATGTATTGTTCTTCTATCCTCGTGGGGACCTAAAATGAATTTCCATTCAAAATCCTATTTTCCCTAAACCTAACCCTAACCCTTACCATAACCCTGAACCCAACTCCTAACCCTGAACCTAAACTTAACCCTTAAGCTTAAAATAGCCTTTGTCCTCATGGGGACGTGGGAATTTTCCTTGTTTTACTATCCTTATGGGGACTTTTGGGAATTTTACATCCCAACATGGATAGAAGAACCAACCCACACACAGATGCAAGCACACACACATCACACAATAAACACTTTTAGAGACCTGGTATGGAATGTGCATTTCTACAAAACTCTCAAATTGCTCTCTCTACAATGCATAGGCTGAAAACCCTAAAAACGTGGGCCTAATATAATACATGTTATACCACAATCAAGAGAAGTGCCCCTGTATGCACAATTGAAGCCCTGGTCAGAGGTGACTTACAGCGATGATGAGGTCAAGTGTTCCCCTGGTGTTGTTGTGGACCTGTTTGACGGCGTCGATGGCAGCATTCTGAGCGGGCGCAGTCGTTTCCAGAGCCTCCTTCACCAGGGAGGCTGTCTCCTTCATCTCAGACACCTCCTGACTGAGAGACAGAGAGAGAGAAGAGATTGTATGTGAGTGTGTGTGTCTGCATGTGTGCGTGTGTGTCTTATCAATGTGGTTCAAGTGTGTGTGCATTTATTAGTGTGTGTGTGTGAGTCTGTGTGTGTTTGTGTCTGCCTGCGTTTGTGAATGCTATGTGTGTGTGTTTGCGTGCATTTGTTTGTGTGCATGTGTGTGTGCATGCGTACATCTTACCTGGCGGTGCGGGCCTGCTCCAGCAGCCTCTCTGCTGTGTGTATGTCGTTGGCACTCTGACTGAGGATGTCCTCCACGCTGGTGAGGGTTCCCACTCTGTCTCTGATCTCCTGGGTCAGGGCCTCCAGCTGCCTGGGCGACATGGGCATTTCCAGGGCCAACACCTCGTTTGACACTGCTTCAATAACCTCCACGTTGGCCCCGTCGTCTGTCACCGTGGAAACAGAGCTTATTAGACTCAGAGAGCCATACACAGGTGAACTCTCACAATCAATTCTAATCAATTCTAATCATAACCACTCACAAGGAGAAAGAAGAGCTGGAGCCCTGATTGTCTATGAATCAGTGATAATTTAGTAACTCTGTACAGTACATTGAAAGATTGAGGCCTGCTCTTTGAAACAATTTGTGTATACTCACTAGTGAGTAGGTCTCGTATGTCCTTGATGAGGCTGCGGAGCTGCTCGTTGCTGTGCTCCACTCTATCTCGGCTCTGGTTGGACTTCAGCAGCACATCCTGAGCACTCAGCTTGGTCTCGTCCGCACGCACCTTCACCTCCCACATCTAGAGGGCGCCACAGGACATGTTAACTCAAACACAGTAAGGTAAACACTCCTCAACATACCGACGCTTGTGCCGGAGAAAGCAGATATTCTTTGCTCTTTGGTAACTATGATAATAATGTAAGATGACCTGACTATATTCATGAAGGGCTGAATCATAACTAAACATCAGCACTATTACACAAAGTTATATGAAATAATCTCAAGTTATGATTCGTCCCAGAGAGTAAAAAACGACAGTTCCCACCATCCTAGAGAGCTTGTCCACTTCCTGCATGGCGGACAGGATTTCCTGGTCGAAGTCCTTGGCTGTTTTCAGAGCGCTTTGTGTCTGTGTGACCAGACCGTCACACCCCTCTCCACCACAGCGATGGGTGCCGTCATCTGACACACAACCTAACCCTCCACAGGGGGATGCAGCACACCCCTCCTCCCCCACAGCCGCTCCACATGACTGCACAGAGAGAAAACACACCAATCGGGTCAAAAAGCAGTGTGGTGAAGAAGTGTGATGATAATTGGCTATTGATAGGTCAGACTTACCTGCTTGCTGAGCACTGATAGGTCAAGAGTGTCGAGCTCTCTGGCGAGCCTCTCCAGTCTCTCTGTGTGTCTCAGGTCAAACTCTGCCTGGTTCTGGCTCAGTCTGGCCTCCGCTTCGCGCCGTAGTATAGCCGACTGTTCCAAAGTGTTGTCGGGGTAACTGGTAGTCTGATTGGCACGGATCTCTGCCTTCTTAGACTCCAAGTGGGCCTCGGTGATTGTGTCCATCGCTCCTGCCATACACACACACACACACACACACACACACACACACACACACACACACACACACACACACACACACACACACACACACACACACACACACACACACACACACACACACACACACACACACACACACAGATACACAGGGGTTTGTCAGAACTAGTAATGATGTCATGCATACTGTACCCCCTCTCTCACCCTCTACCCCTCTCTCCCTCCTCTCTCACCCTCTATGTTAGAGTTCTTCACAGTATTTATGTGGTCTCGAATGTCTTTGACTTTTCTCTCTAGCTCTTGGGCCTGCTCTCTCAGTGTGTCCAGACTGGCCTCGGTGTCGTTGGCATCGACAACGAGACGGGACAGGGAATTCTCTGAGACATTCAGCCTCTTGTTCAGGTCTGCCACTAGCTCCCTGTTACAGACACACACACACACACACACATAAAGAATAGTATTTTCATTAGAGTTGACATGGACTGGTCATAACATCAAGCATACAAACAGAACCCTTGGCGCTGTGTGTGTCAATGTGTAAATGTGTGTATGCATGTGTGTGTTTGTGTGTACATACGTGACCTGCCGCATCATGTGTTCTACATCTTCCATCCTCTGTATAGCAGGGTTCTTCTCTACTATCGCACTGATAGCATTAGCACTCATCTCCAGACTGCTAACCGTGTCTTTGTACGGCGCCGTTACCCCATTGGTCTTGAGCTCTGTCACATGATCTCCCAAACGCTGAGTCTGATTGGTCAGTTCCCCTACCACGCGGTCCCACTCGGCGAAGCACTGGTGGCATAGTTTGCAGGCGGGGAACTCCCCATGGTACCCCCTGGCACACTGGTTACACCTGGGCCCAGACACACCCTCCACACACACACACTGGCCGGACGAACGGTGGCACTGCTCGCTGGCGATGCCACGCAGGTCACAGTTACACGCTGGAGGGAGAGGGAGAGAGAGAGAAAGCGGAAGAGAAGAAGAGAGAAAAGGGTTAAACACATTCACATACCTATAGCTGACTTGAGGTGAAAACAGTGGCGATTATGGAAAGAAAATGAGGGTACAAGGAAATTAACTCATAGTAATATGAGAACAGGTCTGTGCCCTTTAAAAGCCCCCTTAGGGAAACAGAGGTATTGAAAAACGATATTATTAACGTCTCAACAGTCCTGCGAGTAAATAAACCCACAGGTAGCCTTGACCTCTGAACTCTATCCCCCTTTTGACCCCCCAGTCTGAAGCACAGCAGAGACAAGCCCTCTAACCTCTAGAGTGGGGGAGAGGAGGAGAGGAATAGAGTAAGTCACAGTGAAAGAATGTGGGGGACGGAGAACAGGAAAGGGTGCATATAAGCGGTTAGCACCCATTAGTGTTGCCTGAGCTTTTGAAGAGGGTGATTGATGCACCCCAAAAAAAGATTGATTCAACATACAATTATAAAGCAACCAGCTGCAATAGGATTGTGACTTTGATCCCTTATTGATGTCACTTGTTAAATACACTTCAAATAGTGTATATGAAGGGGAGGAGGCAGGTTAAAAAATGATTTTTAAGCCTTGAGACAATTGGGACATGGATTGTGTATGTGTGCTATTCAGAGGGTAAATGGGCAAGTGCCTTTGAACTGGGTATGGTAGTATGTGCCAGGCGCACCGGTTTGTACCAAGAACTGCAACACTGATGGGTTTTTCATACTCAACAGTTCCCCGTATGAATCAAGAATGGTCCACCAACCAAAGGACATCCAGTCAATACCTTATAGAGTCCCGACGAATTTAGGATGTTCTGAGTGCAAAAGTTTGGAGTTTTGAGTGGAGCTGAACCAACATGCATTCTTAAGTTGAATTGTATGTTCACTCAACTTTGAATTTTAGGTTGCGTGAACATACAATTCAATTTGAGCATTTATTCCACCTTACTTGCATATTTCCCAGTGTAAAATGAACTCTTTATGACAATACATTGCATATCTTGTAAGGCCTTTCTTTGAGGGCCTAGTTACACCCTAACACAGTAGTCTGAAACTCCTGTTTTACAGCCTGCAAGTCACTTTATGCTGGCTTGCAAAGTGATGTGTAATTCCTATTGGATTTAATCACCCGCAACGGCTGCCAGGCTGGTCATTCTCAGTTAGTCCTTTTTATTTGAGAACAGCTCACACACACACACACACACACACACACACACACACACACACACACACACACACACACACACACACACACACACACACACACACACACACACACACACACACACACACACACACACACATACACACACACACACACTCCCTTGTGGCCTTGTGACTGAGCCCTGCTTTTACGGTCACCATGACCCAGAGTGCTCAGGCTTAGGACTGCAACCACTACTGTTGCACTGTCAACACAACCACATACTACTGATACCTACTGTTACAGTAGTGAACCTACACATGACAGGAAGTGCTGACAGTAACATGAGTGACCACACCATTATACACAAAGGCGGTCATGAACAGGTAACACGATAATCCCAACCATACACATGTGGTCGGGTTGCGCCTCTACCTATGACCGTGACATCTTAAATCACACCACACAATCACACACACAGACACCGTCGTCAAGCTTGTCACTTTAACCTCTGACCTCTTATATCAGACCATGACATGATCCTCTTAACCCAGCCATGTTGTCAATCATCAACAATTTCTCTCTCTTTCTCTCTCTATTTCAAACGCACACACACACGCTCATACACATACACACACATGCATACAGTATACACACAGAGCGCTGATAGGGTGATGACAGTGACAAGAGGCGAGACTAACTTTACAGGCAGTTTGGGAATGCTGCAGGAATTCCTGAGCCACATGAATAAGACCATGACGAAGACAGGATGCCTCAGATTTCTGGAACATCTGGCTCGGATTCTCACACGAACCAAGGAGTTATTCCACTCTCAAAATATCTCCCTCCCTCTCTCCTCTCTCACTCTTTCACTGTCTCTCTGAGGGTGTCCCAACCTCTATGAGATATACATTTCTCCAGATGCAGTGATTGATGGAAACTGGCCTGTTTGTCAGTCAGTTGTTCAGCAGACAATAAAACCATGTAGAGATGTAGACAGGGAAGAGAAACACTGGTGCAGACACACACACACACACACACACACACGCACACACACACAGAGATGGACACATGCATACACACAATGTTAAAACAACACGGAAGAATGAAAGCCACTTTAGTATCTCCAGAGACATCCACTCTGATGGAGTCTGATAACACACACACACACACACACACACATACACACACTGTGAGAATATGTGAAAAATATATATAAAACCCAGCTTCCAGCCCAGTCACACACAGAACCCCTCTAAGAGCATGTCTCCAGACCCCAGTAAATTCAGAGGGAGACCCATTGGAGAGGAAGCAATGAAGCTCTTAGAGACCCTGTTGCAGCTTCATGGTACACACAAGTTTAAGGCAGTCATGTGAACAAATCCACCCACATACTTCGTCATTTCTACTGCTACTCATAATTCCAGCCAGAGAGTTACTTACCTTGACATTTGACCTCAGGATCTCCCCAGAACATATCTCGGCACTCGTTGCATTTTCTTCCCCCGAAACCTGGCCTGCATGAGCACTGCCCCGACAGCTAGAAAACACACAACACAAGACAATACAAGACAACACAACACATCAGAATTATGAACACTGAGTGTACAAAACATTAAGAACACCTTCCTAATATTGAGTTGGTGTTGAAAGTGTTCCACAGGAATGCTGGCCCATGTTGATTCCAATGCTTCCTACAATTGTGTCAAGTTGGCTGGATGTCAATTGGTTGGTGGACCATTCTTGATACACACGGGAAACTGTTGAGTGTGAAAAACCGAGCAGCGTTGCAGTTCTTGGCACAAACCGGTGTGCCTGGCACATACTATCATACCCCGTTCAAAGGCACTTAAATATTTGATCTTGTCCATTCACCCTCTGAATGTCACACATACACAATCAATGTCTCAATGGTCTCAAGGCTTAAAACTCCTTCTTTAACCTGTCTCCTCCCTTTCATCTACACTGATTGAAGTGGATTTAACATCAATAAGGGATCATAGCTTTCACCTGGATTCACCTGGTCAGCCTATGTCATAGAAAGAGCATGCTCAGTGTACCATCTCTAGGTTAGAGGAGGGTCTCCTTGCTACAAACTGTACAATGGACAGTGGCCTGTATTGTATACAGAGTCTCAGAGTATGAGTGCTGATCTGATCAGCACTCCTATTCTGAAACTATTTGTGAATACGGTCCAGGGTGTCTGCAGCACACAAAAAACATGTCTGTGTTACAAAATAATAATGAATTACTATTGGGTCTAGCTCTCTCCTGTTCTTAGCCTATAACTAGTTGATGGAGTTTCTCTCTCTGTCTCTGAGTGGAATGTGTGTTTAGTGTATTCTGAGCCTTCCTTCCTCTATGGACCTCAGCCAGTAAACACACCACTCCTACTGACAGCTAGTTTTTCCCAAAGAGGAAAATTGTGGAAAGGAGGAAAAACTCTCAGCCCAAGCCCTAGTTGCATGTGCCATCAAAACGCCACAGCCTGACTGAAGACCTTCCCAAGTTCTCCCATGTCACCTCACTCCTCTGCACACTCCACTGGCTTCCAGTTGAAGCTTGCATCCACTACAAGACCATGATACTTGCCTACGGAGCAGCAAGAGGACCTGCCCCTCCCTACCTTCAGGCTATGCTCAAACCCTACACCCCAACCTGAGTACTCCGTTCTCTCAGCCCAGGCAAAGCTATTTTCTGTCCTGACACCGCAATCGTGTAACCAGCTTCCTCCTGAAGCTAGAACAGCAGAGTCCCTGCCCATCTTCTGAAAACATCTGAAACCCTACATTTTCAAATAATCCCACAGCACTCATGGTTTACAGGCCACATCAGGCCTGCAAGTCACATTATGCTGGCTTGCAAAGTGACGTGTGATTCCTATCAGAATCCAGCCAGAGTGGAGATATCCAACATTTGGAATGTTTTATTCACCCGCTACATGAATCTAGTTGTTGATCCCTGAGCTAAAGCATCTAAACTGCAACAACCTTTTCAGTAACGGGTGCAGAAAAATGTTATTTATATTTGTGTAGCATAATATTAATTCATCAATCAATGTACATGCAAAAACATAGATATTAAAACAAACAATTCAAAAAATCTACCTGCAATAGAGGTAGATATGATAATGATGGGAAATATGATAAACATGATAATGATGGCCGTGGTTTTGATTGAACTCTGGTTATTAACACCAATACTGGGGTTCTTTTACACCACTGAGTGTTAATTTAACACTTATAGAGTTAAGTTAACTCCTGAATCAACATTAGAAATGTTAAACTGAAAATCCACACTAGGTAACACCAATTAGCTTTTTGTAGATGGGTTGGGTGACAACATAGGGTGTGGGGGTTATTCTGGAAGGATGGGGTAAGGGTGAGGTTAGTTGTGGCCCTCACCTCATTGCACAACGTCCCAAAGGAGTGGGTTGGGTCACAGTCACAGGTCTGGCAGCCCTGTCCACTTCCTATGTTGAACGTATCAGGTGCACAGCGGTCGCAGTTCTGGCCAATCACGTTAGGCCGGCAGGGACACTGGCCAGTCTGCAGGTCACAGTGACACTCCCCCGGGGACGGACACGCCTCCGACGTCGTGCCCACTGAATAACACATACACCCTACAGAGAGAAAAATACAGTTAGACACACACACACACACACACACACACACACAGACACACAGACACACTCTAACACATACACTACATATATGCACACACTGTCTAATTGTACTCACTCCTGCAGCTCTGGGTGGCAGCGTTGCCGTAATAACCCAGTTTGCAGCGCTGGCAGCCATAGCCCTCGGTGTGGTGCAGGCATTTTATGCAGACTCCCGTGCGAGCGTCGCAGGACCCCAGGTCCAGCTGGTTGATGTTGTTGTTACACTGGCAAGGCAGACAGCGCCCGCTGGGCATCTTCGGGTTACCATAGTGACCTGGGGCACACTCGTCACACCTGGCTCCTACGGAAGAGACGTAAAAGGTGAATTCAGAGCTGTTTACACACAGACAGTTATACAGTTATAGATCTGTAAGGAACTGTCAGTATGCTGCAGTGTTTCATACAGAGCAGTCATGGCACAGTTGTAAACACTCATAAAACAGTCGTAGAGCAATCGTAAACAGGGAAAAGTGTACTAGGACTGGGAGAACAATGTGTAACGTGGTGTGTGTGTGCGCGTGTCTGTGCGTATGTGTGTGTCTAACCTCTGTATCCGGGGCTGCAGACACAGACCAGCTGGTAGTTGTTGGCGGTCTGGTAGCAGCCGTCCGCATACTGGCGTCCGCTCCCCGGCCCGTCGGGACACATGCAGGGGCGGCAGTGACCCCCCAAACCCAACACTGGGTCACCATGGTAACCATCCAGACACCTGTACGCAGGGGGTAAGACATGATAAGAGGCTCGGAAAACACTCACATACACACACACACATAAACACGCTGATAAGAGAAAGCATGACAGTGAAATATGCAGTTGTGTCCTACACTGTGGTTTGGTGTGTGGTATATCAGCTAGCTATTATTTTAATATGGTATATGGTATAATTTCACACAGTACCTTTCACACATGTGCCCGGTAGTGAAGGCACGGCAGCCCTGGCACTCCCCAGTCTGAAGGTGGCAGTAGTCACTGTTGCCGTTACACTGGCAGGGCCGGCATTGAGGGAAGCCCCAGTAGCCTGGCAAGCAGTCTGCACACTGACTCCCCGACGCCCCTGGCACACACTCACACTGACCTGTGGCCTCGTGGCAGAAAGCGTTCACAGAGCCCATAGGACTACAATCACAGGCTGCAGAGAGAGGAGAGAGAGGAGGGAGAGGAGAGAGAGGAGGGAGAGGAGGGAGGGAGTAATAAGGAGAGAGGAAGGAGGGGTGGAGCAAAGAGAAAGAAAAGGGGGGAAAAGAGAGTGGGAAAGGGACCTTCTGGAGTTGGAATCTCAACCCCAGTCTCAACATAACCCTGACCTTTAACCTCTAACCCCTGATCCCATGCTTGTCTGTCACTCACGTCTGCAACCTGAGGGACTGAAAAGGAAGGTGGCGGGGGCACAGCGGTCACAGTTCCTGCCTGCCACGTTGGGCCGACACTGGCACTGCCCGCCGCTGGGGTCGCACACTGCACTGAGAGAGCCCTGGGAGTCACACTGGCACGCTATAGAGCAGACGTGAGAAAGGGGGGGAAGTGGAGAGAGAGAGAGAGAGAGAGAGAGAAAGAAATGGCAATGTGAGTTGTTGCTGTTGTTGCTGTATGAGTATTAGGAATGCTTCAGGAAGCAAGTTAATGTTTACTAATGATAAACAGAGAAATACTCACTGACAAAATGCACTCATACACACAAACATACACACAGCCCCCCCAGACCCGTCTCCTACCCATAGCCCCCTGGTGTAGTAGGGCAGACACGCTGAAGATGTAGTCGTTACAGATGTCCGTCATGGGGCTCTTGATGACACTCTGGCTGCTCTCCAAACAGCGGTACCTCTGGAACGTATCCCACGCCCCCTCGCCCTGAGAACCCTCAAACAACTCCAGCTCACCCACCTGCGGAATCAGCACCAACTAGAGGGAGAGGGGGGGAGGAGGGAGAAAGAAGGGGAGGGAGGAGGGGAGGGAAGGGTAAAGAAGAGGCAGATCAAGACAGAGGGCTTGTCTTAGAGATACTACAAGTCTGTTATTCCACACCACATTGACTATAATATGTAGGGATGTTTTCCATACTGACTCGTGTGTGTGTGTTAGCGGAAACTACAGTTTATCAGTCTGTATGGAGCGGGGTGTGTGACTGTTACTTACGGAGTCGATGAGTATGTAAGGGCTTTGGACGTCACTGAGAGAGGAGTAGAGAGGCAGACTGAGACGTACAGTGTAGTTGCTCCCCTTATCCAGACACACAGGCCTCGGGAGCACCACATGTCTGAAACACACACCAAGAGATAGATGATAGATAGATAAATGTGCGTATGATATAAGTGAGGGTAATAATAGTTTACTTAATATACATTCTGGTTAAATGTACAGGTAAGTGAATATTTGCATGGTTACATTAACTGTACAGGTAAATGACAGGAAGAGATACTTAAATAACTAAATGTGCGTACGATATAATTTAGGGTAATAATAATAATTCCCTTGGTCAGCACAGACCCTAAGCACCCTTGGGCTGATGCCATCAGGGCCCGCCGCTTTCCACTGATGTAGTCTCTCCAGCTCTCTCTTCACTTGGTTGGTGGTGAAAGCCAGCCCAGGTGGGGAGGTGGGGGGGAAGGCGGGTGTTGAGGATCAGTCCAGAGGTGGGGGGAAGGGAGGTGTTGCAGATCAGTCCAGAGGGAGTGGGGGCGGAGGTGGGGAGGGGGTCACTGATTGCCTCAACAGAGGTGTTGTGAGCAAAGTGGGGGTGGGACAGCCGTGAGGGTGTGTGACCTGGGGAGCTGGAGAGGAGGTGGACAGGGCCAGTATTGAACCTGTTAAAAAATTGGTTCAGCTCATTGGCTCTGTCCTGGGTCCCCTCCATCTGCCCACTGTTTGACTTTTTGAAGCCAGTGATATTTCTCATACCCTTCCACACCTCTCTCACCTGGCTCTGCCTCAGCTTGTCCTCCATCTTCTCCTTATACCCTCTCTTCGCCTTAGCAATCCGCAACTTCAGCTCCCTCTGGACGCATTTCAATTTGTCCCTGTCCCCCTCCTTGAAGGCCCTCTTCTTCTCATTCAGTAGGGCCTTCAGGTCACTGGTGACCCAGGGTTTATTATTTGGAAAACAGCGTACCTTCCTGGTTGGTACAGTGTTGTCTACACAAAAATGTATATAGTCCGTTATGCAGTCTGTAAGACCATCAATGTCCTCTCCATGAGCCTCACAGAGCACATCCCAGTCTGTTGTTTCAAAGCAGTCCTGTAGGGCCTCATTCATCTCCTAATGGTCGTAGTGGTCTCTGGCTGCTGTTGGACCATAGGCCTGTAGAGTGGAGTGAGGTGGACAAGGATGTGATCCGATCTACCGAGGGGAGGGAGTGCAGTGGAGTTGTATGCATCCTTCACATTAGCTTATAACAAGTCCAGAGTTTTATTATTCCTGGTTGGGCACTTCAAGAACTGTTTGAACGTGGGCAGCGTTGAAGAGAGAGATGCATGGTTAAAATCTGGCTTTATTAGTTAACAACAGATGGTGTAATCCGAGACATATTACTGTTAAGGAACAGTTTTGTAGCCCGGACATTGAGTTGTTAGCCGTTAGCCTGAGACCCTACTATTTGCCGAGGGAATTCATGGCGGCCATTGCTGTTATTGTTTACATCCCGCCCTCCGCGGACGCAAACACAACATGTGACGTCATCCACTCTGTTATCGCGAGGTTACAGACAGCGCATCCCAGTGCCTTCTTTGCCGACAGTTACATTCTCTATGTTATCATTTAGCCATGTTTCTGTAAAGCACAATAGGCTAGCTTCCCGGTAGTCCCTTTGTCCATGGACCAGCCCCTCAAGCTCATCCACCTTGTTATGTAGCGATCTCACGTTGCCCATAATGATAGATAGTATAGCCGGCTTGTACTTACTCAGCTTTGCCTTACACTTCCGACCTGCCCTGCATCCACGCCGTCGCCTTTTCAACACGTCCGGAATATGACGTTTTCCCTGGGGTGCAATAGCGCTGCGTGTCCTAAATCCAGGAGCTGGGCTGTGTTGTAAATAATTGAGGACTTGTGTGAACGTTCGGTGCTGAGAAAAATAAAAAGTGCCTCAGTGATAAAAAGGACCGCTAAAACCTTCGTTAAACAGTAGCGCTCCATAATCCTGAACTATTAATCCTGAACTACTGTTGCAAAAAAACTCACACAGGGCGGCGCCAATCATAAAGAGGAGAGTAAGGTGTACGGTGGAACGGTAGAGGTGGTGTGTGTATGTGTGTGCATGTGTATGCGTGTGTATGTGTGTAAAGGTGGTGTATGAAGGTGGAGGTAGGAGTGTATTGTAGGGACTAGGGAGGAGGTGTGTCACTTCGGTACCTACCTGGATCCTGGAGGAAGAGACACCAACTGCTGATCTCCTCCTGGTAGCGTGTTTTCACATGGACTGACTGGCTGTCCCACTCTCTTTGAGTAAGGACGCGTCACTTTGATCTCCACCTGCTCCCACTGCTCCGGCAACTACAGCAACACACACACCACACACACAATATCACACATGGCAGACAGTAGAGAAAACTGTGTGTGTGAGTATGTGTGTGTTTGCATGTTTGTATGGGTGTGTGTGTGCATTTGCATGTTCGTATACGTGTGCATGTGCCCATGTGTGTGTGTGTGTGTGTGTGTTTTACCTGTGGTTCATAGCGGATCAGCATGTCATAGTCCATGGATTCGGGTAAGTTGTTGATGTGGAACTCCAGGTGGGCTCCCTCAGGTACGTTGACAAACCCTGCCCCCGTCCAGGTATGACTACGGCCCAGAGGATAGGGCCTGGGAACAACTGTCACACCCTGAGAGGGACGGAGGGAGAGAGAGAGATATGACAGATTTAGAAAGACAGAGACATAGAGATTGAAAGCGAGAGGTCAACACACACACACACACACACACTCACAGGGCCGTGCTTGGCGTCCTCAGCCTCATAGGTATAGTGGTCCAGGGCGATGGAGTAGAATCCTGACTCCACCTGGTCACAACGTCTCCCATACATATGTTCTCTACACTGACACTGGCCTGATATTGGAGAACAACTAGAGATGGAGGGAGAGAGGGGGAGGAAGAGAGAGAGAGACGGGGGGGACAATAGGGAGAGCAACATTTTACATTACAATGTAGTCATTTAGCAATCGGTCTTATCCAGAGAGACTTACAGTTAGTTAGTGCATACATGTTCATACTTTTTTCGTACTGCACAGAATGAGAAAAACTGATTGTTAGTAACTATCCAATAAGTACAAATACATTTCTGCAACAATGCATTTTGGGCAGGGTGGAATTAGGAACAGTAGTTGTGCTGTGATTGGATGATATGAGTAGAGACATGATGTGATTGTTTAAAACATACTCATTGTTGACGGCTCCACCCTGGTCACAGTCACATCGTCTGCAGCCGTCCATGTAATTACTCAGCCCCCAGTGTTGTGGCTTCAGGAACAAAAGAACAGAGTTATACAGTCATGTGAAAAAGTAAGTACACCTCCTGGAAAGTTCTCTTTTGTTTTACATATTTGGACAGATGGATAATCTTCACTTCAACACTATTGACAGATAAAGGTTACCCAACTTAACAAATAAAAAAAAAACGTTGAAAATGTTATGCAGTTAGTACACCCCTACCTTCACCATCATATAAAATGACAAAAAATAGAATTAGGTGTAGCAAAACAAGTGCAAATGATTAGAAAACATTAGAGAGATAAAGATAAGACAATGGGTCTGGTTTGGTCTTAACCATATGGGTGTGTGGTAACACATCATTCAAAGATCCAAAGACCTACCCGAGGCCCTCAGAATAAAGATGATTGATGCCCATGTGTCTGGGAGGGGTTACAAATACATTTAAATTCTAAGTGCATCATTACATTTCCAAGCAATTCAAAGTACATCATTCCACTGTCCTACGAAAATTCCATTCCACTGGCAAACTACCTAGGACAGGTCGTCCCACCAAAGTCAGCCCAAGAGCTGACCGAAAGACGCTCATAGAAGTCTCTAAGAACCCCAGGGTAACATCAAGGGATCTACAGGCCTCTCTTGCCACAATCAATGTCAAATTGCATGGGTACACTGTCAGAAAGAGACTGCACAAACTTGGCCTACATGGGAGGTCAGGAAAGCCTCTGCTCTCAAAAAAGAATATCAAGACGCAACTTACTTTATCCAGACAACACCTAGGTAGTTTGCTAGTGGTCTGGAATTTTCGTCCGACAGTGGAATGATGTACTTCGAATTGCTTGGAAATGTATTTGTAACCCCTCCCAGACTCATGGACATCAATAATCTTTCTTCTGAGGGCCTCGGGTAGGTCTTTTGATCATTGAATGATGTGTTACCACACACCCATATGGTTAAGACCAAACCAGACCCATTTTCTTATCTTTATGGAAGGCTGGACCTCCTAAGTCTCTCTCTTATGTTTTCTAATCATTTGCACTTGTTTTGGTACCTAAGCCATTTTATGTGATGGTAAAGGTAGGGGTGTACTAACTTTTTCCCCATAAGGAAAGGCATTATAGGGAAAACGTTATTTCTGTATATCTGTCAATAGTGTTGAAGTGAAGATTACATATCCATCTGTCCAAATATGTAAAAAAAAATTAAGAGAACTTTCCAGGGGGTGTACTTACTTTTTCACATTACTGTAAATAAACACACCCACACTGCAGACACAGTGATGTGGTTGGTAAGTCTCTCACCAGACACTGGTCACAGTTCCTGCCGGTGACAAGGCGTTTGCAGAAGCAGTTTCCTGTGTCCATGTTACATGGGCTTCCTCCAGGCAGCGTGCCCAGGGGGTTACAGGTACACTCTGACAAAAACACACACACACGTCAAATAAACAATGAGAGACAAAAAGATAGGAGAGTGTGTGTGTGTGTGTTAGACTCACGCAGGCAGCCGCTTGGTCCCTGTCCCAGGCCGTAGTGTCCCTGTCTACAGTGGTCGCAGCGCTCTCCCTCCACACTGGCCTTACAGCGACACTGTCCTGCTATCAGACCAGCAGACACGTCTGTCCTGCCGTCACACACACCACCCTGCAGGGAGCCCGCCAGGTCACAGCTACACGCTACAGACAGCGGGAGAGAGGGAGGGAGGTGAGTGAGAAAAAAAGACAGGAAGGAATGTGAGGGGACAGGGAGTGAAGGAGGGAGAGTGATGAGGGAGTTGAAGGAGAAAGAATAAGGGATAGAGGTGAAGGAGCAAGAGAGAAGAGGAGAGGAGAGAAGAGAAGAGAGACTTCAACAGTAAGTTCAGACTGTTCAGAGACAGAGATCAAAGAGTTGAGAGTTGAAACTTGACAGGTCAGAGGTCATAGGTGAGGCCAGCAAGTTTCTGGCTCTCGTCATAGGTCACAGAAAAACGGTGACGTACGTTCACAGACGTTGGGGTCTCTCAGGTGTCTTTCGGGGTGCTGGTAGTAGAAGGGTCTGCACTGCTCACACTGATGCCCCATGGTGTTGTGTTGACACTCATCGCACACTCCTCCACTCACGTTCCCCGTAGACAGATACACAGCCATGTCAAAGTGACACGACCTGGAGTGGTAGTTACACTCGCACACTGGGAGAAGGAGAGAGAGACAGAGAGATAGAGAGAGGTAGAAAGTAGAGTGTGGGGCAGAGAGAGAGAGAAATAAAGATAATATTTTGTTTAAACCTATTTTGCACTTCAAAAGACACTATCAACAGGACGGAATGAGGGAGATTCCTCCAGTTGAATATTTTTGATATATCTGGAACAGAATGATCCAGACTGTATATATCTGGCACAGTGTGATCAATGTGTGTGTGTGCGTGTGTGTGTGTGTAAGTGTGTGTAAGTGTCTCACTCTTGCAGGCGTTGGTGTTATGTCCCTCTGCAGGCCTCCAGGGCAGGTCGTTGTAGAAGCCCTTACAGTGCTCACAGTTCAGACCCTCTGTGTTGTGGTTACACATACAGTGACCATGGACCTGGACACACACACACACACATGCACACACACACAAACACATACAAACACACATAAACACACACACAGAGAGACAGAGAAACACTAGTGTTAGCGGCGCTAGTACCAAAGACTAGAGAAAAACTACTACTTGCGCCATCTCCCTCTTAATGGTCACACAACCTGTTAGGAGAATGTGTGTATGTCATGTGTGTGTATGTTTTATCGTGTGTGTGCGTCTGTGTGTGGTTCCCTCACCATGCCCTCTGTGCCTACATGTATCCCATCGACGGGGGCACATTTGGAGGCATGTCCGTAGCAGAAGCAGTTGCCACGGACGGCCATGTCAAAGAGGGAGTAGTAGTATTTCTCTGAAATTTCGTCTCTGGAGTCCAGCAGGTTGTCACCCAGTGTGTGGAGCTTAGTAAACTGGACGCGCAGGTTAGTGATCTTCAGCATGTCTACACACACACATAGAGACACACACACATTTAGGAAAAATGCACACTTATTACTAGCTCATGTAATGGCCCATCTAAAACAGCAGTGGTACGTCATAGGACTGTTTCTATAGGTTCTGGATCTTCTCCAAGCTCATCGCTACGACCCCTGACCCTAAAGATGTGGGATCCTCCTTCTGAAGGCTCCCTACACCCTACACACACATTCACCACGTACTTAACATGAGGGGCCCTCTGTGTAAGTGTGTGTGCTTGTGCGTGTGTGTGTGTGTGTGTGTGTGTGTGTGTGTGTGTGTGTGTGTGTGTGTGTGTGTGTGTGTGTGCGTGCGTGTAGCTTCTACATGTGAAATTCCTTAAGAAGTGTCAGGATAACCTGACCTCTAACCCCTGCCCTGCTGTGTTGCCTTGACTACCGCCAATAGTCATTTTGTGGCTATTACACTTAGACAATGATTTGTTGTAGTACTAACTGGATCGTATTTAGCTAATGAGATATGCCACATCTGGCCTGGTGTTGTACTGTAGTTACAGTACTTACTCTGTATCCTGGTACTGTAAGGGTCTTCAATCTCAAATGCTGGGTCCAGCACCCTGAATATCACCTGATAGAGAGGGGGAGAGGGGGATGGAGAGAAGGATTGTAAAAATAAAAGTTTACGAGGTTATAAACCAATGAGAGACTAATTCTGAAGCATTCTGGAGCCACAGCTTCTATCCCTTCCATTGCAAAAGCTCAAAGGCCACACAGATGCACACCTCTCCCTCTGTGGATGGCTCTATGTCAGAGTAGCGGGAGTCACAGATGATGTCGTCTACTTTGACCATGGGTCCCACGGATATCCCAGGGAAGGCGGACTCACAGTCGTAGCTATAGTAACGGTACACCTGCCACTTCTTCCCAAAATCCATGGAACGCTCGATCACCATGGTAGCCGGACGGAACGTCTATCAATCAAAGAGATCATTCTAATTCGTAACACAGAAATACAACAAATATAAAGGACTTGTTTCTTGACCACGTGACCCGACCAGGGAAAACTCTGGGTCCTAATATTATAACACAGAAAGAAAGAAAAAGAGAGAATGAGAACAAGAATGAAAGAGAGAGGAGTCCAGATCAGACCAGACCAGATCAGTCCAGTCCAGACCAGACCAGACCAGATCAGTCCAGACCAGATCAGAGACAGAAACAGAGAAACATGGGCGGTCCTAAAAGAAGCTGAATAGACTTAATACACTGATTCCAGCAGTACTGAGTATAGTGTTTTACAGCAGCCCTCACTCCCTCTCTCCCATCCATCTCAAGAGACTAGGGCGATTTTCCACATACCTCGAACACAGCTGTGAGTGTGTTTGTGTGTGTGTGTGTGTGTGTGTGTGTGTGTGTGTGTGTGTGTGTGTGTGTGTGTGTGTGTGTGTGTGTGTGTGTGTGTGTGTGTGTGTGTGTATGTGTGTGTGTGGCCACCTTAAAGGTCATGATGAGATGTGTGAAGTGGAACTCAGCTTCCAGGTTCAGTTGAATGGTCACATTCTCCACACCTGCAGCACAGAGAAACAAACAAACAACAGACACACTGAGAAAGACATCCCATGACAGACATATCCTGCTTTACACATTAGTGAGTCTGCCAAAATCTCTGCTAACACACACACACACAGGAAATGGGCTGATTGGCCGTGTCAATTTGATCCTGTCAATTGGTCTTTCTGCCACACCCATGTGACGAATTGATCCGTTGCCGTGGAAATCCCAAGCCCAGCTTTTCCACGTTTTGTCCTCTCTGGTATTCCCGGACCATCTGGGCATCTGGCTTCGGATCCTTCCATGACTCAACAACAATGAACACTATCCTCCCCATCTGTCAAAAGACTCAGCAATGAATTAATAAATCCACTGTGTGTGTGAGTGTTCTTCCGTGCATGGGCTATGTGAGTCTGTGTTAGTGTTACGACTGTGTGTGTGTGTGTGTGTGTGTGTGTGTGTGTGTGTGTGTGTGTGGGGGAAAGCCAGTCCAGTTCCCATGCTCTCAGACAAGAATACCTCCTCTTATTATGTTGCAGGCGTGTGCGAAGGAGTGTGTGTGCATGTGTGTATTACAGGGAACAATGCGGTCACCTCGAGTCGGCAGTGCTGATATACAGCTGTTTCTAACACTTGTTCATTTGCCCTGAAGCCTGCTCTGATTGGCTGAGCTGTGTTGCTCTGTGATCTGCTCTACTCACTTTTCCGCCCCCTGTTCCCATGTGAACACATTTAGCACACTCTCACACAGTGACCATTCTCTCACAGCTGGACTTCACCATGACACACACATGTGCACACGTTTGTTTTACTATCCTTGTGGGGACCAAACAATTGATTCCCATTCAAAATCCTATTTTCCTTAACCCTAAACCTAACCCTAACCCTAAACCTAACCCTAAACCTTAACCTAACCCTAACCTTATTTATTTATTTGGATTCCCATTATCTGATGTTAGAGAAGCTTCTGTTGAAGAACACTCTCTGGGTTCTATTGGATATATAACTCTCCAACCATGTGAAGGCATGTAAAGCCATAGCGTTTTCAATAACTTTTTATGATCAATAACATCAAAGGCTGCACTGAAATCTAACAATACAGTTCCAACTATCATCTTGTTATCAATTTATTTTAACCAATCATCAGTCATCTGAGTCAGTGCAGTACAAGTTGATTGCCCTTCTCTACATTCATGCTGAGTCAGTAGTGAACTTGTTCTCTGAAAAATAGCATTGTATTTGTTCAAACACAATCTTCTCCACCAGTTTACTAAGACCAGGCAGCAAAGGTGCTTTACTATATTTAGGCAGTGAAATTACTTTAGCTTCCTTCCGCGCCTGTGGACACACACACTCCCTTTAGTCTTTGGTTAAAGATATGTGTTCGTAAAATTCAATCTGGAGTTCCAAAGCGCGTTCGTAAATTCAGAGTGTTGTCAGATTGTCCGTTCAGAGCGTTTTGTTCTCGGAGCGTTCAGAGCGCACATTGGACGCTCTGGCAGAGGAGTAGGGTTGATCCGAGCATTCTGACCTCACAACGGCAGTCAAGCACCTAAGCTAACTGGCTAAAGTTGGCTAGCTTGCTAGCTACTTCCAGACACAAATGAACACCTCACTCTGACCATTTTACTTGCCCTAGCAGAGCTGGTTAGACTGTTTTCATGTAATCCAGAGCGTTGGGGATTGTAAATGTGATACTGGCAACAATCTAACTAAACAGACATTTACTGACAACGGCCATATTCAACGGATGTTTATCGTTCGTAAATGTATCAGTTATTCTGCACTCTGCTCTGAAATCGGAGAATTTACGTACGCACCCATAATCTGCGACCATTCTGAATAGTTTCCCATCAAGGTTGTCTATACCTGGTGGTTTATCATTATTGATGGATAACAATAGTTTTTCAACTCTCCCACACTAACTTGACCAAATTCAAAAAAGCAATCCTTCTCTTTCATTATTAGATCTTTTATACAAAAATATAATGGTTCACTGTTCAATGTTGTCATTTCACTTCTGAGTTTTTCCACTTTACCAGTGAAATAGTAATTGAAAGGTTTTGTTATAAATGACCCATCAACTTCAATGAACGATGGAGATGAATTGGGTTTTCTGCCCATGATATAATTTAAGGTATGCCAAAATAATAATAATAATTGTATGTCATTTATCTTTGTTTTGTGATATAATTTCTTCTTATTTTTGTTAAGTTTAGTCAACAACATTTCTCAATTTACTTTATGTCAACCATTTTGTATGATCTCTTATAAATTACTTTGGCACTTGGTTTTCCTTGTTATTGCCACAATGTTATGGTCACTACAGCCAATGGAAACTGATATTGCTTTGGATGTCACAGATCCAACACTATTGGTACCCTAGTTGGTTGAGCGATAACCTGGGTCATATTACAGGCATTAGTCACAGTTAGAAGCTTCCTCTTGAGAGGACAGCTAGTTGCTATCCAGTCAATGTTCTGGTCACCCAGAAAATAGACCTCTCTGTTAACATCACACACATCATAAAGCATTGCACACATATTATCCAAATACGGACTGTTATCACTTAGTGGCCAATAGCAGCACCCAAAAAGAAGAGGCTTTAGGTGAGGCTGGTGAACATGCAACCACAACACTTCAACAACATTTGACATGAGATTTAAGTGCCTTTGAATGAGGTATGGTAGTAGGAGCCAGGCGCACCGGTTTGAATGTGTCAAGAACTGCAACGGTTCTGGGATTTTCACGCTCAACAGTTTCCCGTGTGTCAAGAATGGTCCCCCACCCAAAGGACCTCCAGCCAACTTGACACAACTGTGGGAAGCATTGGAGTCAACATGGGCCAGCATCCCTGTGGAACGCTTTCAACACCTTGTAAAGTCCATGCCCCTACAAATTAAAGCTGTTTAATTTGAGGGCAAAACGGGGTGCAACTCAATATTAGGAAGTTGTTACTACAGTTTAGCAAACTCAGTGTATATTAATATTGGCTATTCTTAGCCATTTCCTTGGTAGCTTATATGTGTGTGTGTGATGTTGGGTGAAGCTACTGGCCCTGAGGCGTGGCTCTCTCATTCCTCCCAAGCTTTTGGAAGGGAGGGTGGACAATGAGTCTGTTGTAGCGGATGTAAGACATTTTTCCATGCTCTATGGCAGCTTTCATAGCTGGGATAATTTCTTTCCACCTCTGGCGCACAGCTTCAGAGAAGTCCTCTTTGAGGAAGATGTTGGGCACTCTCCAGAACAGCTATCTTGTCCTTAAACCTCAGGAACTTGACCACTATCGGACTGGGTCTGTCACCTGGTTACATGTCTTCCAGACCTGTGGGCGCGCTCCACCTCAATCTTCGTAAGATCCATCTGCAGCTTTTTAGTGATAACTTTTCTTACTTTCTCCTCAGACTCGGCCAAGTTCTCATGTGAAGACTCTGGTATGCCATCCACAACAATGGTATTCCTCCTGGATTGTCCCCCTATATAGTCTGTTTTCCCAGTCATTGTTAATAATGAGGTATATAATGCTGATGTCATCTCGAGAGAAAAAAATTACAGTTTGTTGTCATCTTGCTGCAAGTCTCTTTCAGGACATACACCTCTCCCTGGGAGACCTGCAATCTGTTCTTACAGTTCTGGACCTCTCTGGTAAGATCATCCATTATTTCGTTAGTTGAGTCTATCAGTTTCTGGGCAAAACACTTGAAGCTATTTTGATATTGTTGTAACAACTGCTTGTAAAATCATTTTTGTTCATTTAAAAGATCCTTTACCTGTGATAGAGAAACACTGTCCTCTCCATTACTCCCACCTTAGGCTTTGGATGCCATGGTAGCAATGTAGGTCAAAGGGCAGATTTAAACAGCAACAAACAGCAGGGATTTAGACAGCCACAAGCCCGGGACAATCAAAAGTCCCAGCCACAAGGGCTAACCACATCGTGGGCTGCTACGCCAAGCAGCTCTTCAAACCTTTGGTTGGCAGGATCCCTTGACAGATATAGCGGTACCAGCAACTGAGGCTAACCGTGTCGCGGGATCCAAATTCAAAAGGTAGCTAGTAACCAAACTTTTTCAATAGAATACTTTTGAAGACTTAATTTTTTTTTAAAACAAGCAACCCTCAACATGTGATGTCCATAAACTAACCCTAATCGTAAAACTAACCCTTAACCTAAACCCTAAGCCTAAAATAGTCTCCACTCAGAATGTTCCATCTTTTACTAGTAAAACCAAAAACGTGGGCACACACACACACATTCTCACCATTCTCAGACTGCCACCAGGTATTGAGGCGGTTGGGGGCGAAGGTGGTGACCAAGTTTTCGATGCTGTGGCTGGTGGTGTGGTTCATCCTCTCATCATACATCTCCCTGGAGTCACACACAAAACACTTCTTCTCCTCCTACAGAGAGAGAGGGAGGAGAGAGGGAGGAGAGAGAGGAGAGAGAGAGAAAGAATGTCTCAGTCCTGTGAAGTACATGATCATTCACCTCTGATTACAGAGCAATGAGTCCATACGCTACCACTCAGTCTGACACACAGTGTGTGTGTGTGTGTGTGTGTGTGTGTGTGTGTGTGTGTGTATGTGTGTGTGTGTGTGTGTGTGTGTGTGTGTGTATGTGTGTGTGTGTGTGTGTGTGTGTGTGTGTGTGTGTGTGTGTGTGTGTGTGTGTGTGTGTGTGTGTGTGTGTGTGTGTGTGTGTGTGTGTGTGTGTGTGTGTGTGTGTGTGTGTGTGTGTGTGTGTGTGTGTGTGTTGTGTGTGTGTGTGTGTGTGTGTGTGTGTTTGTGTGTGTGTGTTTATCCTGTAGTGTAGATCATAGTTTATTCTACTTTCTAGGTTCACTGCCCCTCTTAGCAGCAGAAGGTTTATCTGTTCTCCAGATGGTTTGGCCTACACACACAGATTCTGGATTCTTCCACACACACACACACACACACACACACACACACACACACACACACACACACACACACACACACACAAACACACACGCCCTACTCTCTGCACTGTATCTTCCCAACAAGTGTGTGAGTGAGCATTTCACAACCTCACAGTGTGACTTTCACAACCTTCTAATTTCACGTTTTAACTGTGTAGAAATGTGACCAATTTTAACCGCTAAGTGGTCCAGCTCCCACTTCCCTGTAGGCAAAGTCTGCTCCCAGAATTCTTTGCACTACTTTGCTCTTGTCCTCATCCCCCATTCTCCTCCTTAGTATGATGACTCATCCTAGAATGTTTGTTAATCGTCCCACAACCCATTGGTAGATAACCACACCCTTCACATGGACACATTCGGTAGTCGTTCACCCCTGAGGGGATTCTGGAATAACGGAAAAACTCCGATCACGCTCTCTCCCCTTCTCACCCCCCCATGATAATCACACAGGGCGGTGATTGTGTGGCACACAATGCTTATTGTGGAGGGAAATGCCAAGACTCCCACGAAGCACAATACCATAGAGTCTCTCTCATACACTCAAATTGCTCAAACATTACACTGTACTGTACTACACCATTACATTACAACACTATTTTATGCAACACAATCAAGTGTTTTATCATATACCTATATATATATATATATATATATATAATATAATAATAATAATAATAATAACCACAACAATAATAATAACAATAATAATAACCACAACAATAATAATACCAATAATAATAACAACAATAATAACAATAATAATAATTACAATAATAATATTCATAATATTCATCATAATAATCCTTTAGCAGATGCTTTTATCCAACGCGACCTAGTCATGTGTGCACACATGTTTTACGTATGGGTGGAAGTTTTAAGTTGAAGGATTAATCAAGTACATTTTCTGCAGTACACATTTTGCCATGGGGTGTAGAGAAAATGTTGCTCTTTTAAACTCAAGTTTTCTGCAATTCTACACATTTGCCATAGGGGCAGAAAGAATATTTTGAATTTTATAACAAATTTCATGCATTTCTACTCATTTCGCCATGGGGTGGAGAGAAAAATTTGCAGTTTTTTGTCTGTTTAGCAGTGATCAAGAAACCAACTTGACAGAGCTTGAATACATATTGTAAAATCCAGGTGTGTAAAGCTCTTTATATTTTAGATTCTTCAAAGTAGCCACCCTTTGCCTTGATGACAGTTTTGCACACTCTTCGCATTCTCTAAACCAGCTTCATGAGGAATGCTTTTTTTTTCTTGAAGGAGTTCCCACATATGCTGAGCACTTGTTGGCTGCTTTTCCTTCACTCTGCGGTCCAACTCATCCCAAACCATCTCGATTGGGATGAGGTTGGATGATTGTGAAGGCCAGGTCATCTGATGCAGCACTCCATCACTCTACTTTTTGGTAAAATAGCCCTTACACAGCCTGGAGGTGTGTTTAGGGTCATTGTCCTGTTGAAAAACAAATGATAATCCCACTAAGCCAAAACCAGATAGGATGGTGTACCGCTGCAGAATGCTGGAATTCTAAATAAATCAATGACAGTGTCACCAGTAAAGCACCCTGACACCATCACACCTCCGCCTCCATGCTGCACGGTGGGAACCAGACATGTGGAGATCATCTGTTCACCTACTCTGCGTCTCACAAAGACACCGTGGTTGGAACCAAGAATTTACAATTTGGACTCATCAGACCAAAGGACAGATTTCCACCGGTCTAATGTCTATTGCTCGTGTTTCTTGGTCCAAGCAAGTCTCTTCTTCTTATTGGTGTCCTTTAGTAATGGTTTCTTTGCAGCAATTCAACCATGAAAGACTGATCCACGCAGTCTCCTCTGAACAGTTGATGTTGAGATGTGACTGTTACTTGAACTCTGTGAAGCATTTATTTGGGAAATCTGAGGTGCAGTTAACTCTAATGAACTTATGCTCTGTCCTGTAGATTGACTGACCTTCATGTCTTACAGTAATGTGTAATCTTTATTTAACTGGACAAGTCAGTTAAGAACAAATTCTTATTTACAATGAAGGCCTACACCGGCCAAACTCGGATGACGCTGGGCCAATATGGGACTCCCAATCACAGCCAGTTGTGATACAGTCTGGATTCAAACCAGGTTGTCTGTAGTGACGCCTCTAGCACTGAGATGCAGTGTCTTAGACCACTGCGCCACTTGGGAGCCCATAAAGGGAAGGGAGGTCGAAAAGTAGCTTTGGTTTGTTCGCCCTTTGTGCCTGCAATATCAGTTAACAGCCTATCTTACCTTTGGCCACCCTATTGGCTGCTTTGCTCGCTGCAAAGACTGTGAAAACACTGGAGTGACCCCTCTGGTCACCCTGCTTCTTTAATCTCCATCTTGTCTTCTTCCACACAATACCCCATAAAGACAAACCACAAACTGTTTTTTAGAAATGTTTGCAAAAATACATAATTATTGACTGTACAAAACAGCTTCTGTAAACGATAGCTAGTTGAAAATAATGTGCCCAAAATATGTTTAAACAAGCATAGTGGACTGAGACATCTCATATGTATAAACTGTTTAACACATTTTAGATGTTTAAATAATGTCTTACAGATGTTCCTCGTTAAATGTCCCCATGGTCCTGGATAAGTGAGAGTGAAAAGTAACACTGGAATCAAATCCTCTTTTGGATCTCTTCACGTTTTACTTTTCCTCTTAAGACAATGCTTGGCTTTAGGCTACTCCTCAAAGGCATTGAGAATAGCTACCTGCGCAGTAGGAAATTCACTCTATAGTACTCAGACCCTTTACTCAGTACTTTATTGAAGCACCTTTGGCAGCGATACAAGCCTTGAGTCTTCTTGGGTATGAGTTTGGCACACCTGTATTTGTGGAGTTTGTCCCGAAGACACTCCTGCGTTGTCTTCGCTGTGTGCTTAGGGTCGCTGTTCTGTTGGAAGGTGAACCATCGCCTCAGTCTGCTCTAGAGCAGGTTTTCATCAAGGATCTCTCTGTACTCTGCTCCGTTCATCTTTCCCTCAATCCTGACTAGTCTCCCAGTCCTTGCTGCTGAAAAACATCCCCACAGCATGATGCTGCCCCCACCATGCTTCACCGTAGGGATGGTGCCTGGTTTCCAAGGCACCAAGGCCCTTCTTCCCCGATTGCTCAGTTTGGCCGGGTGGCAGGCTCTAAGAAGAGTCTTGGTGGTTCCAAACTTATTCCATTTAAGAATGATGGAGACCACTGTGTTCTTGGGGACCTTCAATGCTGCAGAAATGTTTTGGTACCCTTCTCCAGATCTGTGCCTTGGCACAATCCTGTCTTGGAGCTATATGGACAATTCCTTCCACCTCATTGCTTAGTTTTTGCTCTGACATGCACTGTCAACTGTGGGACCTTATATAGATAGGTGTGTGCCTTTCCAAATCATGTCCAATCAATTGAATTTACCACAGGTGGACTCAAGGGGACTGAATACCTTCTGAATGCATTAACTATAATTTTGTCATCTCACTTTAATGGGAATGTAGTAGATGTTTTTCACAATTCTTTCATGCTTAGCCCGACCAATCATGTGTGCTCCAGTTGTCCTTGTCATGCACTCCACATGTCTTTATAGAATAAATGTTTTAATTCTCTTCACAAACGGCAAACGCATAATGCTAATCAAATTTCCATGGCTTTCCAAGCTAATTGACCCCTAGAATCAAAAAGATGTACTGTATATTTTTAACCACTAACCTGTCGAAAAAAGATTACGTGAGAAGCTGATACAACAATTTAATTGATTAAGGCACAATGCTAATGATGTCATATATAATTTTCAAACATTCAGTCACTTGTTGATATTTTGCTAACATTATAAAAGCAATATGAACTAGAGGAGACAATGGCCTGTGCTTAAACATTTATTTGTTATTTTATTCCAGGTCATAAGTTAACATTGTGTTACTTTCGCCTCACCCGCCTCTCCTGTAACATCACCCAGGCTAACACCCAAGACTAGCTAGCATGATACTTGAAACCTACAGTCTGCTGTGATTTAGTCACTAGATGGGTTTAGAAAATGACATATTTTTGGAACCCACAACAACTTCCAGGTCTTTTTGTTGATAACTAGGGGAAACATGGTCTGACTGGGCAGTTTTTTTGCAGGGAGTTCCTCCGCATTAGGAACTTGCTGACTTCACTAGTTCTTTTTAGCTTCTGTGTTATCTGAGAAAATGGGTGCGTTACTTTCGCTTTGTGTTACTTTCGTCCCAGCTCTCCCCTACTACAATTTAAGATGGATGGCTAGACTAACTTACCAATCTAAACAATTTTAGCTGCTGATGCACAACCAAATTTTGAGATTGCACCTTTTGTATTGTTAAGGTCGCGTCAATTCAAATCTGGTATTGGAACAAAAGGATTACTACGCCGTTTAAATCATCTATGTATTTTATTCTAGCAAATCCTTAAATGGTAAATATGAAGTTCGTATATACAGGCTCATTGTGACACCACGCAGGGCAAAAAGCAAGCAGGGCCAGAGAAGAGAGAGAGAGAGAGAGAGAGAGAGAGAGAGAGAGAGAGAGAGAGAGAGAGAGAGAGAGAGAGAGAGAGAGAGAGCAAGAGAGCGAGAGCGCGAGAGTGAGAAAACAGTCAGCAGCGCTAGAGAAGAGAAGCACCCCTATCCTTTGTTCTTCCTTAAATACTCCGACAGAATCGTTTCCGCTCCTTGCTGACCTGTCGGAGTAGAGGCTGAGTGTGGTTTAAACTTACTCAGCCTATCGTTGGCGTGCAGGCTGGTCCCAGCCTCGTGACGCAATCCAATTGACGGAAGTAGTGATCCTCTCAGTAGATGTCCTAGTTTCATATTACAACAAAATACTGTTCTATCGTGAAACCCCCAGCTAGCACATTCCTTCCACATAGCTCCCCCCTACCCAAACCTACAGCAGTTCTAAAGATCTATGATCACACAATACATTCAGTTAATAACTCTTGTTGTAGATTAACATATTCATTAGCTAAACATGTATCAGCCCTTACAGTATTCTACTATTCAAACTCAACAGTTGAGACCCCACTGATTTCATAAATAAGCGTCCGCTTATGTCGGCTAAGCGACCGCTTATGTAGCTTATGCCCACCGCCGGCCCTGTCAAGGTGTAGTGCCCCTATCTGTACTCCAGGTGTGAGGTGTCTTACCTCCAGGTGACCAACGATGCAAAAGCGCTCAGGCTTCTCAAAGCCACATGTGGAGGACGCGGTGAGCTGGTGCGCGCGGCCGATCAGAAGGTCCCCGGTGGCGGGGTAGCAGCTCCCCTCAGTGCACACATCCCCAAACTCCGGCTGCTGAGCAAAGGAGCGCCACCCGAGGGCTGCGGGACAGAAACAGCTGTGAGTGTAGGTCATGGTGGCGCACGGGCGCGCAAAACATTTATGCTATTGAAAAACTTTTATGCTATAGAACTATCCCACAGTTAAAAATCTGTACAAATATTGTTATTTTATTTTAGACTTAAGAGTCGTATCTCTCCATTGCTATCACAGTCTCCTTTTAGTCTAATTCATCACTGGGTATAAAAGCATCATGGTCACAAGGCTTCTCTGTGGTTAATTTAACTGAAATCACATGGACTCGCTTTCCAATAGATCCCTGTCGGGGGACAGTTTATGAAAACAGGCTTTTATGTTCGGGAACAACATCGACTGTGGGAAATTATTGACTGTACAAAACAGCTTCTGTAAACGATAGCTAGTTGAAAATAATGTGCCCAAAATATGTTTAAACAAGCATAGTGGACTGAGACATCTCGTATGTATAAACTGTTGAACACATTTTAGATGTTTAAATAACGTCTTACAGATGTTCCTCATTAAATGTCCTGGATAAGTGAGAGTGAAAAGTAACACTGGAATTAAATCCTCTTCACGTTTTACTTTTCCTCTTAAGACAATGCTTGGCTTTAGGCTACTCCTCAAAGGCATTGAGAATAGCTACCTGCGCAGTAGTAAATTCACTCTATAAAACGAAACCGTTCCATGTAAAAACAATACTTACTCAAAATTGATGCGATGTGCAATATCAACATTTTCGAGTGTGAAACATTGAGAATTATCCTTCTGGTTGTTGTCAACAAGTATTGAATCAGTTGTGTGCGTGAGTGTGAATTAGTGGTCTCTGTAACTCTGTTCTAGGAGGTCGTAGCGAGCCTCCAACTATGCATCCCACGCGCTCCAGAGTCCCAACCCTCCTGGCGGGGTATGTGGAGCAAAGTAGCGTGCTAAACAATATAAGAGCGCTCCCCTTGATGCACCAGATTCAACTAGGACTTTCTTTGATTAAATCATATAAGTGACTTTACTTTTAATCTCGAGATAAAAGTCAACAGACTGCTGTAGGTATGTTGTGGTAAGTATGCTTAGGCTACTGAGATCATAAGAACATGTCAGTCGGTCTGTAGGTCAGACAGACATGTGTAGCTCTGGAATGCACAGCTGCACATACAGTCGTGGCCAAAAGTTTTGAGAATGACACAAGTATTGGTCTCCACAAAGTTTGCTGCCTCAGTGTTGATGATGGCAATTTGCATATACTCCAGAATGTCATGAAGAGTGATCAGATGAATTGCAAAGTCCCTCTTTACCATGAAAATGAACTTAATCCCCCCAAAACATTTCCACTGCATTTCAACCCTGCCACAAAAGGACCAGCTGCCATCATGTCAGTGATTGTCTCGTTAACACAGGTGAGAGTGTTGACGAGGACAAGGCTGGAGATCACTCTGTCATGCTGATTGAGTCAGAATAACAAACTGGAAGCTTTAAAAGGAGGATGGTGCTTGAAATCATTGTTCTTCCTCTGTCAACCATGGTTACCTGCAAGGAAACACATGCCGTCATCATTGCTTTGCACAAAAAGGGCTTCACAGGCAAAGATATTGCTGCTGGTAAGATTGCACCTAAATCAACCATTTATCGGATCATCAAGAACTTCAAGGAGAGAGGTTCAATTGTTGTGAAGAAGGCGTCAGGACCGTCTCCTAAAGTTGATTCAGCTGCGGTATCGGGGCACCACCAGTGCAGAGCTTGCTCAGGAATGGCAGCAGGCAGGTGTGAGTGCATCTGCACACACAGTAAGGAGAATACTTTTGGAGGATGGCCTGGTGTCAAGAAGGGCAGCAAAGAAGCCACTTCTCTCCAGGAAAAACATCAGGGACAGACTGATATTCTGCAAAAGGTACAGGGATTGGACTGCTGAGGACTGGGGTAGAGTAATTTTCTCTGATGAATCCCCTTTCCGATTGTTTGGGCCATCCGGAAAACACCTTGTCCGGAGAAGACAAGGTGAGCGCTAACATCAGTCCTGTGTCATGCCAACAGTAAAGCATCCTGAGACCATTCATGTGTGGGGTTGCTTCTCAGCCAAGGGAGTGGGCTCACTCACAATTTTGCCTAAGAACACAGCCATGAATAAAGAATGGTACCAACACATCCTCCGAGAGCAACTTCTCCCAACCATCCAAGAACAGTTTGGTGACGACCAATGCCTTTTCCAGCATGATGGAGCACCTTGCCATAAGGCAAAAGTGATAACTAAGTGGCTCGGGGAACAAAACATCGACATTTTGGGTCCATGGCCAGGAACTTGTGGTCGATCCTCAAGAGGCGGGTGGACAAACAAAAACCCACAACTTCTGACAAACTCCAAGCATTGATTATGCAAGAATGGCCTGCCATCAGTCAGGATGTGGCCCAGAAGTTAATTGAAAGCATGCCAGGGCGGATTGCAGAGGTCTTGAAAAGAAGTGTCAACACTGCAAATATTGACTATTTGCATAAACTGAATGTCATTGTCAATGAAAGCCTTTGACACTAATGGAATACTTGTAATTATACTTCAGTGTACCATAGTAACTTCTGACATAAAGATCTAAGAACACTGAAGCAGCAAACTTTGTGGAGACCAATACTTGTGTCATTCTCAAAGCTTTTGACCACGACTGTACAGTAACTGCAGTGGCGACCCACATTTGTAGATTGCCTGTTTTGCATGTTATTTTGGCATTAATACGTGTCATATATCAGTTTGCAAACAATGTAAAAAAAAAACAACAACAAATAATTGAGTTAATAAAGCTGCATATAAATATGGTCTCTTTTTTCTTTCTTGAGTAAGGCAGCTCCAATACACAGGTGTTTCAGCCTAGCTCAGTGCTTTCTGTGGTGGTGGGGCACCCAGCGGAAAATACGGAGCATAGTTGCGCTGTGATTGGCTCAGTGTTCTGTCACTCATGGGGACACTACGTCACCCCCAAGTCAAAGGGTAGACCTCGAAAAAAATTAAAGCTTCTTCAGTTACATTAGAATTTCCCATCCAAGAAGGCTCAAGGTCATCGGCCACAGATAAAATGATGTCAAATCACAGTAGCTTTGATTGGACTGATCATGTCAACATCATACTTTCACAATCTTAGCTAGCAGTCATCATCATGAATCAAGTCAACAATCTACTGGCAAATCCTTTTTAATCCTTGTCATATGAAGATAAATAATGAAGAGAAATTATACATATCGGTGCTCATCAGCCATTGGACATAAACATTACACAACTGTTTACTCGGAACTGCGTAATCTGACATCAGTGAGTTCAAGACAACTGGGAACTCGGGAAAAAACTAACTCCGACTGGGGAAATACATTTTGAACGGACATCCAACTATGAATTGTAAATCGGGAACTCTGACCTCTTTCTAGAGTGATGACCTGAAGATGATGATTCAACCTTGTTTTTTTTCCCCAGAGTTCCCTGTTGTCTTGAAAGCACCATAAATTCAGAGAATGATATATGTATACTGTAGCTAAGAAAGTAATACTAAGTGTATGTTGTGTAGTAAGCTGTTAGTAGCCCATGTGCCTCACACTAATCATTTGGTCTATTTTCAACTCTTAATTTCACCTACTGTTCTGACTTGGTAGCCTATAACCTGTTTTAGAGAAATGTAATCATTGAATATTGTAAGAGCTTTTATTGTCTGCTTATCTGCCCCCTTTATTTATGCAGGGAGAACACTAAGAACGGGCCATGTTCTGAATTCTGTCGCTGTACATTTCAAAAGTGTTGAACAAATAGTTATATTGACTATGTCCGTCCTAGGTCGCTCATGAATGTCGTAATCTAAATTACGGATTTCCTCTTATCTGCTTGTCGTCCCCTCATGCCATAGTTTGTGCAAGTCAGCCATATCAGCTATGTTTTTTTTAAAGGCAGTAAATGAGACTGAATGATCTGTTTCGCTGCCAGACAAGGCTCCGCTGATAGCCATGTGTAGCAGTGGTAAGGTGTTGGGACAGCTTAATGTCGGCCCTAACAGTTTGTGGGCACTGCTTTTCACCGTTAGATTGCAATTAATATATTGTTTAGTGTTGTGTTGTATAGTGGCTTTGCTGGCATGCATCCCACATTTTTTTTTTTTTGCCCCACAAACATGCTAAAATCACCACTGAGTACCTGCCATGTTTTACACTATCAACTTCACTGTTCTTCTGACTGACCTCAGAGGGAGAGTTAAGTACTTTACCATGTCAAACATAGAACTCCACATTATACGTCTCTGGCGGACAGTGACACACACACACACACTGGGCCATTTTCTGTGCTTGTAGTGGAGTGTTTATTTAGCAGGTGGGCAGAGATGGAGATGGGTGAAAAATACTATTCTGGCAGATTCAATCCCTTATTGGTCTAAACTCTGGACATGTATGTCATTGAGTTGGACACAGTTCTGACAAATGGCAAAGAGACACAGGGCCCATAGTTATCCCTCGGTAAATAGACACAGCACCTCCCTTAACACTGAAAGTTAAAGATTATTCCCTTCTCAGTGTGTCTGTGTGTGTGTGTGTGTGTGTGTGTGTGTGCGCGCACAGGCTATGTGAAGTAATTTGCCTGGATTGTGTCTGGATTTTGAAAGGTAAAATCAAGACGTGTTTATTAGTTTGATAAACACCCTATTCATCAAGTTCAATGGGGTTTATTTAAAAATGTAGACCAGGATTTCCCAAACTCGGTCGTGGGGCCCCACCTGGGTGAACGTTTTGGTTTTTACCCTAGCACTACACAGCTGATTCAAATAATCTAAGCTTGATGATGAGTTGGTTATTTGAATCAGCTGTCTGGTGCTAGGGCAAAAACCAAAACGTTCACCCACAGGGGCCCCCAGGACTACGTTTTGGAAACCCTGGTTTAGACTGCAGCCTATGTATGAAACATAGGAGTGCTGATCTAGGACCAGTTCTGGCTTTCTGATCATAGTGAATAAGATTAAATGGACAGGGGGACCATTGTACTCCTACTCAGACATTTGAAATACAGCCCTAGGACTCATCCACTGCCCTCCACTACACGTGCTAAGTGCATACATCACCCTCTTGTGGTATATTGAAGTACTGCAGGATAAATACCAAATAGCTCTCAATAACAACAGATATTGTTCATATTCTTCCTCTGATTTATTATGAACGTCATAGACAATACATTTCCTATTATTTCCCCATGAATCAAAAAATAGAATCAGTCATCTGTGTACTATGGCAGTTAGAGGTTATAGGCACTGGTGTTAACACTATAGGCAGGTTGAAACTCATACAGTACAGTGAATGATAGACTCGGACCCACTACTGTGGACACTCATCATCAGACCTCAATTTATGTTCTACAGCTGTCTACTGGTCTGACGGCTTTCTCATTCAAGCATTGTCACAATTAAAATATGTAAAGTTATAGCTTAGTCAATCATACAAGGCCCTGGAGGATCATCGGGTGTGACATCACAGCATGGCCTTAGGGATAGAGTCATGGCTGGGGTACAGGTGTTGCCGTAGAAAGCCAAGGCTCTTTTCCCAGGAGTCTTCTTGAGCATCAGCGTGTGGCTTTGGGTACCCTCCCCACAACATGATCACTGCAACACACACAATCATTAGTTACTTTGCGAATAAAGAATTGGTTATACATACAGTATATCTCGGTGTGTGTGTACAGTACCTTTCTGTCGTGTTTGAGGCACTATGAAGTTGCTGGCTCTGAAGTGGGGTGTGTAGGGCGGCTCAATGAGGTGTCCAGCATCAGGGTATTGTAGAATGGTCAGTAGGTGCTCGTTACCTGCTGCACGCATCATCTGGGCCATCTGTAGGTCAGAGGTCACATTCAGCGTCAATCACAACTATTGATTTCATAGGAAGCTTTAAATCGTGTTTGTGTGTGTACTCACGTCCTCGGCAGACTCCACTGTCGCCCAGTTCTGATCATCCTCCCCGAAAACCAACATCAATGGACACTTTATCCTCCCCATCTGTCAGAAGACTCAGTAGTGAGTAAAAAAAAAAACACTGTGTGTGTGTGTGTGTGTGTGTGTGTGTTGACTTACATCCACTTTCTCTCCAGGGTCGGTTGGGATAGGCAGAATGATGTCTCTCCAGACTACACGGCCCTCTTCATCAAACCGGCTCTTATACCCGACACTGGCAATAAAATAATTATCATGTTTCTAGTCTATATTTCTTCATTTGTGCTGCATGTCACAAGCTTCATAATCACAGTACTTTACAGCTTCACTTTGAACAGATCTGGGTTTATTTTTCATTCACACATGGTGGTTGTCACTCACTTGTTCATCTTCGTAAACACTTCATGGATGGACTTGTTGACCGGCAGGACGTGACTCCCGCTGATACACACACAGCATCTGGGCTGGAATACACACAGTATTTATTGTTAACACACTAAAAAAACTCATAAGCTTATACACATGGTCAGTGTTGGGACAATAAAGCTTTCTGAATCTGAATTCCCACTATACATAAAAAGCTCCAATCCAATCTGGAAAAAGAGGAGGAGAGTGTGAGGGAGAGACTCACGCTGATGGCTTTGGAGTAGGCTGCCATGGTGAGGGTGACTGACGCCCCAAAGGAGAGACCAAAAAGAGCAACTCTGTCCTTCATCACTAGGGGGTGCTCCTGCACAATCCTGAAAGCTTTCTACACAACAGTTGGAGCTCAAGTGATAAGGATGTAGGTGGCAATGAAGCGGATGCAATGTGAGGTAATATAACGTGAGGTGATGTAATATAACAGTGAGTCTGGATAAAGGGTCACAGAGGTGGACTCTGCCCTCTCAGGGACGTTTCTGAACATTAAGACATGCACAAGCATGTAGACATACACACACGCTCACACACACAGTATGAGAATCACCTCAAAGTAGGTTCTTGAATCGGTTCTGCTCTTGCCATTGGAAATGTACTCTAGCGCCATGGAAACAAAACCATGTGACGCCAGGAGGCTGGAGCGGTACTCCACCAGCCCCCCACCCCCTCCCCACATATCCAACACCCCAGGGAAGGGTCCAGGACCTGGGGGTAAAAAGAGGGTCCCTCGGACACCATGTTCCCTGATGATAATTCTGCACACACCCGGTGCCATGTACCATCGTTCTGTGACAACGGTCGCTAGGGGAGACTGCTTGCTGAAGCCCTCAGTCATGTGCCCACTGTACACAGAGATGTTTACCACCATAGGAGTGAGGACATCCATCTTTCTCAACCTGAGAGACAGAGAGAGTTTATTTGACATGACCAGCCGAGCCTGCTCACCATAAATGATGTGTTTTTCCTATGTAAAATTGACCCCAAATATTGAATTGTATTGGTGTGTTACCTGAGGCCTGTCCGACTGCCTGGAACAGGCTGCATGCTCCACAGTAGACCCATGGGTTCTGTGCCTTCATATGTTCCTCCAAGACTGGCATCCTTAAAAACTACATAAACAACAATACAAATATCAGAAAGGGAAAGAGGCCAGAGTTCCCGACTTGGAATTCCAAGTTGGATGACCGTTTAAAATTATTTGTCCTAGTCGGAGCTCGTCCCAGTTGTCTTGAACACACTGAACTCAAAGATTTCCAATTTCCCAGTTGTTTTGAACTTGCCATTAATGTCTGTTGCATTATAAAAAATATTCTACTTGCGACTACATGCATGACCTTTACAACAAACATATTTGTTTTAATAACATCTATTTTGAGTCAATATATTTAGGTTTGCTGTGTTATACAGTGATATTGTACTAATTTGATAGCAATAGCAGGCAAAAACATTGGCCAGCGTCTCAGGTTTCAGAACGCAGGGACACTGATCTTATTGGCAGTGTGTAAAGTACTTAAGTAAAAACACTTAAGTACTACTTAAGTATTTTGGGGGGTATATGTACTTTACTATTTAGATTTGCTACTTTTACTCCACTACATCCCTAAAGGAAATAATGTACTTTTTACTCCATTTTCCCTGACAACTAAAAGTACAGGACAGAATTATGGCACCTACCAATATAACGCTTTGTCATCCCTACTGCCTCTGATCTGGAGGACTCACAAAACACAAATACTGTGTTAGTAAATTATGTCTGAGTTTGAGTGTGCCCCTGTCTGTCCGTAATTCAAATTTTGAAAATTGTGCAGTCTGGAGAGCTTAATATAAGGAATGTATGTATAGCATTTACTTTAACTTTGTACTTTTACTCAAGTATGACTTTTGAGTACTTTTTCTACCACTGTACATTTAAAACCAGATACTTTTAGACTTTTACTCAAGTAATATTTTACTGGGTAACTTTCACTTGAGTCATTTTCTGTTAAAATATCTTTATTTTTACTCAAGTATGACCATTGAGTACTTCACCGGTGGGTGCTTATTGGCGACAAGTGTAATTGAATTCCACAGAGTATATATGGGATTTCACAATTAGAACCCGGTCACAAACCTTACCCGTCACCGTGCCTTGGTCGTCGCTGGAGTAATGACCGAACGCCTCCCAAAAGTCCTTATCCTCGGAGCGATGAAGGGAACGTAGTGTCACGGAGAGCGCCGGAGGTAAGTTCCTCACAACCACCTGGATCTTCTCATCCACGAGACCCCGCGTGGGCTGCACTGCTATAAGCGGGGCAGTCCCAACCATGGTGGACGAAGACCTGTTGAAAAATACATGACAGAAACAACCGAACATCGGTAAAGATGGTATTATTGACATTGTATTTGTCCTGCTTTTAACCTATACGAACTGTTTGGTGACATAACAAATTGGCTACGAATCACATTCCCCTCAAACGTCGTGTCCAAATGTACTTACACTGATTTATTCGATCATGACAACAGTCAGACACTTTTGTTTATCTATTTCACCTGCATTGGCAATGTAAACAACATGTTTCCAATGCCAATAAAGCCCTTAAATTGAAGTGACATGCTGACATAGGCTACCGCTTCATGAAGCTAACGATTCAGGTGGACACATCTTATTATTCGTGCAGGAAAGTACTAAGTCAGTGCGACACTTCTCCACAAACTTACAGCAACTAGAAACCAATAGCGATGAACTGTAGGCTAATGCACGGTTCACCTTCATAGAGTCGGCAAGATTGTTCTGAAAGGACAGTTACTTAACCGGTGAATAATAGCAACATAAGAATGTAAGTTACGATGCAGCGGTCCAAAAGTCGATTAGTTATTCTTCGTCTTCTTCTCCGGTTGGAATCCAACGTTACCGCCACCTACGGTACTGGAGTGTGGGCCAGAGACGGAGAAATTAAATCCTACCTGCCAGCCCAGTTGCTCTTAAAAAATAGAACAACACATTTGAGACTATATCTAATCTACTCAATATACTCTTTAAACTAATTTCCTGTATACCCTCCTTCTTCATGCTAGATCTCAGCCTCTATATTTCCCTCTGATACTGCCCACACTGTAGCAATACATGCCCACCCTGTTTCCTGGCAATAAACAAACTTTCCTGTTGGATGCTTTCCTATCACATGTAAGGTCTTATTCAACCAGTGTGTCCCACCCTTAATCTTGTCAAAATAGCCTCCTCTCTTCTGTCCTTTCCTGCCTTCCTCCCCTCCCCACCTTTTCTCTGTACTTGAAATAAATGCCTGCCCTTAATATCTCTATTCCACTGCTCCTGCCATCTCTGTACCATCACTGTCCATATCAGGCTTTTTGCCTCTGCCTTGCTCATTGAAACTACAACATCAACATCCCCATTACTAAGTGCTTGTTTAGCCATTACATCAACTGCCTCGTTCCCCTCCACCCCCACATGGTCTGGGACCCAAGTAAATATTATCTGTATACCCATCTGTTTACTCCTGCCATGGGATTATAGGACCTCATAAAGCAGATCTTATCTGCTATGTGATCTAAATGACTGGAGACTCATTAACACTGCACATTATACAGAGCAAATAACTACTCTTTCTGGCTTAACTTCCTCCACCCACTGCAAGGCCAACAGTATGGCCATCAGCTCTGCCCTATGACCCAATAATTCATTGCCAGCTGCTGTCTCCTAATCTGCAATGGCATATCCCCCATCTCCACCTGTAGTGCAGCCACGTACGAAATGCCCCACTACATATTCTGAGTCCTTGCCCCTGTATGACATCTAGCCTTTCCAATGATGTCTGGGCTGTCGAACCATACGCTATACTGCCATAGTCTATTACAGATCGGATCAATGCAACATACATGGTCTTCAATGAGGAACGCCCAGCCCCCCACTCCTTCCCTGTCAGACAGCACATCACATTTAGTACCTTCTTACTCTGTCCCACCACTCTCTCAATGTGTTCTGCCCAGGTCAGTCTAGTGTCAAAGTATATCCCAAGGAACCTGAAGGACCCCACCCTCTCCAAGTTTCTCCCATATAACCTCAATCATACCTCATCTCCCACCTTCCTCCTGGTAAAGAACACTGTCTGGGTTTTCTCTACAGAGAACCTGAATCCCCACATTAATGCCCACCGCTCAACCTCATCAATTGCTTCCTGTACCTTCCTGACTATGTATGGCACATTTCTTCCCCTCTTCCATATGGCCCCATCATCTGCAAATAATGACCTCCCAATATCTGGTTGTACCTGAGAGTAAACATCATTGATCACGATTGAGAACAACAGAGGACTAATCACGCTCCCCTGTGGTGTACCGTTTTCCCACCAGGTAGCTGCCTGAGAGACTTCCCCACCCTCACCTGGATAGACCTTTCAAACAGGAAATACTTTATCCAGTTGTACGTTCTTCCTCCTACCCCCATAATATTTATTGAAATATGCCTACATTTTTGTCAAATCTAATGAATAACTGAATACTTCCTTGGACCATAATGATGATCATGCTCAGCTTACTGTAGGAAAAGTGGAATTTCGATAATATCCACATCATCGCCAATCCTACAAACAGCAGAGGTTGTCCGACTTGCTGTCGGAGCTTCAGGACCTCCCCCGACTTTACTCGCTGATTTGTGTCTACAGTCGGCTATTTTCGGCTTACCTCTCGAACGGGTTCAATGTGTCTATCTGTGTATGAATTGATACTAGAAGCTGGATTGAAGTGACAGAAGATCAGAAACGTCAGAGAATCCAGGTAAGCTAAATCTAATATCTTATTTCAGCAAGTTTGAGTCTAGCTAAAGACTCTATCTAAAACAACAACAAATAATTGAGTTAAACAAATATGGTCTCTTTTTTCTTTCTTGAGTAGGGCAGCTCCAATACACAGGTGTTTCAGCCTAGCTCAGTGCTTTCTGTGGTGGTGGGGCAGCCAGCGGAAAATACGGAGCATAGTTGCGCTGTGATTGGCTCAGTGTTTTGTCACTCGTGGGGACACTACGTCACCCCCAAGCCAAAGGGTAGACCTCGGAAAAAATTAAAGCCTCTTCAGTTACATTAGAAGTGCCCATCCAAGAAGGCTCAAGGTCATTGGCCACAGATAAAATGACGTCAAATCACAGTAGCTTTGATTGGACTGATCATGTCAACATCATACTTTCAAAATCTTAGCTAGCAGTCATCATCATGAATCAAGTCAACAATCTACTGGCAAATCCTTTTTAATCCTTGTCATATGAAGATAAATAATGAAGAGAAATTATACATATCGGTGCTCATCAGCCATTGGACATAAACATTACACAACTGTTAACTCGGAACTGCGAAATATGACTTTGTGAGTTCAAGACAACTGGGAACTCGTGAAAAAACTAACTCTGACTGGGAAAATAAGTTTTGAACGGTCATCCAACTCTGAATTGTAATTCCCTGTTGTCTTGAAAGCACCCTAAATTCAGAGAATGAGATATGTATACTGTAGCTAAGAAAGTAATACTAAGTGTATGTTGTGTAGTAAGCTGTTAGTAGCCCATGTGCCTCACCCTAATAATTTGGTCTATTTTCAACTCTTAATTTCACCTACTGTTCTGACTTGGTAGCCTATAACCTGTTTTAGAGAAATGTAATCATTGAATATTGTAAGAGTTTTTATTGTCTGCTTATATGCCCCCTTTATTTATGCAGGGAGAACACTAAGAACGGGCCATGTTCTGAATTCTGTCCCTGTACATTTAAAAAGTGTTGAACAAATAGTTATATTGACTACATCTATCCTAGCTCACTCATGAATGTCTTAATCGAAATTACGGATTTCCTCTTATCTGCTTGTCGTCCCCTCATGCCATAGTTTGTACATCTCAATTGTCATTAGAAACCACTTTTGTTGAAGCAAGTCAGCCATATCAGCTATGTTTTTTTAAAAGGCAGTAAATGAGACTGAATGATCTGTTTCGCTGCCAGACAAGGCTCCGCTGATAGCCATGTGTAGCAGTGGTAAGGTGTTGGGACAGCTTAATGTAGGCCCTAACAGTTTGTGGGCACTGCTTTTCACCGTTAGATTGCAATTAATATATTGTTTAGTGTTGTGTTGTATAGTGGCTTTGCTGGCATGCATCCCACATTTTATTTTTTTTGCCCCACAAACATGCTAAAATCACCACTGAGTACCTGCCATGTTTTACACTATCAACTTCACTGTTCTTCTGACTGACCTCAGAGGGAGAGTTAAGTACTTTACCATGTCAAACATAGAACTCCACATTATACGTCTCTGGCGGACAGTGACACACACTGGGCCATTTTCTGTGCTTGTAGTGGAGTGTTTATTTAGCAGGTGGGCACAGATGGAGATGGGTGAAAAATACTATTCTGGCAGATTCAATCTCTTATTGGTCTAAACTCTGGACATGTATGTCATTGAGTTGGACACAGTTCTGACAAATGGCAAAGAGACACAGGGCCCATAGTTATCCCTCGGTAAATAGACACAGCACCTCCCTTAACACTGAAAGTTAAAGATTATTCCCTTCTCAGTGTGTGTGTGTGTGTGTGTGTGTGCGCACAGGCTATGTGAAGTAATTTGCCTGGATTGTGTCTGGATTTTGAAAGGTAAAATCAAGATGTGTTTATTAGTTTTATAAACACCCTATTCATCAAGTTCAATGGGGTTTATTTAAAAATGTAGACCAGGATTTCCCAAACTCAGTCGTGGGGCCCCACCTGGGTGAACGTTTTGTTTTTTACCCTAGCACTACACAGCTGATTAAAATAATCTAAGCTTGATGATGAGTTGGTTATTTGAATCAGCTGTGTGGTGCTAGGGCAAAAACCAAAACGTTCACCCACAGGGGCCCCCAGGACTACGTTTTGGAAACCCTGGTTTAGACTGCAGCCTATGTATGAAACATAGGAGTGCTGATCTAGGACCAGTTCTGGCTTTCTGATCATAGTGAATAAGATTAAATGGACAGGGGGACCATTGTACTCCTACTCAGACATTTGAAATACAGCCCTAGGACTCATCCACTGCCCTCCACTACACGTGCTAAGTGCATAGATCACCCTCTTGTGGTATATTGAAGTACTGTAAGATAAATACCAAATAGCTCTCAATAACAACAGATATTGTTCATATTCTTCCTCTGATTTATTATGAACGTCATAGACAATACATTTCCTATTATTTCCCCATGAATCAAAAAATAGAATCAGTCATCTGTGTACTATGGCAGTTAGAGGTTATAGGCACTGGTGTTAACACTATAGGCAGGTTGAAACTCATACAGTACAGTGAATGAGAGACTCGGACCCACTACTGTGGACACATCATCAGACTTCAATTTATGTTCTACAGCTGTGTCTACTGGTCTGACGGCTTTCTCATTCAAGCATTGTCACAATTAAAATATGTAAAGTTATAGCTTAGTCAATCATACAAGGCCCTGGAGGATCATCGGGTGTGACATCACAGCATGGCCTTAGGGATAGAGTCATGGCTGGGGTACAGGTGTTGCCGTAGAAAGCCAAGGCTCTTTTCCCAGGAGTCTTCTTGAGCATCAGCGTGCGGCTTTGGGTACCCTCCCCACAACAAGATCACTGCAACACACACAATCATTAGTTACTTTGCAAGTAAAGAATTGGTTATACATACAGTATATCTCGGTGTGTACAGTACATTTCTGTCGTGTTTGAGGCACTATGAAGTTGCTGGCTCTGAAGTGGGGTGTGTAGGGCGGCTCAATGAGGTGTCCAGCATCAGGGTATTGTAGAATGGTCAGTAGATGCTCGTTACCTGCTGCACGCATCATCTGGGCCATCTGTAGGTCAGAGGTCACATTCAGCGTCAATCACAACTATTGATTTCATAGGAAGCTTTTAAATCGTGTTTGTACTCACGTCCTCTGCAGACTCCATTGTCGCCCAGTTCTGATCATCCTCCCCGAAAACCAACATCAATGGACACTTTATCCTCCCCATCTGTCAGAAGATGGGGAGGCTCAAAAAACCCACTGTGTTTGAGTGTGTGTGTGTGTGTGTGTTGACTTACATCCACTTTCTCTCCAGGGTCGGTTGGGATAGGCAGAATGATGTCTCTACAGACTACACGGCCCTTTTCATCAAACCGGCTCTTATACCCGTCACTGGCAATAAAATAATTATCGTGTTTCTAGTCTATATTTCTTCATTTGTGCTGCATGTCACAAGCTTCATAATCTTTACAGCTTCACTTTGAACAGATCTGGGTTTATTTTTCATTCACACATGGTGGTTGTCACTCACTTGTTAATCTTCGTAAACACTTCACTGATGGACGTGCCCGGCTGTATGTGACTCCCGCTGATACACACACAGCATCTGGGCTGGAATACACACAGTATTTATTGTTTACACACTAAACAAACTCATAAGCTTATACACATGGTCAGTGTTGGGACAATAAAGCTTTCTCAATCTGAATTCCCACTATACATAAAAAGCTCCAATCTGGAAAAAGAGGAGGAGAGTGTGAGGGAGAGACTCACGCTGGTGGCTTTGGAGTAGGCTGCCATGGTGAGGGTGACTGACGCCCCAAAGGAGAGACCAAACAGAGCAACTCTGTCCTTCATCACTAGGGGGTGCTCCTGCACAATCCTGAAAGCTTTCTACACAACAGAGTTGGAGCTCAAGTGATAAGGATGTAGGTTGCAATGAAGCGGATGCAATGTGAGGTAATATAACGTGAGGTGATGTAATATAACAGTGAGTCTGGATAAAGGGTCACATAGGTGGACTCTGCCCTCTCAGGGACGTTTCTGAACATTAAGACATGCACAAGCATGTAGACATACACACACGCTCACACACACAGTATGAGAATCACCTCAAAGTAGGTTCTTGAATCGGTTCTGCTCTTGCCATTGGAAATGTACTCTAGCGCCATGGAAACAAAACCATGTGACGCCAGGAGGCTGGAGCGGTACTCCACCAGCCCCCCACCCCCTCCCCACATATCCAACACCCCAGGGAAGGGTCCAGGACCTGGGGGTAAAAAGAGGGTCCCTCGGACACCATGTTCCCTGATGTTAATTCTGCACACACCCGGTGCCATGTACCATCGTTCTGTGACAACGGTCGCTAGGGGAGACTGCTTGCTGAAGCCCTCAGTCATGTGCCCATTGTACACAGAGATCTTTACCACCATAGGAGTGAGGACATCCATCTTTCTCAACCTGAGAGACAGAGAGAGTTTATTTGACATGACCAGCCGAGCCTGCTCACCCTAAATTATGTGTTTTTCCTATGTAAAATTTACCCCAAATATTGAATTGCATTGGTGTGTTACCTGAGGCCTGTCCGACTGCCTGGAACAGGCTGCATGCTCCACAGTAGACCCATGGGCTCTGTGCCTTCATATGTTCCTCCAAGACTGGCATCCTTAAAAACTACATAAACAACAATACAAATATCAGAAAGGGAAAGAGGCCCGAGTTCCGGACTTGAACTTCACAGTTAGATGACCATTCAAAAGATTCTTCCTAGTCGGAGCTCGTTTTCCCTCCGGTGTTCCTAGTTGTCTTGAACACACTGAATGGTGTTTTTAAAAAAAAATGACGTCAGTGATCTTCAGGTAGGAAATTCTGAGCTCTAGAAAGTGGCTGAGTTCCCGACTTGGAATTCCGAGTTGGATGACCGTTTAAAATGATTTGTCCTAGTCGGAGCTCGACCCATTTGTCTTGAACACACTGAACTCAAAGATTTCCAATTTCCCAGTTGTTTTGAACTTGCCATTAATGTCTGTTGCATTAAAAAAAATATTCTACTTGCAACTATATGCATGACCTTTACAACAAACATATTTGTTTTAATAACATCTATTTTGAGTCAATATATTTAGGTTTGCTGTGTTATACAGTGATATTGTACTAATTTGATAGCAATAGCAGGCAAAAACATTGGCCAGCGTCTCAGGTTTCAGAACGCAGGGACACTGATCTTATTGGCAGTGTGTAAAGTACTTAAGTAAAAACACTTAAGTACTACTTAAGTATTTTGGGGGGTATATGTACTTTACTATTTAGATTTGACAACTTTTACTCCACTACATCCCTAAAGGAAATAATGTACTTTTTACTCCATTTTCCCTGACAACTAAAAGTACAGGACAGAATTATGGCACCTACCAATATAACGCTTTGTCATCCCTACTGCCTCTGATCTGGAGGACTCACAAAACACAAATACTGTGTCAGTAAATTATGTCTGAGTTTGAGTGTGCCGCCTGGTTTGCTTAATATAAGGAATGTATGTATAGCATTTACTTTAACTTTGTACTTTTACTCAAGTATGACTTTTGAGTACTTTTTCTACCACTGTACATTTAAAACCAGATACTTTTAGACTTTTACTCAAGTAATATTTTACTGGGTAACTTTCACTTGAGTCATTTTCTGTTAAAATATCTTTACTTTTACTCAAGTATGACCATTGAGTACTTCACCGGTGGGTGCTTATTGGCGACAAGTGTAATTGAATTCCACAGAGTATATATGGGATTTCACAATTAGAACCCGGTCACAAACCTTACCCGTCACCGTGCCTTGGTCGTCGCTGGAGTAATGACCGAACGCCTCCCAAAAGTCCTTATCCTCGGAGCGATGAAGGGAACGTAGTGTCACGGAGAGCGCCGGAGGTAAGTTCCTCACAACCACCTGGATCTTCTCATCCACGAGACCCCGCGTGGGCTGCACTGCTATAAGCGGGGCAGTCCCAACCATGGTGGACGAAGACCTGTTGAAAAATACATGACAGAAACAACCGAACATCGGTAAAGATGGTATTATTGACATTGTATTTGTCCTGCTTTTAACCTATACGAACTGTTTGGTGACATAACAAATTGGCTACGAATCACATTCCCCTTAAACTTCGTGTCCAAATGTACTTACACTGATTTATTCGATCATGACAACAGTCAGACACTTTTGTTTATCTATTTCACTTGCTTTGGCAATGTAAACAACATGTTTCCAATGCCAATAAAGCCCTTAAATTGAAGTGACATGCTGACATAGGCTACCGCTTCATGAAGCTAACGATTCAGGTGCGAGTAAACAAGTTTATTCGTGCAGGAAAGTACTAAGTCAGTGCGACACTTCTCCACAAACTTACAGCAACTAGAAACCAATAGCGATTAACTGTAGGCTAATGCACGGTTCACCTTCATAGAGTCGGCAAGATTGTTCTGAAAGGACAGTTACTTAACCGGTTAATAATAGCAACATAGACTAAGCTACGATGCAGCGGTCCAAAGGTCGATTAATTATTCTACTTCATCTGATGGCATCCAACGTTACCGCCACCTACGGTACTGGAGTGTGGGCCAGAGACGGAGAAATTAAATCCTACCTGCCAGTCCCGTTGCTCTTAAAAAATAGAACAACATATTTTAGACTATATCCAATCTACTCAAAATACTCTTTAAACTAATTTCCAAGTAAATATTATCTGTATACCCATCTGTTTACTCCTGCCATGGGATTATAGGACCTCATAAAGCAGGTCTTATCTGCTATGTGATCTAAATGACTGGAGACTCATTAACACTGCACATTATACAGAGCAAATAACTACTCTTTCTGGCTTAACTTCCTCCACCCACTGCAAGGCCAACAGTATGGCCATCAGCTTCGCCCTTTATACAGACAGATCATCTGTAATATGTTTCCTGACTTCCACCCCACATTCCTGCACTACAAACACTGACTCAGTACGTCCTGTCCTTGGATCTTTTGAACCATCTGTGTAAATGGCCACAAAATCCTGATATACAGTATCCAGACGTCTATTAAACAAATCAGATGGATCAACACCCTCCTTATCTTCCTGTAGTCTCTCCAACACTTCTAGATTAACTACTGGAGGGGAGAGTAGCCAAGGTGGATTTACAGGAATAGCTACCGTTGGACTAAAATCCCTTTCATACAGTCCAATCTCCTTCGCCTGGGTATTACCCACCCACCCAAAGCTTGTGTTCTGTCTTCGCTCATGTTCCCAGCACACCTGCAAAATCCCTTTCGCAGGATGAGACACCCCATGTCCCTGTAGGTTGACCCAATAATTAATTGCCAGCTGCTGTCTCCTAATCTGCAATGGCATATCCCCCATCTCCACCTGTAGTGCAGCCACGGACGAAATGCCCCACTACATATTCTGAGTCCTTGCCCCTGTATGACATCTAGCCTTTCCAATGATGTCCGGGCTGCCGAACCATACGCTATACTGCCATAGTCTATTACAGATCGGATCAATGCAACATACATGGTCTTCAATGAGGAACTCCCAGCCCCCCACTCCTTCCCTGTCAGACAGCACATCACATTTAGTACCTTCTTACACTGTCCCACCACTCTCTCAATGTGTTCTGCCCAGGTCAGTCTAGTGTCAAAGTATATCCCAAGGAACCTGAAGGACCCCACCCTCTCCAGGTTTCTCCTATATAACCTCAATCATACCTCATCTCCCACCTTCCTCCTGGTAAAGAACACTGTCTGGGTTTTCTCTACAGAGAACCTGAATCCCCACATTAATGCCTACCGCTCAACCTCATCAATTGCTTCCTGTACCTTCCTGAATATGTATGTCACATTTCTTCCCCTCTTCCATATGGCCCCATCATCTGCAAATAATGACCTCCCAATATCTGGCTGTACCTGAGAGTAAACATCATTGATCACGATTGAGAACAACAGAGGACTAATCACGCTCCCCTGTGGTGTACCGTTTTCCACCAGGTAGCTGCCTGAGAGACTTCCCCACCCTCACCTGGATAGACCTTTCAAACAGGAAATACTTTATCCAGTTGTACGTTCTTCCTCCTACACCCATAATATCAAGCTTGATGAACAACCCCTCCTTCAACGTCATATCATAAGCCTTCTCCACATCAAAATAGACAGCTACAACAGTCTCCTTGTTCACCTGAACCTTCCTGACCTCGGCTTCTAAGCAGAGCACTGGGTCCATAGTTCCCCTACCCTTCCTGAACCCACTCTAAAGTGGCGATACTAGCCCCCTGCTCTCCAGGAAGTAAGTTAGCCTCTCCGTAATCATACTCTCCATAATCTTACATACATGTGATGTTCAGGCTATTGGCCGATAGCTTGTTGGCCTCGTTGGGTCCTTCCCTGGCTTCCGGATTGGTACCACTACTGCCTTCTTCCAACTGCCTGGTAGTTAGCCCTCCTACCACACTCTGTTGTACAACACCAATACCTTATCCAGTGCCTCATCACTACACTCTTAGAACAGAGGTTCTACCCAGAACCATTTGCTTCTGAAAAACCCTTTTTTGAAGAAAGAGTTCTTCAAGGGTTCTTTGTAAGACTAAGGGTTCCATTAAGAACCCTTTTCATCCAAACAACCTTTTTTTGAAAGAAAGAGTTCTTCAAGGATTGTTGAAATCATGGGTGTTAAAAAAATCCTCACCTTCAAATATTCAAATGTTTACCCATGTTTCAAATGTAGATGTATGTGGAATCCCTTTAATCAAGTCATTTTACTTGTGTTCTGCCATAGTTGATATCTTAACGATAATTTCATGCCATACAATAGTTATTTTTTAAAATAAGATTATTTTTTAGGGCATTTTCATGCTTTAATGGGATAGAGACAGTAGAGAGATATACATGAAAGGTGGGGAGAGAGAGGGGATTACATGCAGGAAAAGGCCTGGGCTGGACTCGAACCAAGCCCGCTGCTGTATGGACTCAGCCTTGTGGTATGCACTCTACCGTTTCAATGACCTGGCTGCCCTGTGGGGGTCAGTATGTGAGAGCTGAGAGCTGGTTGCCCTATGGATCGCACCCCATGGCCTGCTCTGCAGCATAACAGTAAAATATCAAATGATGTTTCATACATAATCTCACCTGGGGTTTGATCCGGTCATCAAACCAAAGTGTACCAGGATCTGCAGCATTACATATTGAGCTATATTATTGTCAGCATGGTATGGCTTGGAAATATCTAAACCAAATTTATGTGGATTAAGCCTAGTTTTTTCAAAGGAGATCTTCGTTTAATTTAGTCTAGGACTAGGCTTAATCCATGCCTGGGAAACTGGCTGAATGTGTTGCATGGGATTCTATTCTACCAATGATTTGTAAGAGACACTTTCACATGGGATAAAGTACCATGCCAGAGGGACCAGAACCACTTAGCACAAAGTATAGGATTTTAAACTATAACCCCGCCACCTAGAAAAGCATGCAGGCTTAGACGTATTGTATGTCTTTACCACTACACTAATAACCCACCCCAACAGAGTGTTTCTAAGAGCAACATTCAGGTTGTCACACATCCTCCTCTACAAAACAGGTGTGACATATCAATAGTGATTACTTTGGTGTCTCTCAATTCAACTACCTACCCTTGATTACAAATTTGTTCACACCCCTTCACTCTGTTCACACATTGGGCGCATTCAAGTGGATCTGATTTTCTAGATGTTGATCAACATTGGTCACCGACTTTCAAAATGTGTTGCATTATGGGGATACAAATTGTCCAACTTGTGAATGCATGACCTTTGCGACTTCATGACAAGAACCATGTGATCAAAGGTCATGGCGTTACGTCTGCAATCAATTGGACATTTCTGCAGTTGCTCCCCACCAACTGCAACTTCAAGTTGGAACCAAAGCATTGTGGGAAACAACCTTCTTCTGTTTCTTTTTAAAGCTAAAGGCACTACATGCACATAAATTGTTGATGTCGCCACCTATCATTGAATATGGCATGTTTACTGTTTTGGGTGTATTACTAACCTATTGAAATATGCCTATATTTTTGTCAAATCTAATGAATAACAGAATACTTCCTTGGACCATGATGATGATCATGCTCAGCTTACTGTAGGAAAGTGGAATTTCGATAATATCCACTTCATCGCCAATCCTACAAACAGCAGAAGTTGTCCGACTTGCTGTCGGAGCTTAAGGACCTCCACCGACTTACTCGCTGATTTGTGTCTACAGTCGGCTACTTTCGGCTTACCTCTCGAACGGGTTCAATGTGTCTATCTGTGTACTCTATGTTGAAAGGTGGACTATTTTAGTGCCAGCATTTGTTTCTTGCTTTTTTGATAGAAAGGAACTATACAGCCTGGACAAATGATGAGGTGTGCCAGTGTCTTGAACAAGAGGTTTGGGGGATTACACAAACGCCTTTTCTGGTGAGATGGTGTAATGCATTATCAATGTCCGTGTTGTCCTGTTAAAACCAGAACACAGAATAAATATCTAAAGCATCTTGAATTGTATCATCAAAGTGAAACCAATTTTGTTGTTGAATGTGGCCAAAATGGATACCCCAGTAAATATACACAAATAGCATCACTCCGAAAACATCTAACCCGGAAGCACAGCACCACAATACAACAGGAAAACACGGAAGTTCAGAGAAACATTGACGACGTTGATTACGAAGAAGAGCCCCACATAGAGACAACTCCCTCTTTTTTTTTTGTTGAGAAACTAGCATTAAAAGAGATCTTCTCAAGCTTCAGAGTGGTCACACATTACCTCAAATGGTCCAAACAAGTGTTGTTAAAAATATATTCAGTTAGCAATATTAAGATCTGCTAAAAATATGTCTGGAGGAAAAGACAGAAGTAGAACAAAACCTCTATCCTTTTGGAGGAAAATATTTTTGATGCGTGTTTTGATATCTGATTTGGTTAAAACAAGTTGACGGGGTGACCATCAATGTTGACAGCGAACAGCACATAATCAAAGGGGCGCTTGTATTTATTCTATCAGACAATCTTTCTGCTCACTCTGGCTGGATTCTCCACTCGTTTTAGCAATGGAAGAGTTTGCAGGCACTGTCTATGCCACCATGAGGACATAGCAACCCACACAGACGAATATTCCGGTGTATTGCGTAAACCTGCTGTTCACAAGCGTCATTTGGACCACCCTGACAGAAAAGCTTTGTATGGTGTGACGGGACCCTGCCCTTTTGACGTATTACCTCACTTTGTGGTTTCTGAGAAGTTTCCCCCAGATGTCATGCATGACGTTCCGGAAGGCACCATTCCACACATAATTAAGTTGGTATTGCAACAGTTTCATGGTGAGAAAACTGTAACCCTCCACCAAAGCATTTTTCTTTGGCCAGAATGACAAGAAGCATAATCCCGTGCCTCTAAAACAATCCATTCTGCATGATGCAGCTCTTCCAGGGAAAGCAGTAGAAAAGTGGACTCTCTTCCGCCTTCTTCCTCTTCTGATTGGCAGCGTTGTTCCTGAAGACAGTCTTCACATGCATCTGTACCTGCTTCTACAGAACATTTGTGATATTATCTTAGCACCACAAATCAAGTTCAGTTGGCTTGGTTACCTGTCCTCACTGATCTCTGAATTTCTGGCAGAGCTGCAGATCCTTTTCCCTGGCAAATTTACCCCCAAAACTCACTATCTTGTACACTATCCACAACTTATTAGTGAATTTGGGCCTCTTGGTGCATGCGGTTAGAGGCCAAACATTTGTATTTCAAGCAGCTATCATCTGTTGTATGCAACTTCCATAATGTTTCTCTTACATTAGCAAAAAGATATCAGATGCGCCAGTGTTGGGATATTCAGAATAGCACGACCACTGGTGTGGCACCTGGTGCATGTACTGAAGTGCCTTTTTCCAGACTGCAAGAACTGAAAAAAGTGATCACCTCTGAGGACATCCCAAATGAAACAGTCTGGAAGACTAACAGAATTGTAATTGACAGTACCACATACAAAGTTTGAGATTTTTTTTGTCCATGGAGAGTAGGTCCCAGTGGCTGATTTGTGGATGTGTGTGTATACATCTATACATTTTGAGGAGCACCTTCCTTCTTACAGTGTCCAAGACACAAGGAAGTGGGTTGCCACAAGCCAATAGGACATGGTGTCAGAGAAGACTGATATAGTGTGAGCTATAGCCTACATATCAATATATGAGAAATTCCAGACCACTGGCAAACTACCTAGGACAGGTCGTCCAACCAAAGTCAGCCCAAGAGCTGACCGAAAGATGCTCATAGAAGTCTCTAAGAACCCCAGGGTAACATCAAGGGATCTACAGGCCTCTCTTGCCACAATCAATGTCGAATTGCATGGGTACACTGTCAGAAAGAGACTGCACAAACTTGGCCTACGTGGGAGGTCAGGAAGGAAGAAGCCTCTACTCTCAAAAAATAATATCAAGACACAACTGACTTTTGCCAGACAACACCTGGGTAAAGTCAGTTGTGTCTTGATATTCTTTTTTGAGAGCAGAGGCTTGTCGGTTAAGAACAAATTCTTATTTACAATCAGAGCCTACACTGGCCAAACTCAGACGAGAAGCTGGGCCAATTGTGCGCAACCCAGGGCGCACAATTGTCAAAATGCCGCCCCAAATTCAAGGCGATTGCCGAATCTTGCCTAATGGGAGGGCCGGCCCTGGCACCACCCTACTATAGCCCATAGAAACGCATTGAATAACACATTCATAAATGGCAAGAAAATGAAGCGTTGAAGGACCTGAGCCTCCTCAGAAAGTAGAGTTGTCTCTGGCCCTTTTTGTACAGAGCCCCGGTGTTACCAGCCCATTTCAGCCTGTTGTCCATATGGACTCCCAGGAAATGATATGACCCAACCATTTCCACATCCATCCCCTGTATAGGGACTGCAGTCAGTTGGGCCTTGGTTCTCCTGAAGTCCACCACCATCTCCTTTGTTTTGCTGCTGTTGAGCTGAAGGTAGTTCTGCTCACACCACAACACAAAGTCATTGATTGTGCTCCTGTACTCCTCCTCCTGCACACCCCTGATGCACCCTACAATTGCGGAGTCATCCAAGAACTTCTGTAGGTGGCATGTTTCAGAGTTATATCTGAAGTCCGAGGTGTAGAGGGTGAACAGGAAGGGGGACAGGACCTTTCCCTGGTTGGCCCCTGTGTTGCTCACTGCCCGTTCTGACACACAGCTCTGTAGTCGCACAAATTGTGGCCTAAAGGTCAGGTAGTCCCGGACCCAGGAGACTAAGGGTGCTTCCACTTTCATCCTCTTCATCTTCTCACCCAGTAGCAGGGGCTGAATGGTGTTGAAGGCACTGGAGAAGTCAAAAAACATAACCCTCACAGTGCAACCTGCGTTGTGCAGGTGAGAGTAGGCCCTCTGCAGAAGTTAGATGATTGCATCATCCACCCCGATGTTGCGCTGATATGCGAACTGCAGGGGGTCCAGTGATGTACACACCAGGGGTCTGAGGTGAGCGAGGACTAACCTTTCCAGGGTCTTCAGTGGTGTGCGCCTTCTTGGGCACTGGTACCAGGTAGGATGTTTTCCACAGCACGGGGACCCTTTCCAGGCTCAGGCTAAGGTTGAAGCATCGCTGGAGTATTCCAAACAGTTGGTCAGCACAGACCCTAAGCACCCTTGGGCTGATGCCATCAGGGCCTGCCGCTTTCCACTGATGTTGTCTCTCCAGCTCTCTCCTCACTTGGTTGGTGGTGAAAGCCAGCCCAGGTGGGGAGGTGGGGGGAAGGGGGGTGTTGAGGATCAGTCCAGAGGTGGGGGGAAGGGAGGTGGTGCAGATCAGTCGAGAGGGAGCGGGGGCGGAGGTAGGGAGGGGGTCGCTGATTGTCTAAACAGAGGTGTTGTGAGCAAAGTGGGGGTGGGACAGCCATGAGGGTGTGTGGCCTGGGGAGCTGGAGGGGAGGTGGACAGGGCCAGTATCGAACCTGTTAAAAAATTGGTTCAGCTCATTGGCTCTGTCCTGGGTCCCCTCCTTTTGCCCACTCCATGAATTTTTGAAGCCAGTGATATTTCTCATACCCTTCCACACCTCTCTCACCTGGCTCTGCCTTAGCTTGTCCTCCAACTTCTCCTCATACCCTCACTTCGCCTCAGCAATCCGCAACTTCAGCTCCCTCTGGACGCATTTCAATTTGTCCCTGTACTCCTCCTTGAAGGCCCTCGTCTTCTCATTCAGTAGGGCCTTCAGGTCGCTGGTGACCCAGGGTTTATTATTTGGAAAACAGCGTATCTTCCTGGTTGGTACAGTGTTGTCTACACAAAAATTAATATAGTCTGTTATGCAGTCAGTAAGTCCATCAATATCCTCCCCATGAGCCTCACAGAGCACATCCCAGTCTGTTGTTTCAAAGCAGTCCTGCAGGGCCTCATTCGCCTCTGAGGGCCATCTCCTAATGGTCATAGTGGTCGCAGGCTGCTGTTGGACCATAGGCCTGTGGAGTGGGGTGAGGTGGACAAGGTTGTGATCCGATCTACAGAGGGGAGGGAGTGCAGTGGAGTTGTATGCATCCTTCAAATTAGCATATAAATCCAGAGTTCTATTATTCCTGGTTGGGCACTTCACGAACTGTTTGAACGTGGGCAGCGTTGAAGAGAGAGATGCATGGTTAAAATCCCCCGAAATGGCAAAGAAAGCACTGGGATGCGCTCTCTGTAACCTTGCGATAACAGAGTGGATGACATTACACGTTGTGTTGGCGTCTGCGGAGGGCGGTATGTAAACAATAACAGCAATGGCTGCCGTGAATTCCCTCAGCAAATAGTAGGGTCTCATGCTAACGGCTAACAGCTCAATGTCCGGGCTACAAAACTGTTCCTTAACAGTAATATGTCTCAGATTACACCATCTGTTGTTAACTAATAAAGCCAGCCTCCCTCCCTTACTCTTACCAGAAGAAATTCTATCCCTGTCCGCTCTGATGTTCTGGAAACCGCAGATAGTTACGTTCTCTATGGGGACCATTCAGCCATGTTTTAGTAAAACATAACAGGCTAGCTTCCCGGTAGTCTCTTTGTCCATGGACAAGACCCTCAAGCTCGTCCATCTTGTTATGCTGCGATCTCACGTTGCCCATAATGATAGATGGTATAGCCGGCTTGTATTTCCTAAGCTTTGCTTTACACTTCAATCCCGCCCTGCGTCCACGCCGTCGCCTTTTCAACTCGTCCGGAATATCAAACTTTTCCCTGGGGTGCAATAGCGCTGCGTGTGCTAAATCCAGGAGCTGAGCTAGGTTGTAAATAATTGAGGACTCGCGTGTACGTTCTGTGCTGAGAAAAATAAAAAGTGTCTCAGTGATAAAAAGGGCCACTAAAACCTTGATTAAGACATTAATGAGCGAGCTAGGACGGACGTAGTCAATATAACTATTTGTTCAGCACAGCGACAGAACTCAGAACATGGGCCATCCTTATAGTGTTCTCCTTGTACACCAAGTCAGAACCGTAGGATAAATAAAAGGGGCATATAAGCAGCCAATGAAATCTCTTCTCTAAAACAGGTATAGGCTATATGTCCACCACCAAGTCTAAACAGTAGGCAAAATTAAGAGGTGAAAATTGACCAAATTATTAGGGTGAGGCACATGGGCTACTAACGGTTAGTAAACTCAGCATACACTTAGTATGACTTTCTTAGCTACAATATACATATCTCCCTGGCATTATTAAGTAACTTATGCAGCAGCATACAATACATTTTTGGACTCACCTTGTTGTGCTGTGCTCACTTTAACAGGAAGGTGACACGGTGTTCTTTTGTGGGCAATTTTGTCATCAAAGTCTGGCATTCTCTGGATTTATGGTGCTTACAAGACAACTGGGAACTCAAAAAACCAAGGTTGAATCAGCCACTCCACTGAATAGCAGGCTAGTGATTGCTTTGTAATGATTGCCACAGAAAGCACTGAGCCAGGCTGAAACACAAGCATTTTAGAGCTGCCTTACTCAAGAAAACAAAAAAGAGACTATGTTTGTATGGGGCTTTATTAACTCAATGATATAAATATTTTTTACATTGTTTGCAAACTGATATGTGACACAAATTAATGCCAAAATAACATGCAAAACAGGCACCCCCCCCAAAAAAACAAAAAAAACAATTGTTTTTAGGTAAAAATATGGGTCTCTGACCCACCTGCCGTGAATGACGGGTCGCCACTGGTCATAACCAAAATAAAAAAATGGCCATAACTTTTTTTGCATGTGGTGTTGGGATTTTTTTAAATTATCAATTTGGTATGGTGTTGCAGGCACAGGCACATTCCACGTCGGATGTATGAAGCTAAAATATATATGTTCAGTAGTCTGGTTTAGATGGCGAGGGATGACAACACCTTGGTTTGACAGTTCAGTTTGAGGCTGAAGTGTTGATTGCATGATCACGGGCCTTGGTGTCTTTAAAGGCACTCAATGGTAAATAGTCCATCTGCTTTGGCCCTGCAGCAATTACGGTGGTCTGGCTTCTGCAGAAGTCCGGGCATTAATACTTCTTGCACGTCGCGGAGTAGTGCATCTGTTGTGAAGGAAGTTGTCAAGGAAGTCAGTTTGCAGAATTTCAACATTTGAGAGGCGCATGGCAATGCGGTATGGAGCTCAATTTGGCTTTTGCGTGCCTCGGGAGTCTGCGAAATTGCATCAGCATTCACACGATGCCTCCGAACACATTTTTTGAATTGCTATGTCATACCAACAGCCTAGCCTATGTTTTGGGGCGTTACTAACATAGTTAAAGTTAGTGACAATTTATTTGCATACAAGGGCTGAGCAGGTTTGTCTCTTTTGTCTTCATGCTGAAGTTTCTATATAACTGAATCTCCCATTATGTTGTATACTTGTTTTATATATGTAACTTATTTTATGTCTAAAATGTGTTTGATGGCGTTCTGGGGGGAGGGGCGTTAAAAGTAGGAAAAATTAACGATGCCTGAATGTTTTGTCTTACATTTTCTGTGAAATAAAACTATATTGTAAAAACAGAAACTGAATCTCCAATTCAACCTTTTTGTGTCCATTCTGAATCACCATCAGAGGGTGCTGTGAAACTGTTGTGCTGTTGTTACGACCATGGGAGTAGAGCAGCTCTCGATACATTCACGTTTTATAAATATGCAGCACATTCCTTTCAGTAACACACACGTCTTTGTTTAGAGAATGTCTGTATACATATATTTTAGTACCATTTTATTTCTAGATGCATGTAATTAAACGTGTGCGATTAAAGTGTATTTGTGACAAAAATATAAAGGTGACCTTCAGGGATTTCACATAACTGTATACATGTACTTTATCATTCCTCATTTCTCCATCACAGTGACCTTTTTTATGCCTGCACAGGATTCACATTCTATGACCCTCTCTCTCATAGCTTTCAGTTCATACACATTTTTTCTCATGCAGAGAAGTCTTGTATTACTGTGGAAACATTAAACTTTTCATAATTGAAGAATGTGGAAAAAGCTCATTCAGACACATCAAACACCTTCTGGAGGTAGTTTAAAGATCATATTTCAAAAGGGAAGGATGCAGTACAGCAGGGATCATCAACTAGATAAAAATTACATTGAGGGCTACCAGTTGGGGGACCCTGCAGTACAGTATGTGCTGGTAAATAACATTGCAGTAGGTGTTCTGTTATATGAAGCAAAGGCAGGCATGCTAGTATCTGACTGAAATTTGTCCCACTGACTTCACCTGCCCTGGGAGATAAGACAAGTGTCTTATCTTTTTACTCTAGAAATGTTGCATTGTTAACTCTAAGTGTGTTCTGTTATGAGCAATGAGAATCCTATTGAATCCTGTAGCCTGTTAGTACATGCTACCTAGCGGTAGTTGACCTTGGTCTGGTCGGTCTGCAGAGACACAACTCATACCTATGTGACCCCTTTGAGGTGTTGGTGGCAGGTTACATGAGTTCATTCTTAGGACACGGTTTGGAGATGGCCTGTATCCTTCCAGGACCCTCTGAGTTGAAGTTCATTAGTGAACAGCTGAGAAGTAACCCCTATGATGATGCCTCATTGGCAGCCTCATCTGATGATTGACACCCACACAGGAAGCAATCAGTCTGATTCAACACTAGTCTGATGAGATTATGTGGGTATCTCTCCCTTGTACTCTTGTAATAGGTTGTACATATGTTGTTGATCATTAGTTTCCTAGCAGCTCTCAATAATCAGATGATATGCATTTCCTTAGTAGAGGATAAATAGGTTGTTGTTGATGATGATGGGTTTGACCTCAACTCGATAATCCGAGGTTCTATGAAATTATGTCAGAATAGGTTTCTTGAGTTGTTGTTGAAGATGAGAATGTGTTTGATGTCAACTCTACAGTATAAAATCAGATGTACTATATGTGATATGATAGGTACTGTTTGTTCTCAGGAGAGGATGAAGAGCTTCTGTGGGACTGTGCAGCCTAGGGCAGCACTGGATCTGATTAGCCCTCATCTCCTTTGCTATTCCTTCTAAAGCACTAGTGTTTGAAAAACCTGATGAAAACCTCCCTTTCTCTCTCTCACACTCACACAGTTCCTTACTCACACGCACCATTACATTCCACAATATGTCTACCATGTGTGAGACTCTTACCCAATGTCCGCTATACTATGCGCTCTCCTGCCAAAAGCTCTGTCTTCTTATAAGGCAGAAAATACTTTACTAAATACGTCATATATAAGTAATTTCTGTTATCTAAGATTTCACTAAATCTTCCTTCCTTCATATACCCTGTAAGACTACCTTTAAACTCCTATCACTAATGTGTAATCTATAATCCTGTAATAACAATAATAAGATTGCAATAACAGCTCACTAATATCACTAGTCTAGAGCCCTCTAAGCCGCATGTGCGCATTTGTGTTTTGCACGCCTGTGCAACAGATCCACTGCGTGTCTTTGTCCGTGTTAAAAATCTTCATGCATAACTCTGTTACTCTTTGCTCTCCCATTATTATAGGAGGCTGATGTGATATTAACAAGGTTAGTAAGTTAGATAAGGTGTACCTGGTGTATACTGTAAGGCAGTATTGGCCTTGTTATGGTAGATTTTTTTAAGGTATTTGTTTTGGCCATAGCTTGTTCCTAATCAATGCAATGCCAGGTGCTGACTGATTTACAGGCCTCCTTATCCAAAACAACAATGAGTGAGGGAAGGAGAAGCGGAGGAAAAGAGAAAAACAGTCTGGAATGGTTACAAACTGAAGAGAGAAGGGGGAGGAGGTTAAGATGGAGAGTGAGCGAAAGAGAGTCGGGTAGACTGAGAGAGACAAATAGAGGGGAATGGAGAGAGCGAGCGAGAGAGTTTGATAGACCTATAAAATACGGACTGAGTGCGATGTACAGTTTAGATATCTGCTACTTTGGTCCGAGGCAGGATGTGACTCCACCCTAACGTCTTTACAATGAAAGTGTTTCCTTTTTAGACTCTTGGGGCCATTATTCCATCTCCACTGCCAACTGCACTTCCTGCCTCAAACAATGTACTTCCTCTTCCTGTCCTGTTCGGCCTCCTAGTGGGACGTGGCGTATATTCCCAGGAGACTGCCCGCCTGACCGCCACACTGCTGTACACCCTCAATCCCAGGGACTAGGTCAGCCTCTCTCTCTCCTTCCCGCTCTCAGATAAGCTTTATTAGCATGTATGAATTTCAAGCACATATTCAACCACAAAGAGGAGGGAGGTTTTTCAATGCCTCGCAAAGAAGGGCACTGATTGGTATGAATAAAATAAAAACGGATATTCAGCAGGCGCTGAATATCCGTTTGAGCATGGTGAAGTTATTAATTAGGCTTTAGATGGTGTATCAATACACCCAGTCACTACACAGTGAAAAGAAGGAAGCCTGTACAGAATACAAATATTCCAAAACATGCATCCTGTTTGCAACAAGGAACTTAAGTAATACTGCAAAAAATGTGGCAAAGAAATTAACTTCTTGTCCTGAATATCAAGTGTTATGTTTGGGGTAAATCCAACACAACATATCACTGAGTAGCATTTTCATATTTTCAAGCATGGTGGTGGTTGCATCATGTTATGTGTATGCTTGTCATCGGCAAGGACAAGGCAGTTTTTTTAGGATAAAAATAATACAGCTAAGCACAGGCAAAATCCTAGAGGAAAACTTAGTTCAGTCTTCTTTCCAACAGACACTGGGGGACAAATTCACCTTTCAGCAGAACAATGACCTTAAACACAAGGCCAAATCTGCACTGGAGTTGCTTACCAAGACGACATTGAATGTTCCTGAGTGGCCTAGTTACAGATTTGACTTAAATTGGCTTGGAAATCTATGGCAAGACTTGAGAATGGATTTCTAGCAATGATCAACAACCAAGTTGAATAATTTTTAAAAGAATAATGGGCAAATATTGTACAATCCAGCTGTGCAAAGCTCTTACAGACTTATCCAAAAAGACTCATACTGTAGCTGTAATCGCTGCCAAAGGTGTTTCTAGCATGTATTGTCTCCAGGGATGAATACTAATCTAAATTTTAATATATGTTATAATTTCTCTTCCACTTTGGCAGAACAGAGTATTTTGTGTAGACCGTTGACCAAAAATGACAATTAAATCCATTTGTATCCCACTTTGTAACACAACAAAATCTTCATAAAGATAAGCAAAAAATCTGTATAAATGAATAAAACAAATACTGAGCTCAAAAAATGTGTACATTATTGTATTTTATACTAATACAATTGCTCAGAGAAATACATTTAGTTTAACAAGTAATACCAACATCAGTCCCAACATGTTCTCAAATCTAAAAGGTAAAAAATATTGGTACCCTGTACTCAATACACTTTCAATACTTTAGCACACTCCCCTTGCAAGGATAACGACACAGACATTTGCTAAAATGTTTTATGAGATTGGAGAACACGTTGGGATGTTAGATCTTTCCTCCATACAGAATCTTTCCAGATCATTGATATCCTTCGTCTGCTCTTATTGACTGGCCTCTTCAATTCAAACCACAGATTTTTAATGGGGTTGAAGTCCGGAGACTGAGATGGCCAACAATTAACCATTTCTTTGTGTATTTTTATTAGCACTTGGGTTTATGGTCTTGCTTGAAGATCCACTTTAGGCCAAGTGTCAGCCTCCTGGCAGAGGCAACCAGATATTTGTCTAAAATGTCCTCATACTTGGTAAAGTGTATGATGCCTTGATGCCCCTGGATCAGTGGAAGTTACCTTTATTTATTTGTCAGTTAAGAACACATTTTTATTTACAATGACTGCCTACCCAGGCCAAACCCGGATGACGCTGGGCCAATTGCGCATCGCCCTATTAGACAACCCAATCACGGCCGGATGTGATACAGCCTGGATTCAAACCAGGGACTGTATTGATGCCTCTTGCACTGAGATGTAGTGCCTTAGACCACTGCGCCACTCGGGAGTCCCATAGGTCCACCACCATATCTTACCGTACGTATGAGGTACTTTTCTATATATGCTTCTGTTTTTCAACGCCAAACCCACCACTGGTGTGCCTGACAAAAGGGACTCTATTTTCATGTTATCTGACCATAGCACCGGTTCCAATCCAAGTGCCAATGCTGTTTATCGAACTCCAGCTGCCAGCTTAGCTGACTTCTGCTCCTCTCTCTCTCTCTCTCTCTCTCGTTAGCTGATTAACTTTTACAACACCAAATAACCAACAGGACGCAAGAGTACCATTTCAAGAAGTTTAGTGAAAGTCAAGCTCGAGAGATACAAAATAATAATAACGTCATCAGAGTGGTCAATGAATGTCTAACACATAGTTCTTATTCATTGTCTTTGCATGTCTCTCTTCTTTTGTCTCTCTCCTCTCTTTCTATTAATCTCTCCCTTCTCTCTCACTTCATCTCTCTATCTACATGTGGCCCCATAACTGGCTCAACCTGTCTGAGAGAGACAGGTTGAGCCCTGCAGCATTGCCCTTGCTGACCCCTGCAGCATGGCCCTTTCTGACTGGGCATCTCTGGCTCTGCATTACCCAGAGCTCTGTTGGTGTCAGCCAGTGCTTGTGTCGTAGATCTAGAGTTTGTATCAGTGCATGTTGCCTATATAGTGTGATGGGGGTCATGTTTAAGTTCAGAGATGGCAGGGGAAGAATATGGAATAGCCTTTATGTAGATACTGTCCTAAATTTGAATTTGAGGATGATCATCATTGGTGTGTTGTGTCATTGTGGTAAAGTAGGTCAGTATACTCAGCTGTTTCACATCAGTCCCTGAGAGACACCCGAGTCCCCCTGCAGCTCCCCAAGACCTAAGAACAGACCCCCTCCTCCCTTTGGCCCCTACAGTCCCCCCATCTTGATAACATTTAGTCATTTAGCAGACGTTCTTATCCAGAGCAACTTACAGGAGCAATTAGGGTAAAGTGCCTTACTCAAGGGAACATCAACAGATTTTTCACCTAGTCGGCTCGGTGATTCGAAACATATACGGGTACGTATATTTGTCCTATTTCACACATGTACAAGTCTGTATATATGCACGTGTGAATTGGAAATGTGTTTTTTTGGATATTAAAACTCCCTGAGACACCCTCAGAGTGGGATCACGGCCAGGGCCTGCCATTATCAACAGCAACCCTGGAGAAATTAGAGTTACATGCCTTGCTCAAGGGCACAGACAGATTTTTCACCTTGTCTGCTCGGGGATTAAAAAAAGCAACCTTTCGGTTACTTGCTCAATGCTCTAACCACTAGGCTACCTGCCGCCCTGGCTCGTGTGTGTGTGTGTGTGTGTGTGTGTGTGTTTTTAGGAAACACGGACATAGCAGTACATTTTGGGAATGTGAACTTGATCCTAGAAAGGGTGTAGGCAGACACAGTCTTACACACACACACCTGAGGGCACAGGGCAACATAAGGACAGGGAGAACTCAGTGAACCTTAGTGAATCACTGGCCAAACTAATCAGATCACCCCAGGGGAACTGAGAGCCCCTTCTGCATCCTTGCCCCCACCCTACCAAACTCCACCCATCACACACCTGACTGAATTTGGATATGCCCCCCAGCAGGACAAATCCCTATAGATCAGTGGTTCCCAAACAGTGAGGCTACCAATGGTTGTTGTTGTTGTATTATTATTGTTATTATTAAGTTGTAATAATAGAATGCACAAGATGCAATTTTGAAATTGGGTAGTTTTTCTCTTGTCATTGCATACAGTAGAGAGCTATAACTTGTCTAGATCAACTAGCCCATGTCAGCTAATGTTTTTTAGCTAGGTTTTTTAGCCTATAGATATTGTTGTAGTATGAGTCACTCAAATATCACATGAATACACATTAGACATGGCAATGTATAGAATTGCAGGAAATAAGCTTTAAACCTGCAAAACCTTAACCACCAACAAGAGGGGTGTGAACAGTTTGTCATGAACAGTGCTTGTAACCGTAGAAATAGATGGGGCATGCACAGGCGCGGGATGATCTCCCCCAGTAAAAAAGTTTGGGAACCCCTGCTATACTGTGAGTGTGTGGCCTTCACCTTGGGAACCACTTAGAACTTTTAGAGCTCCACCCTCAGCACTGATAGGCTGTGCTATATGCCCGCACCTCTAGTCCCGCCTCCCCTGCTTATCTTATCTTATCCGTTATGTTAGGTTGTGATTACGGTTTGATCCGAACTCTCATTTCAACCAGATCAGGGTGAGCTTATGGAAATCTCTCACTCCTCACCAGAAATGAGAGGGACGGCATCCCAAACCCGGCATACTGCATCCAGATGGGAGGGATCCTTTGGGGGAGCGTTGTGATGCAAGTGTCTGAGAGGAGTTATGGGTAACACCACATGTGGCTGTGGCTTGGGATGAGTGGTGCCCGCTGAGCCCCAGCATACCTGTCCTGCATACCGCAAGGTCCACTCTCATTATAGTGATTACATCTGAGCAGGACACTATCACTATAATTGAATTCACTATAAGCAGAGTGCACTGGAGGTGGTATCAATACATAGTCAGCCTGGTTCTGTAACATGGCTGCGTATGGTTTGTTTCTGCTTTTAATGTCACACAAGTGCACACACACAAACACTCCCTCTGTTGAATATGTAATAAGTCTAATAATATAAACATCCATTATGAAAGGAAACTCTCTCAGTGTATCTACGTAATTAGAATAACTGGTGTAAACCTAGGTTTAGGTATGGAGCTCTTGTGAAATATGAAAACATAGTCCTGCATCGCATTATATATTCCATATTTTTACAGTATAATGTCCTACAATCTCAGACGCTATGTACAGGTGAAAGAGGTCACATTGAGATGGCGCCATAAAATAGTGAAAGTACAAAGGAAATAGTGATATTTGTTTTGGTATATGCTGTACATTTCAAATGTCATATGTTTACAACAACATCAGATGTTGATTCATGGCTTTTATTTAAATGTATTTCGAATGGAATGTATTTCAATGGAATTGAACGCAGGGGCCAGTATCCTGCCTTGACACTCCCCACAGAATACTCAACAAACAAACTAATTTCAAGCCTATCAACTCTCAGACTGAAAACCCCTGAGGTGTGATGGAGAGTCAAATGAAGGAAACAACACCATACTTCACAAAGATGGAGTGAAGGGCTTGATGGGGAGAGAGCAGTCCATTGGGAGAGAGTGATGAAGGGCGAGAGAAGAGTGGTGTGCCAATTTATTATTGTGCCAATTTATTATTGTATATTATTAAACCTTTTATATACATTTTATAACCATTTAAAAGGGACAATGTACTGTAAAAATAAACACAACCAAATAATCATCAAGTCATAGTCAGCCTGTCATATAAAAAGTACAAGAGTTATTGAACAACACATACTGACAGGCCGGACCTCTAGGTTCATTTGGAATTCTATTCACTGCATGAGTCTGGGACAATAAGAGCCTGTAGAGCATAAATATTAGCACTGTCTGGGTTTTAGATGCATCCTGACTGAGTCAGTTAACATTTAGCAAGAAGAGACAGGATAACCTAGTTATACCTATAGCCTACCACATTTCCACTTACGGATTAATGTGTGTTGAATACACAAGCTCCAGGAGAGATGGATGCACTGACTCTGTTCACATTGTTTCCATTAAGCCTCCACCTAAATGTACACAGCCGTCTTCGCTGTGGTGTGGCACCTAAAAGGAACCACATGCACAAAACATATTATAATATGGACAGTGTGAGGCACGGTCAAGACTCCACCTGGATTGATTGACAGTCCATGTGAGAGTGGTGAATGCAATCTTTGCAAGAGCTTTGCTCGGAGCTCTGCCTGGGTGGGGCCGGGGGCGGTACCCTGGTCAGGAGGGTGGGGCGGCGGAAGCTGCTGTTCGAGTCCTGATGGCCGAACTTGTGGAGCAGCCTCCGGCAGCACGGCAGACAGTGGACCATGTCAGAGAGGAGGTGGCCGCTGAAAATCATGTAGATCCACGGGTTACAGCAGCTATTCAGACTGGCCAGCAGAGCCGAGAGGGTAACTGCGGTGTTCTCGGAGTCTGGAAAGAGAGAAATGGGGAAGAGGTGGTGTCGGCCAGTCAGTGACGAGAAAACATTCAAGTTTATCTACTAGCAGTGGCACACACACTATTTATGCGTATTCTCGAGGGAGTCTCGGCAAGTCTGAAGGGTGACTGACTCGCCAGCTAAATATTTAATTAACTTTTGGAGACCGATGGTTGTTTTCACAACTATCTGTCACGCCTGCTTGTATCAATTTGGTCTTGACTGTCTGTATAACCTATTTGTTTCAATTTGGTCTATGTATCTGAGAAGGAGTTATATAGTTGGTGTCTCACTAGATCCGTGGTAAACTGCTACCTAAAAGCTATCTAATTTTGGAGAGCAGTGAAGCAGCTTTTAGGGAAGCCCCTGGGGTAATGCATAAAATATGTGCTGAAGCTGTGCACTATTACCAAATTATTATGTACTAAGTACGTCTAAACAATAATGGAATGTTTAAAAACACTTAATGTGTCACACAATGAACGGAGATATGGCACCAGCGCGCGCTGCCACGGACTCACGGCTCAGAGCCCAAATATAACACTTACCATCCCACGAGAAGCTCTCATCCCATACCGACCACATCTGCACGGTGAAAAACGGAGCCCAGCACACCACGTATGCCAGCACGATCACGAAAGTCATCTTCACTGTTCGCAGCTTGGCGCGCGAGATGGTGGTGACGCTGCTGACTGAACCCATCCCGATTAGCCCATTCTTGTTCGCAAGTGCCATCGCGCTTGTTCCCTTCTGGGTCTTGTACTTAATGTTCCGCCAGATGGATCGGCAGATGATTCCGTAACAGAGTATGAGCACGGCCACGGGCACGAGGAAGATGCCCACGGTGATCCAAGTGATGTAGGCGCGCAGGCCCCACGGCTGGATGAAGTGTCCCCAGCAGTCATACACGGCGGAGCCCGGGTGGACCTCGCTTAGGGAGAAGATAAAATACTGGGGCATGCTCAGGGCAAGACTACACACCCAGGTGGCCCCGATCATCACATAGGCGCGCTTCGTGGGCTGGTGAAGAGTCTGCATCGGGTGACAGATGGCGATATAGCGGTCCAGCGTCATCATCACCATCATGTAGGTGGACGCGAACATCCCTAACACCTGCAGGTGCTTGACGATGCGGCACAGGAAGTCAGGCCCGTAGAAGCGGAAGGTGATCTCCCAACAGAGCTGCGGCAGCACCTGGAAAAAGGCCACGACCAAGTCCGCGAGGCTCAGGTGCTTCATGAACAGGTGCATGCGCGAGGGCTTCCGTCGGCTCATGTACATGGCCAGCAGCACGCTCAGATTCCCCACCACAGCCACGATGAAGGTCACGCTAAGCACCGTGATCTCGATCTTGGCGACCTCCTCGTTCCGGCCAAACGAGTCGTTTGAGTTCCCAAGAGCGTCGGTATCGTTCCGAGCGTCCTCCATTATCCCCGGCTTGATCGTGGGGTCGAAGCCTATCTTCAAATTGTCATCCATGAGTTTGAGTGAGCTCTCTGAAGGGAAGAGTGCGTCTCCGTAGAAGTGCATGGCTGTCCTGAACCCATCCGCGCGCACGATCACCCACTGCCACCTGGCTGCATTGAGAAGGGGTGAGTTTGTTTTAAATGTAAGCCATTTCTTGGAATCTATAGTCTACATAAACTCGCTCTTTGCGCACAGACCGACATATATGTTGGCTTGGTAAAGATGTGGAGCACTTCATGAAGTGAAACTGTATCTGTGCGCAGTCGCCCTCAACGCTTTTAAATCCTCCTATACCCCTGAGACCGCCCCCACAATGCCAACCACCGCTAAACAGCCTTGGACACTAAAAAAAACAGCAGAGAGAAACAGCATGTATGGAAAACATAGTTTGCATGGGTGGAATTTCTCCTAAAGACTCGTTACCACTCGCAAGAAAATAGGGAACACACTGATGTTTTCCCATGTAAATGTCTCCATATTCTGTACTGCAAACTCCAATACCTAATGGTGCAATCAGTGCGTAAATATTCACAATGCGCGATACTGGTCAGTATTCCATATCCATTTACTTATCATGCCTCTAATAATCCTTTTTGAAAAGGTAACAAGAAAATTTCAGAAACTTGTAAGGTGACCCATTTTTGTCTTTGAGATGATCTTGATGATGAAGATGTTCTAATGTCATGTAATATTGTTTTTCTGTGATGTTTATCATATTACTGTGAAGCCAGAGGGACTTTTCCATATTGTGTGGACAATAAAAGGTTTTCTATTATATTACATTCTGACATCACTTTTTCATGTCTTATGCACAATAGAGTCAAAGCACTCTCTCGGTCTCCCTGTCTCTGTCTCTGTATGTGTGCATGCGTGTATGCAAAGCCAGTTTTAGCATACTCTTCTGCATGGTGAACTATATGGACTGTGTGGAGTTTCTGGAATACCACACTACTGCACTCATCTCCCCTGGTAACCTGAGGAATGCATGAGAAAGCACTAGATGTCCACAACACAATGCAGGAAAGCCTTGTGTTGTCACACGTGTGAGTAGGCTACTATATAGGTAAAATTGAGTGTAGATACTTTCGCTATACAGTAACATCATTGGCTCCTATGTTCCCGAATCTAAATGTTCCTGACTCCACCCAGATCTGACCCCCCACCCCAGGGACCCGATTTATACTTATTGTGATCTATTTCTGTAGATGACACACTGTGTGTGTGTGTGTATGTGTTTGTGCACAGATGTGGAGGGAAGCAGGCTGGGTGTGTGAATTTGTTGGAGCTGGTGTTTGATGATGATGTAGATGTTCTGATGATTATCGGTAGCTCCAGTATTGCTCAGATTTCATCACTATGACCCAGCGATAGAGATTAGTTACAGCTGTAATAGAGGGCTTAGAAATGTGTAAAAATGGACTAGCTCAGGGTTTCAGACCTCTCCTCCAGGCCCCCCAGACAGTTCCACTTATTTGTTCTATTCCAGTAAGCACACCTGATTTAACTGATCTACTAATCATCAAGTCCATGATTAGTTGAATCAGGGGTGTGAGAGTACTGGAATAGATCCAGTAATTGAGAAGTTTGGAAAGACTGTTCTACTAATACATTATATTTTTAAAATAAGTTTGTGAACTAACACTCACACTTTCCCCCATTCCTAGCTCTGACTTTGCTGATACCTACTTTATTGATGAAAAATGTACTTACTAGCACTGTCATATATGTGGTTGTACCACCTAGCTATATTAAAGCGGCAATCAGTTGTTGAAACAATAACAAAGCATATTCCCCACCACTGTTTCGCTAAAAAGGGGGGGGGGGTATGGATGGGGCTGGAGAAATGTCACCAATCTCAAATTCAAAGATGGATGCAAGGACTGACCATATATGACATCAAACATATAGTTTTAACCAAGTTTAGGCTATACAGTGTTTGTTTACATTTACTTTGTTTACCAACATTGGAGTAAAACAAGCATAGATTTTGGGTTCTGGTATGGTACGACATTTGAACTAAGCTCATTTACGATTTATATTCATCAAGAATCAATGGGTACACATTCTTCATTTATAAGTCCAAAAATGGGTGATGTAATTGCTGATTGCCTCTTTAAAATGAATGCACTAACTGTAAGTTGCTCTGAATAAGAGCGTCTGCTAAATTTCTAAATGTAAATCATACACTTTTGTGGGGCAATAGAAGACCATTGTTTCCACATTACAGTAGAGACACACAAGTCGGGGATATTGTATCATTTTATCTCCTCTCAACTATTGAAATATCAATATTTTTACCTGCCCACACATGGCACTGCCTCCCTCTGACTGCTGAAAATGATCCCTGGTCAGTTTGTCCACCTCTCTTGTCTTCTAACATAATAAAGATACAACATGTGGGTTGTGTGAAACACTCCTTTCCTTACTGAGTTCTTCTGATCTGAATTACAATATTGTCCCTGTAGCCTTACAAGGTCCTTACAACAATTCTAATGTTTAATCTATATGCAGAGAGTGAAAACCAGCAGAGAGGGATGCGATGCAGCTTTCACGGAAGAATGTTTCTTATGTCAAAGAGTTGGAACCGGAGAGAGTCTGACAGATTGCAGATGGTGAGTTACGTAACGTATTGTTAGATTGCAAACAATGGAGGGTAATAGGAATGCTAGAGTATATGGATTTATGAAGCCGGCCAGTCATTACGAATGTCAGACTTTTATTGCAGGCAGTGATACATCATTCAACTCCATGTATCAAGTCAAAATCAAATAAAATGATAGATAGATAGGTCCTTTATTGATCCCCCGGGGGGGAAATTTCATTGTCAAGCAGCTACAACAAAACACAGTCACATACAAATATTTAGCAGATGTTATTGAATGTGTAGTGAAATGCTTGTGTTCCTAGCTCCAACAGTGCAGTAATATCTAACAATACACCCACGTTTTTCTTCACCTTGTCGGCTCGGGTATTAGAACCAGCGACCTTTCGGTTACTGGCCCAACGCTCTAACCGCTAGGCTACCTCCAGCGTCACCTCCTCCTCCTCCATGCTTAACGGTGGGAACCACACATGCAGAGATCATCCGTTTACCTACTCTGCGTCTCACAAAGACATGGTGGTTGGAACCAAAAATCTCAAATTTGGACTCATGACGCTAGCCCTTTCTGTGAATCTCTCCTGTTAGGAGGGACGGTTTTATGACTTTAACAACGTCATACATTCCTGGCAGAGGCCCTCTTCTCCCTTGCAACATGCCGTATGGAGGAGAGAGAGTCACAGTAAGACAAAGGGATACCCACACCCAATTCTACTACATCCCAGAATTTGAGAATTGGACAGTATCCTAATTTAGAGACTGTGGAAACAGTCGGTGAGGAAGCCAGCTAAGACTCTATTCACTTTGTTTAATTCTTGTGACAGGGTAAACTCTGTGTATACAGGTCCCTCAATTATGAGGCTTGCATCTGAATGTTGGATAATATGTTTGACTAAGTATAAGAATACTTTTGAAAAGATTATGTGATTTAAGTCTTCTAAAATGAAAATTGTTTGTTGTACACTAAATTGTGCCCAGGCAGTGGCCACGCCCAAGTGAACAGACATTGAGTTAGAAGGATGAAACACGCCCCTTCTCTTCCCAGTACAAAATCCCTCGTGATGGAAAGTCACATTAGTTCCAAATAACCGGAGGACTTGTCCCCCTGTTTAAAAGGGCTAAGGTCAACTCTACAGGCCAGAAAGTGAGAGAGTTGCTCCACACGTTTAAAATGGCAAATTTCAACTATTGATCACCTAAAGAAGAAGTGATCCATCCCTTACGTCACGTTACCAGTCTGCAGCTGGACACGTACGTAATCCTAGGACAACAGACACTTCTCCGAAGCCTCTATTCTTCCAGATCAACTCTAACCACCACGACGACCCCAGAAAGGACGATGGCGACCTCTACTGGGCAGACCAGAGTCTTACATCATGAACTCAACGAGTCAGCAATTTTTATTTTGTATTTTATTTCACCAGGTAGGCCAGTTGAGAACAAGTTCTCATTTACAACGGCGACCTGGCCAAGATAAAGCAAAGCAGTACGACAAAAACAACAGAGTTACACATGGGATAAACAAACGTACAGTCAGTAACACAATAGAAAATCTATATACAGTGTGTGAAAATGTAGTAAGATTAGGAAGGTAAGGCAATAAATAGGCCATAGTGGCGAAATAATTACAATTTAGCATTAACACTGGAGTGATAGATGTGCAGATGATGATGATGATGTGCAAATAGAGATACTGGGGTGCAAATGAGCCCCAAAAAAAGAACAATATGGGGATGAGGTAGTTGGGTGGGCTATTTACAGATGGGCTGTGTACAGGTGCAGTGATTGGTAAGCTGCTCTGACAGCTGATGCTTAAAGTTATTGAGGGAGATGGTAGTCTCCAATTTCAATGATTTTTGCAATTCGTTCCAGTAATTGGCAGCAGAGAACTGGAAGGAATGGCGGCCAAAGGAGGTGTTGGCTTTGGGGATGACCAGTGAAATATACTTGCTGGAGCGCATGCCATGGGTGGGTGTTGCTATGGTGACCAGCGAGCTGGGATAAGGCAGGGATTTACCTAGCAAAGACTTATAGATGACCTGGAGCCAGTGGGTTTGGCAATTAATATGTAGTGAGGGCCAGACAACGAGAGCATACAGGTTGCAGTGGTGGGTAGTATATGGGGCTTTGGTAACAAAATGGATGGCACTGTGATAGATTACACCCAATTTGCTGAGTAGAGTGTTGAGGCTATTTTGTCAATTACATTGCCGAAGTCAAGGATCGGTAGGATAGTCAGTTTTACAAGGACATGTTTGGCAGCATGAGTAAAGTAGGCTTTGTTGCGAAATAGGAAGCCGATTCTAAATATCATTTTGGATTGGAGATGCTTAATGTGAGTCTGGAAGGAGAGTTTAGTCTAACCAAACACCTAGGTATTTGTAGGTGTCCACATATTCTAAGTCAGACCCGTCGAGAGTAGTGATGCTAGTCCGGCGGGCGGGTGCGGGCAGCGTTCGATTGAAGAGCATGCATTTAGTTTTACTAGCATTTAAGAGCAGTTGGAGGCCACGGAAGGAGTGTTGTATGGAATTGAAGCTCATTTGGAGGTTTGTTAATACAGTGTCCAAAGAAGTGCCAGATGTATATAGAATGGTGTAGTCTGCGTAGAGGTGGATCAGAGAGTCACCAGCAGCAAGAGCGACATCATTGATATATACAGAGAATAGAGTCGGCCCAAGAATTGAACCCTATGGCACCCCCATAGAGACTGCCAGAGGTCCGGGCAACAGGCCCTCTGATTTGACACACTGAACTCTATCTGAGAAGTAGTTTGTGAACCAGACGAAGCAGTCATTTGAGAAACCAAGGCTATTGAGTCTGTCAATCACTGCGTTCTTATTGGCAGAGTCGAAAGCCTTGGCCAGGTCGATGAAGACGGCTGCACAGTACTGTCTTTTATCGATGGCGGTTATGATATCGTTTAAGACCTTGAGCGTGGCTGAGGTGCACCCATGACCAGCTCGGAAACCAGATTGCTCAGCGGAGAAGTTATGGTGGGATTCGAAATGGTCAGTGATCTGTTTGTTAACTTGGCTTTCGAAGACTTTAGAAAGGCAGGGCAGGATGGATATAGGTCTGTAACAGTTTGGGTCTAGAGTGTCTCCCCCTTTGAAGAGGGGGATGACCGCGGGGGGGGGGGGGGGGGGGGGCGGGGGCTAGGGCAAGTTGCTGCGGAGGGTGCAGAGCTGTTGGCCGGGGTAGCCAGGTGGAAAGCATGGCCAGCCGTAGCAAAATGCGTATTGAAATTCGATTATCGTAGATTTATCGGTGGTGATAGTGTTTCCTAGCCTCAGTGCAGTGGGCAGCTGGGAGGAGGTGCTCTTATTCTCCATGGACTTAACAGTGTCCCAGAACTTTTTGGAATTAGTGCTAAAGGTTGCTAATTTCTGTTTGAAAAAGCTAGCCTTTGCTTTTTTAACTGACTGTGTATATTGGTTCCTGACTTCCCTGAAAAGTTGCAAATCGCGGGGACTATTCAATGCTAATGCAGTACGTCACAGGATGTTTTTGTGCTGGTCAAGGGCAGTCAAGTCTGGAGTGAACCAATGGCTATATCTGTTCTTAGTTCTACATTTTTTGAATGGGGCATGCTTATTTAAGATGGTGAGGAAAGCACTTTTAAAGAACAACCAGGCATCCTCTACTGACGGAATGATGCCAATATTCTTCCAGGATACCCGGGTCAGGTCGAACAGAAAGGCCTGCGCGCTTAAGTGTTTTAGGGAGCGTTTGACAGTGATAAGAGGTGGTAATTTGACCGCGGACCCATTATGGACGCAGGCAATGAGGCAGTGATCGCTGAGATCCTGGTTGAAGACAGCAAAGGTGTATTTGGAGGGCAAGTTAGTCAGGATGATATATATGATGGTGCCCATGTTTACGGATTTAGGGTTGTACCTGGTAGGTTCCTTGATAATTTGTGTGAGATTGAGGGCATCTAGCTTAGATTGTAGGACGGCCCGGGGTGTTAAGCATATCCCAGTTTAGGTCACCTAACAGTACGAACTCTGAAGATAGATGGGGGGGCAATCAATTCACATATGGTGTCCAGGGCACAGCTGGGGGCTGAGTGGGGTCTGTAACAAGCGGCAAAAGTGAGAGACTTATTTCTGGAAAGGCGTATTTTTAAAAGTAGAAGCTCAAACTGTTTGGGCACAGACCTGGATAGTATGACAGAAGATAGAACTGCCAAAGGAGGCGGAGTTGCAATCTTGATGGAAAATGTTGTAGTTGGGGTTCTGTAAATTTCAGAATTTTTGGTGGCCTTCCTTAGCCAGAGTTCAGACACGGCTAGGACATCATGGTTGGCGGAGTGTGCTAAAGCAGTGAATAAATCAAAGAGGCTTCTGATGTTAACATTCATGAAACCAAGGCTTTTACGGTTACAGATGTCAACTAATGAGAGTGCCTGGGGAATAGGTGTAGTACTGGGGGCTACATGGCCTGGGTTTACCTCTACATCACCAGAGGAACAGAGGAGGAGTAGGATAAGGGTACGGCTAAAGGCTTTAAGAACTGGTCGAGTTGAGTACAGAGAATAAAAGGAGCAGAATTCTGGGCGCGGTAGAATAGTTTGAGGGCATAATGTAGATACAAGGATATGGTAGTTCAGTGGAGGTAAACCTAGGCGTTGGGTAACGATGAGAGAGATTTAATCTCTGGAGGCACCAGTTAAGTCAGGTGAGGTCTCCGCGTGTGTGGGGTGGTGGGACAAAGGAGCTATGAGGCATGTTGAGCGGGACTGGGGGCTCTACAGTGAAATAGAACAATAAGAACTAACCGAAACAGCAACAGACAAGGAATATTGACATAAGAGAGAGGCATAAAGCAATCTCAGGAGTTAATCAAGAGAGCTAAGACGACAACAACAGGTAATGAATGGACAGAGAGGGTCAGTTAGAGAAAATGTTGTGCTACACACAGGACCTGAGTTCGAGGCTGAGTTTTAACAGATAAACAGAATGAGGTACCGTGTAAGGGAACAGTCCAGCAGGCATCAGCTGTGTAGCTGAGTGAGCATAAGGTCCAATAAGCAGCAAGAGGTGAGCCAGGGAGCAGTTCGGTGGCCGCTACTGCAGTAGGCGAGCGGGAGGCACTGCATTCAGAACGCTAGCGGGCCGGGGCTAACAGATGGGTCTTTGGCGACATCGCAACGGAAAAGCCTGTTGAAACCACATAGGACGATAACGCTAGCAGTGGCTAGCAATGGCTAGTAGCTAGTTAGCAGGCTAGCTTGTCAGAGGTCCAGTAATATTGGATAAAGAAATAGTAGATCCGTTCCACGTTGGGTGAGGTGGGTTGCAGGAAAGTATATGAGAATAAGAAATGTATATGGAAAAACAGAAAAATACTATTTACACGGGACAGGACAAAAAAACACGTCCGCACTGTTACGCCATCTTGTCAAATAAGAGTTACATTCCTTTATCTGAACGGGCGGTTGTTAAAGTGCATATGTATTTGTATAACATGGGAGCATAGCTTCCCATGTTCAATAGAGGCCAATTCCTTGGTCTCCCCATCCCCACTCCTTAGTCTTCCTCCCCCCCACCTCTCTGAATCTATTGTGTTATAACCTAACTGTTTGTTTAGTCCACTAGGGACGGTATTTATTGTATAATGTTATTATGTATTGTATATTTTGTAATTATTTAATTAACTAGTAAATAAATGAGCCAATTTGTATGGATGATTCATAGTAAAGGCTGGATTCGTGCAAACTAGGATTTTACGACAATCAGAAATGAGACTGAGATAAGGTGACGATTAATTAGATAAAATATCCGAAGAGTTATTTTCTGGAATTGGTAACGCTGTAATCAACAGATTCCAGTAGTGCTCCGACTTCCTAGTTAATTCATGTTTATATGGTTAGTTTAATCACATAATAATTAAGCCTAGAGAATCAGAGACACGACAAGACCAAAGGACAGATTTCCACCGATCTAATGTACATTGCTAGTGTTTCTTGGCCCAAGCAAGTATCTTCTTATTTAGTAGTGGTTTCTTTGCAGCAATTTGACCTTGAAGGCCTGATTCACACAGTCTCCTCTGAACAGTTGATGTTGAGATGTGTCTGTTACTTGAACTCTGTGAAGCATTTATTTGGGCTGCAATCTGAGGTGAAGGTAACTCTAATGAACTTATCCTCTGCAGCAGAGGTAACTCTGGGTCTTACTTTCCTGTGGCGGTCCTCATGAGAGCCAGTTTCATAATAGCACTTGAAGAAACGTTCAAAGTTCTTAAATTTTTCCGGATTGACTGACCTTCATGTCTTAAAGTAATGATAGACTGTTGTTTCTCTTTGCTTATTGGAGCTGTTCTTGCCATAATATGGACTTGGTATTGTAAGGGCCTGACTGAGGCCAGGTCTCTGACTCCCTCTAGAGGGTCCTGACATTCACAGGGTTGGTGTTGGGTGATCCTCAATTAGAGGCAGCTGTCCCAAGTTGTCTCTAATTGGGGAGTCTATTTATGTGCACTTCACATCCACCTGTGTGTGGATCATTGCTTTGTTTGTGTCAGTAGTTTCACTACCAGTCATCAGCTCACGGTACGTTTAGTGTTCGTTTCATTTGTTGTTTTCTATTACATAAATACGTCTCTCGTTCTGCGCCTCGTTCCCTTACCACTAGCCGTGACAGGTATTTTACCAAATAGGGTTATCTTCTGTATACCACCCCTACCTTGTCACAACACAAATGATTGTCTCAAATGCATTAAGGAAAAAAATTCCACAAATGTATCAATTCTGGAGAGCCCTGCGGTTGTGGAAGGTACAGTTGCCCTACCAGGCGGTGATACAGCCCAACAGGATACTCTCATTGGTGCATCTGTAAAAGTTTGTGAGGGTCTTAGGGGCCAAGCAGAATTTCTTCAGCCTCCTGAGGTTGAAGAGGGGCTGTTGTGCCTTCTTCACCACACGGTCTGTGTGGGTGGACCATTTCAGATTGTTAGGGATGTGTACACCGAGGAACTTGAAGATTTTCACCTTCTCCACTGCGGACCCGTAGATGTGGACAGGGGCGTGCTCCCTCTGTCTCCTGAAGTCCTTGATCAGCTCCTTCGTTTTGATGACGTTGAGGGAGAGGTTATCTTCCTAGCACCACTCCGCCAGGGCCCTCACCTCCTCACTCTAGGCTGTCTCGTTGTTGGTAATCAGGCCTACCCCTGTTGTGTCATCTGCAAACTTGATGATTGAGTTGGAGGCGTTTGGTGTAATTTGGCTCATGATATGTGTTTGATATGGGTTGGCGGCATATGACAGATTGTTTGGTATGGTCTCTGCCTCAACATATTTCTCTCTAGGTGGCCACTAGTGTCAAAGAAATTACAGTGAGCACAACCCCGTGGAACTGTTGAATCGAGCAGGGCCAGATTAACATATACAGGCTACAGGGGTGTGTGTATGGGGATGTGTGTGCGTGTGTTTAGCAGAGAGGTCTGGGTCTGTCAGACCAATGCAATATGAAGCTATAGTGAGTGTTGTTTGGCTCAGAATCCACTGAACAATAGCTGAGTAAGTGAGTTTGTCTGGGGGGGAAGGAGAGGCTAGCTACCTAGAAGACTGATATACAAGCCTATTCAACCAAAACAATTTTAAAAAAACACTCAAAGCTCAGAAAGATGAATACTGCATTCCACATCTCCACAAAAAAAAAAAAACTTTTAGCGGGTTCTATAGAATAGAGCCCCTGATTCTGAACTGAAAACAAACCGATGTAACTGTATTTTAACCACTGTTATGGGAAGGAGGTAAAGCAAAAATGGTTTTGATGTTTTAATTTGTGTGGTGTGTTTGTGAGAGAGAACAGTGAGAGTGAAGAGTCCATGTTACCTCAACATTGCCCAGTAGTCTGTAGAGAGAACAGGTTGTTCTTTGAGATGTTCTGCTGGGGAGTACAGATGATCATGAGAGGATTTAGTAGTCAGTCAGCCTTTAGACCACACAGTGTGTGAGGTAATGACACATATACCTCCCAGCATAGTGACGTGTATTAGGGTACGGCTCCAGATGCTACCCCCCAGGTTAGGTTACAGCCTCTACCTTCAACTCACCTCACCTTTATCCTCTCTCACTTGTTGCTCTGCCTCTTCTCCTTTCCTCTCTGTCTGGGAATGATAAGACATCAAGAAAAATTCCATCAAGACAATAAAGTTGTATTGTATTGTTCTCTTCCTCTATTCCCTCTCTTTTCTCCTATCCTCCTCTTGTGCCCCAAGTTATCCTGTTGTTTCTGTCTGTTGCATTGCATATCATGTCATGTATATATTTTTACTTGCGAATATTAAACAGTTTACATTTAAACAGTTTCTCTGTCTGAAAATGCGCATCAGCCACATTCGATTTACTTCCACGTGATATAACGCTACATTGTACCATCAGATCACCTGGCACACATTAGCCAGGTGCTATACAGTATATTGGCCAATAAAAGGCTTTGACGCGACATTTCGGGCATATTGGCACTCCCCAGAAGGAGCGGTCCTCCGTAGGAAAGAATGGATTTCTAGAATATTTATATGAATTGTTTCATGGCTGTGTCCTTAAGGTCGTTGTCCTGTTGGAAGGTGAACCTTTGCCCCAGTCTGAGGCCCTGAGAGCTCTGGAGCAGGTTATCATCAAGGATCTCTCTATACTTTGCTTCATATTTGCCTCGATCCTGACTAGTCTCCCAGTCCCTGAAAAACATCCCCACAGCATGATGCTGCCACCACGCTTCACCGTAGGGAGGATGCCAGGTTTACATCAGACGTGGTGCTTGGCATTCAGTCCAAATATTTAAATCTTGGTTTCATCAGACCATAGAATCTTGTTTCTCATGGTCTGAGTCTTTAGGTGCCTTTTGGCAAACGTCAAGTAGGCTGTCATGTGCCTTTTACGGAGGAGTGGCTTCAATCTGGCTACTCTATCATAAAGATCTGATTGGTGAAGTGCTGCAGAGATGTTTGTCCTTCAAGAAGGTTCTCCCATCTCCACAGAGGAAATCTAGAGCTCTGTCAGAGTGACCATCTGGTTTTTGGTCAGCTCCCTGACCAAGGCCCTACTCCCCCAATTCTTCACTTTGACCGGGAGGCCAGCTCTAGGAAGAGCCTTGGTGGTTCCAAACTTCTTCCATTTAAGAATGATGGAGGCCATTGTGTTCTTGGGGACCTTCAATGCTGCAGACTTTTTTGGTACGCTTCCCCAAATCTGTGCCGACACAATCCTGTCTCTGAGCTCTATGGATAATTCCTTCGACCTCATGGCATGGTTTTTGCACTGACATGCACTGTCAACTGTGGGACCTTATATAGACAGGTGTGTGCCTTACCAAATCCTGTCCAATCAATTGAATTTACGACAGGTGGACTCCAATGAAGTTGTAGAAACATCTCAAGTAGGATCAATGTTAACACGATGCACCTCAGCTCAATTTCAAGTGTCATAGCAAAGGGTCTGAATAATTGTAATTAAGTTTTTTTTTATAAAAAATGTATAAAAAATAAATTTTTAAATCAATTTTAGAATAAGGCTGTAACGTAACAAAATGTGGAAAAAAATCAAGGGGTTTGAATACTTTCTGAAGGCGCTGTATATAGATGTAGAATACATTTTTCACAAAGTTCTGAATAGCAACCCAGACCTAAACCCCACAAGAGCCAGCTGAGGCAACATTGGTAAGGGAAAACTGCCTACTTAGGAAAAATGAGTCAAGAGATACTTGATTCCAACAGTGTGTTCCTATGATTCACTGAGTCATTGTTATATTTCCCTCATCACGCTGTCCTGGTCTGTGATATAATTACGACTTGTATGGAAAGCGCGGTGGCTCTGCTAAGCGTGATACTTCTAGAAGAAAGAATGTATTAGTGTTCTGTTCCAGAGTGGAATGTAGATGGTATGATCAACTCTTGTCTCAGGTAATGGTGGTCCATCTGTGGTTGTGTGTTTGTTCACTACCCCATCCTCATCCTTTAACCATTCTGCAGTTTGTCATTACTTCTACGCCCTACGTACAGTATTTTAATGTTACAGGGGGTCAGAACATGATGATGATGATGCATACCCTGCTCTTATCTCTCCATCTTCTTATGATTCACACTCTTCCACATGGTTTATGGGGGCTTTGAGACCCTTCCATGAATCGGCATATTACTGCCAAGAGGTACTTAACCCTCCTGGATTTACCGCTGCCCTTTTCTTCTGTTCTTCATCTCATCTGTCTCTACTGCTTCTCTTCTCATATGTCTCCTGTTTCTCTCTCTCCCTCTCTCCACCCCCGACACACTGACCGGCCCGGGCCCTCTTAACGTCATCAAGATGTCAGTCACGTTGTGATAATGATACTAGGATGATGTTACAACATTAGGAGATTTCTCTGGTTTTACCTGTTTGACTAGATAAGATGTGGGTCAATGTGTGTAAATGTGTCAGAGAGTCTGTTTAACTATGAGCCCGTCAGGCTGTCTACGGTCTTATAGTCCACAGCCGCAAATACATGATAGTCCGCAGGTTCATTTGACACTTTTACTAACCTAATTTCATTGGCCGCTCACAGATGTATGTTACATTGACCGGGCAGCTCGGCGACTGAACTTGGTAGCACACTTTGCTGTGCTCTTCTTAGCCCAGTCCTCTGGGTTGATGACTGTCAATCACTGCAAACTCATTTAGAGGTAAATTAATAAATCTGGAGAAATTAAATTAATGCGTTGGTGACTGATAACGAACACCAGGCTAATCACAACAGACGGATCACTATAAGAGAAAGAAATGGAGGCAGAGAGACTGGGATGGAGGGAGAGAAGCAGAGGGGACGTATTTTTCTCAGTAGAAATGGTACAAATGGAGAGGTCCAAGACCCTCGTAAGACATAGTAGTAAAATAGAAAAATGTCTTGCAAAAGGAAATAGCAAAATGGTAGTGTACTGGGAAAGATGGGTTAGTCTGAACATCTGAGGGTTGGAATTACGATTAGAGTGATTGGTTGATACTTGGAATCCAGTACAATTAGAAAATAAACTTGGACATCGGGGACCTAGAGCTGTATGTATCAAGCGTTTCAGAGTAGGAGTACTGATCTAGGATCATGTCCCCCCCTGTCCATATAATTGTATTCATTATGATCTCAATCAGGCAAAACTGATAACAGGTCAGCACTCCTACTCTGAGACTTTCCGAGTAATTGTGGAGACTTTCTATGAATACGGGCCCCGGAGACAATCTCCCCCAATTTGGCCTGATTCAGGCCCTTGTTGTGAATCGGTCTCTATTCCCCAAATCTGACCTGGAAGTGTGGGGGTGGGAATGTGGTGGGAATCGTGGGATCGACGGATTTCACACCCAATCTGTCTCTCTCTGCCCAGGAATAATGATGCTCTGGGAATTTTGGAATGTGGGAATTGTGGCGTTTATGTTTAGGAGGCAGGACGGAGCCCCTAAAAGTGTGCCAGTGGGAATAGGAGGGATGCGGTTGGGGGAGGTCTCAACTCAATGGTCTAGTCCAACTCATTATCCTGGTGATTGGGGTTGACACAATAAGGGAAAAACTAAAGAGGGAGAAGTGACCGAGAAAGGGAGAAAGTCAGCTATGAGGGATAGAGAGAAAATGAGACGTAAAGAGCTTAACATATACAGCATGAGAAAAAGAGGGTTACAGAGAGACATGCAGTTAATCATGGCTGTTTGAGATGAGAAACTATAGAGACTGATGTATGTGGAGATTTAGGAGTAGTATCCCAGCTAACAACAAACGTTACCACAACTTTAGAGAATGTTCCCTTAAGAGTCTCATTACCTAACATTTCATAGTTATGTTCCAGTGATTTGCAAGGAGTGTTTCAAGAGACCATTCCCTTCATGTCAGAACTTACCCAGAATGTGGTTACCATGTTCTCAGAATATTCAATATTATTGTTCTTGACACGTTTCATTGGAATGTTGCAAGAATATTCCAGTGTCCAGTTCTGAGGGTTAGGATAATATTTGATCCCTTCTACCATACCCCATCTACTACCATACCCCGTCTACTACCATACCCAGTTTCATGATGGGCATGGTCCATGTAGCCTACATCATGGATGGGATTTTATGCACGTCCAAAATGGGACCTGCATGGCTAAAATAATGTGGGCCTGCCTACAATGCATAGATAAAAGGGAATGTCAGCTCACTGTTTTGCTCCTCTCAAACGTTATATTTTAATAAAGCTTTGTTTTCTGTCATTATGGGGTATTGTGTGTAGATTGCTGAGGATTTGTATTTATTTAATACATTTTAGAATTAGGCTGTAACGTAACAAACTGAAAAAAGTCAGGGTCTGAATACTTTTCGAAGGCACCAAAAGCACATTAGGCTAGTCTTATTCAATGTACATATGGGCAGTGTGTGTCATGGCTGGATAGGCTGCATTTCCGCTGTCAATTTTTACCATAACCAACTGCATTAGGCCTACCGCTAAAACAAGCTTTTGGTTGGTCTCAAATATCCCCATCAGCACTGCCTGAAATTAGCACTTTAGATAATTTTTTTTAAGGACGCACCTCAAATATGTCCACCCCTCACATCTGAGCACAAGCAAGCTGATAATAAAACAGGTACATTTCTGAACCTGGCATTAGGGCTTGAAAATACAAGTGTACCGTTTAAATTGCAAACTAAGGTGCGTTTGACACTAGCGCCTACTTAGAGCCAGCTGAAAATAAAGCAATAAGTGTTTAACATGATTTTTGAATGACTACCTCATCTCTGTACCCCACACATACAATTATCTCTAAGATCCCTCAGTCAAACAGTGAATTTCAAAAACAGATTAAACCACAAAGACCAGGGAGGTTTTCCAATGCCTCGCAAAGGGCACCTATTGGTAGATGGCAACAAAAAAAAAAAGCAGACATTGAATATCCCTTTGAGAATGGTTATTAATTACACTTAGGAGGGTGTATCAATACACCCAGTCACTACAAAGAGGTTTTGGGTAGGTTTTGGCCAGGTTAAGCTGTCATTGTCAATAAGAATTTGTTATTAACTGACTTGCCTAGTTAAATAAAATATGTTTGGGGAAAATCCAACATGTCACTGAGTACCACTCTTTATGTTTTCAAGCATGGTGGTGGCTGCATAATGTTGTATGCTTGTCACCTGCAGTTTTTTAGGATAAAAATAAATGGAATATCTAAGAACAGGCAAAATCCTAGAGGAAAACCTGGTTCAGTCTGCTTTCCAGACACTGGGAGATTAATTCACCTTTCACCAGGACAATAACCTAAAACACAAGGCCTAATATACATTAGAGCTGCTTACCAAGATTACATTGAATGCTACTGAGTGGCCTAGTAAAAGTTGACTTAAATTGGCTTGAAAATCTATGGCAAGACTTGAAAATGGCTTTCTAGCATTTGATGAACAACCAACTGTCACGTTGCGTAGAAATGGGACGGTAAACGGAGCGCTGGTGGAGTGTCATCCTTTTTATTGAATGAGATGGTCTCACAAAGCAAACAATAAAACAGGAGCGTGAAAACGAAACAAGTGACTTACGTGCTGTTAACAGAAGCAGCCAGGCACAAACAATGATCCACACACAGGTGGATGTGTGTGGAGCTTAAATACTATCCCCAATCAGAGACAACACTAGACAGCTGTCTCTGATTGGGGATCATTAACTTCCCCTAATTACTGATGTGAGGACTGGATTGTGGCTCCTCTACTCCCCCTGGTGGGAGTCAGCAGCATAACCACAACCCAGCCCTTACACCAACTTGACAGTTAGAAGAATTTGAAAAAAAATAACGTGAAAATATCGTACAATCCAGGTGTGCAAAACTCTTAGAGACTTACCCAGAAAGACTCACAGCTGTAATCACTGCCAAAGGTGATTCTAACATGTATTGACTCAGGGGTGTGAATACTTATGTAAATTAGATATTTCTGTATTTCATTTACATTGTCATTATGGGGTATTGTGTGTAGAAGGGTAAGAAAAAATATCAATAATACATTTTTAATTCAGGCTAACACAACAAATGTGGTCAAGGGGTATGAATACTTGAAGGAACTGTATGTGTCAGTTATCAGTTAATCTGATAGTTCTCTCCATCATTGATTTGAATGACTTACTTCAGCAATTTTAGGGTTTTCTGTATGTTGGTGGGGCAATCCTCTGTTTTAATGTTACTTATTAATTTTCTTGAGTGTAGGCCTACTTTTAACATAGTTGATATTTATTTTGAAGTGCAAAGTGTAGCAATGCAGGTAAAATGTGTCATTGACACAGACATGACGTAGCGAAAAATCGAAATGCTGTGAACCAAGAGGTTGTTAGGTTAAATCCCAGGTTAGGACATGTTGAAAAATAATGACTGTATAGATTATCATGCACAATGTAATCATGTATGTCAAATATGTATGTTGAAAGCACTCTTTGTGGGTGTCCCTAACCTTGCCAACAGACAAAACATTTATTTGGGAACATTAGGCAACGTCCTAAAAGAATATTTAGGGACCTCCCTGGAACAAGCTGGAAACTAGACAAAACCCTCCAGTAGACCATGACAGAATGTCCTAAGTTTTAAATCTTATTGGACACAGTAATGTTCTTGCAGCTTTGCAACCTGTCTAGAACATTTAATATCTTATATTCTGTGGACATGGCAACGATGTTCTGTGTATGTTTGGTGTGACGTTGATAGAATATTCTACCTAAACATCAAATAATGGAATGTTCTTACAAGTCTCATGAAAAGTGTCGAGAACATTAATATTCTATATTCTGAGAACCAGGGGATGCTGGTGGAAGGAGTTATTCCAGTCATTACAATGAGCTCGCCCTCCTATAGCTCCTCCCACCAGTCTTCTCTGCTGAGAACATGGTAACCACGTTCTGTTTGACATTAAGGGAATGTTCTCCTAACTCTAAGGCCAAAACATACTAAATAGGTTCTCAGGAGTTTTTTTTACCAATAAACATACAATGTTCCCGTAACTAACAGAAAACTGGACTCTCAAACATTAGGGGAACCTTATAGGTAACATTACAAAAATGTTCTCTCTCCCTAGAATTGTTAGCTGGGATTGGAGAAGGAGATTGTAATTGGGTAAAGAATAAGCAATATGACTCTCTCTGCACCCCTAAAAGTGTCTCTGTTTTGATTATGTATATATTACACTTTACACACACACACACACACACACACACACACACACTTGGTCCCATATGGTTAGTAAATATAGCACACAGCACGCATACACACATGGTCTGGGGAGAGCCTTTTGAGTGTGAAATGAGCGGGATATTTGGAGCAACACTTTCTTCATCCAACATTACAGAGGCATTGATGTTTAACAGCAGGGCTACAGTAGTGGGGGCCTGCTGAATCTCTGTGTCTGAGCTTCAGAGAGAGGGGCCCAACTGTCTTACGCTAACAATATCATATGGGTGATGGGAACTGGGTTGGATGGAGCCATGGTGTGCTGTGTGTGTGTGTGTTCTGTGTGTGTGTGTGCGTATGCATATGTCTGTGTGAACTTGCTTCTGCCTGTGTGTGTCTATGTTTATGCGTTATATGAAAAGGGTATCTGGTGCTGGAGTGAGATGTTGGGATGTTTAGGATTGGGGTCAACAGACTGTGGGACAGGAAGAGAGAGGGGGGGCACTAGTTGATTTCCTGTTCTACAAATGTCAAACAGCTCACCCATGAGTAACTACTCATTCCTACTGTAAAAACTGTTCTCCTGTTTATTAGTTGCAACGAGCATACGCATGGCGCTAGCAACCCAGCTCATATGGAGGTGATATATTAGGATCCTGTGAATGAAAGGTGGTTTTTGATGTTGTGTAATTTATCTCTTGCTCTTGTGAACATGTAGAGTTTCCATCAACCTCGCGCACAGTGTAGATATCAAAGAACGCCGCAGTTCACGGTATTGTAGTGGGTGAAACCATTCACTTCAGAAAAAGGGGTGATATAAATAAAGTTTCCTTTCATTATGTGTTACTAAATTCATAAGAATATTTGCTGGCATTGTAGTAAGGTTGGTAATACAAGAGGTTGTCGGACTTACCATTTTTGTACTATTTTCGTTGAAAGAACAACTAGTGGGTTTTGAGTGCTTCTCCCCTATTTGGGAAGTTGGTCTGCCTGCTCCTCAGTCCGAGAGAGATATTCTGAGAGCAGGTTCGTGTCTCCTTCCTCTGTATATAAAAAACTGTATAACACAATAGTGGTTTTGGAAAACGGGTTCATATATCTTAAAAGTCAATAGCGAATGTGAATGTATATATTTATTTAGCCGTTAACTTATTGAAGACCTATTTCAGCAAGTTAAGTTTAAGTTTTTGCTGGCTTAGCTAGCCATGTTGATGACGAGCTAACTAGCAACGTTGGTCACCGCACTACAGTGTCATGCTAGCTATTGCTAGCAGGTGATTTATCGAAATTTCAAGTGAATGTTTATTTTCTTACTACCTTAAAAGGGTTGTACTTGTGCTCTGTATTTATGGATTAATATCACTTCACATTGAGGGTATGTATTACTACTGTTGCTCCTATCTAAAAGATGTCTTGTGTCCTACCTAACCAGTGAACATGTGGCTGTGACCATCCCGTCAATGCTTGTCATTACTGTTTGATATCTTTTACTGCAGGTATGCTTTTCTGTATTTTTGTTATTTTCTAAACACAACGCATGTATACTATACAATCACTTTGTGGACTCAGTCCGAGAGAGATATTCTGAGAGCAGTGAACATGTGGCTGTGACCATCCCGTCAATGCTTGTCATCACTGTTTGATATCTTTTACTGCAGATAAAAACCGAGTCAACCTGAAGTGTGGGTAACCTGAAGTGTGGGTGTCCGTGTGCCTTTCTTCTGGGGGGCTATGTGAAGTTGGTTACACTCTCTCACACCCCTCAATCTTTCTCCTTTTATTTCTCTCCCTCTGTTTTTCTCTCCCTCAGTACCGGTCTCTCTGTGTCTCTCTCTCTTTCCCTCTCTGTCACTCTCCCTCCCTCCTTCTTGCTTCTTCATGCTCAGACAGACTTTAATTATCCTACTCCATAGACACTTAAATACCACTGCCTGTTAGTAAGAGAGCATCCGTGCATGCTTGAGTGCTTGCGTGTGTTTAGACTATATAGATTAGGTGAGTGTAGTTTTATTGTAGTGAAGTGTCAGTAGCCATCTTTTGTGGAAACCCAGAAACAACGTTTCTTGGAACCGGAGACGCCTAAAAACACATGAAACAACACACCCAGAGAGAAACTCAGAAACCATAATATACTTACCTTATCCTGTGGAAAGAGAAACAAGGGTCAGCCTGGAAGAAAACGACTCACCTGTGTGTTCACCAGCACCAACAACACCAAAACAAACAGTGGAAAGCAACAATGTAAACACTGAGACACAAGTGAAATCAACTTGTTATGGAAGACCTATCAAAATGCCAAAACGCTATCAGTACTGAAAAGACTATACTGAAAAGACATTAAAAAAAACAATAATAATAACAATGTGATGACAATTGTGAGGTCTGTTATAAAACATTTTTTAAAAATAGTTTATTGTTCTGTTTGTGAAATACTGAGTTGTGATCATCTGTACTTTCCCTTTACCCATGACATCTGACAAACGTGGTTCTTCTACCCGCATCCCTGCCTCAGTGTGCTAATATATTAGTGTTGACTGGGGCCATAAAGAAGTTCCGCCAATCAGATGACAAAGCTGAACGAGCCCCTCCCCTTTTCAGGGGGTGTGTCTCTGTTGCTATGCCAACTCTGGGCAGAGTGAACCTCTCAGAACCAGAACCATGAGACAGGTTTACGGTCAATGATGAGCATTCACCCAAGGGTTTATGTAGAGCAGATGGAGAGAGACGTTTTTATCTCAGTGTTGCATGCACTGAGAGCTGTGACCTACAATACTACAGTAATGCGTCTTTGGTCTAATTCAGACCCAGCCTCTCTTTCTCTCTCTTTCTTTTCACCTCTTTCTCTCTTTTCACCTCTCTCTCTCCCTTTTGCCATCTTTATTGCTCTATCTCTCCATCTCTGGCACACACAAACAAATAGATTCAGTACACTAAAGCTCTAAGTAAAACAAACGCCATCTGGAAGGGTTACATATCAACACCTTGGGTATCTGATCCTGTGTATCTAGTGTGTGATGTTGAGCTTCGGGGGACTATACAGAATAAAACACTGATTGTGATGTGTTCAGCGATCACCGGTGCAAACAAGCTACTGTAGATCACTAGCGGTACATGGTCCCTGTCAAATAAACAAATACAACTATAAATGGAAAGTTTTGAGAAACTTGTGACAATCTATGAGCTATTTACACAGTAAACAGCATCTTTAAATAAAGCACTTGCTGTGGCTGACTCAAGCACTAACTTCCAGTTCATTGGGAGGAACGAGGTCACTAAATGAGAAACAGTTATGGTCTTCTCTGATGTCTCCTCCATTTGACCCTGTGTTTGTCTTTTACATCTCGTGTTCTTAAGCCAATGTTTCCCCAAAGATGTGAACTCTGTCCCTCTGTTATTGGTGATTCCAGGCAGAATTCCAATGTATTCCGGCCTTATGAAGTCAGGGCTCTAAATCTTTTTTGAGTCTTTAATAGTTACACATCTGTCAGGCTCTGTCCATAGAGAAGCCAAATTGCTTCTCTATGTAGCTGTGGTCAGAGTCTGACAGTGTCGTCCTTTTCTGTTTCTGTGTGGGGTTTAGGTTGGATCCCTAATTAGAGGCAGCTGCACGGCATTGTCTCTAATTAGGGATCCAATATATGTTGAGTCTGTCCCTCACGCTGGTGTGGGTCATTATCGTTACATATCGATGTATGTCGCAGTCACGGTGAAGTAAGTGTGTTTTTTGTTTTACGTCCGTTCATTCCGTGTTTGATGAGTGAACGTGTCGTTAGTCTTTTCGTGTTTCTTTAGTTCGTCTTTTCGTTTTGATTATACATAGTAATTATATAGGTATATACATAGTATTAATTAGTAAAATAAAAATCATGTCGAACTATCCCTGCGCTGCGTCTTGGTCTCTCCAACCCCCACTCCGTGACAACATCTTCTTCTTTTTTCCACGGCTGAGGGAGTAAATCAAAGCCTTAGAAATACAGTCCAGAGACAGTTATACCATTATTACTGTGTATGTATGTCTGCGTGTGCGTGCGTGCATTTGTGCGCGTGTCTGACATGTTTAGTGGCGATGTGTCTAAGTTATTCTGTTCAACTGTGATTTTGATCGAATCCATGATTCTTTCCACATGGAATCCAAACATCAAGTCAGTCAGTCTCTCCCTGGTCAGTGTACTGGAGGGGCAGCAGTCAGGGAGAGGTTGCAATATAATGTTATACATGTTTCAGTGCAATATAGTGTTATTGATAACTGGGTCTGATTCTGCATGTAATAACACCAAGGAAAACTGGACACAAAGAAATGTAAATAAGACATTAGCTCCCACACTCTGGACATGTTATGCTCCCTCAATAATTGGAGTTCATGATTTGTATATGTGTAAGGTACACTATATAGACAAAAGTATGTGGACTCCCCTTCAAATGAGTGGATTTGGATATTTCAGCCACACCAGTTGTTGACAGGTGCATAAAATCGAGCACACAGCCATGCAATCTCCATAGACTAAAATTGACAAATAATGGCCTTACTGAGTCAGTTTGTAAAATTTCTGCCCTGCTAGAGCTGCCCCGGTCAACTGTAAGTGCTGTTATTGTGAAGTGGAAACGTCTAGGAGCAGCAACGGCTCAGCCATGAAGTAGTAGGCCACACAAGCTCACAGAACGGGACCACCAACTGCTGAAGCGCGTAGCGTGTAAAAATCGTCTGTCCTCGGTTGCAACACTCACTACCGAGTTCCAAACTGCCTCTGGAAGCAACGTCAGCACAAGAACTGTTCATTGGTAGCTTCATGAAATGGGTTTCCATGGCCGAGCAGCCGCACACAAGCCTAAGATCACCATGCACAATGGCAAGCACCGGCTGGAGTGGTGTAAAGCTCGCCACCATTGGACTCAGTTGAAACGCATTCTCTGGAGTGATGACTCAAGCTTCACCATCTGGCTGTCCAACAGACAAATCTGGATTTGGTGGATGCCAGGAGAAAGGTACCTGCCCCAATGCATAGTGCCAACTGTAAAGTTTGGTGGAGGAGGAATAATGTTCTGGGGCTGTTTTTCATGGTTCGGGCTAGACACCTTAGTTCCAGTTAAGGGAAATCTTAACGCGACAGCATACAATTACATTCTAAACGATTTTGTGCTTCCAACAGTTTAGGGAAGGCCCTTTCCTGTTTCAAAGTGAGGTCCATACAGAAATGGTTTGTCGATCTGTCACGATGTGGGTGTGGGAATGACCAAGACGCAGCGCAGGGATAGTAGTTTGACATTTTATTTCACTATACTATGTCATTAACAATACTATGTATAATGAACACAACAAATGACGAACTATAACAACACCGAAAACAAACACTATAGACAAAACGTCACGTTCACAAAATCAAACACGAATGAACGGACGTAACAAAAGCACACTTACTTTAACCGTGACTGCGACATATAACGACCCACAACCCAGTGTGAAAATTACAAGCCTTTGTAGGATCCCTAATTAGAGACGATGCGCTACAGCTGCCTCTAATTAGGGATCCAACACAACCCACCACCAGACACAAAAAGAATAGAACTGTCAGACTCTGACCATGGCTACATAGAGAAGCAAATAGGCTTCTCTATGGCCAGAGCCTGACAAGATCGGTGTGGAAGAACTTGACTGGCCTGCACAGAGCGCTAACCTCAACTCCATCGAACACCTTGGGGATGAATTGGAATGGCGACTGCGAGCCAGGCCTAATCGCCCAACATCAGTGCCAACCTCACTAATGCTCTTGTGGCTGAATGGAAGCAAGTTCCCTGCAACAATGTTCCAACATCTATTGGAAAGTCTTTCCAGAAGAGTGGAGGCTGTTATAGCAGCAAAGGGGGGACCAACTCCATATTAATGCTACATACTGTGTCCACATACTTTTGGCCATGTAGTGTTTGTATACACGCTCCCTCTCTCTTTTTCCCCCTCGCTCCTCTGGAGTCTTTCATTTCTCTCTCTCCCTCTCTCTCTCTCACTCACACGCATACACGCGCACACAAACAGTGCTCTGTGGTTTCGTCCTTGGCTCTGATGGTGATTTAAATGTCGAATGGCCACTCAAGGAATTCTGGGATTTTGTCGCGGATAGATCCTAATTCCCAGAATCCTTTTCCTCATGGTTCCTGATTTCCCGATCTGACATGATCCGGGCTTCATTCGTGTTTCATTACAGGGGCTTTCATCACGGAGACATAGGCAGTGGCTTGAGAGAGAGATTACAGAGCCCGGGCCGCACCAACCATACTGCTCTGTGTGGGTACTGTGTGCTGATTGTTCAGCCAGATGAACCTCAACTTAGAAGTCAGAACAGTATGTACTCTATGGATGTGAATATAATATACACACACTCCCAACCCCCCCCCCCCCCCCCCCCCCGCACACACACACACACACACACACACACACTCACTCTCATAGACACACACTCATGTGCACACACTCCCTCACTTACATATCTCTGAATTCATTGTCCTTTGAGAAGTGAAACCACTGAATATTATTAATGTACCATCTTAGACATGTACAGTACATTCGGGTAAATGAGTCATTATGATTAATCAGCTTCAGTTAATGTTTGATGCTCATCTTAAATAAGTAACCTCAGAGTCAAATGGTCTGTTGTCTCCTAACTGTTTCTCTGGGGGGCTGTGGCTCGTGGTGTTCATATGAAGTAATCATATCATGAGAGAGGATGTGGTAGTTCTCTCCTTATAAGAAAAGAGAAACATTTCGATGTCTCAGAGTTCCATTTGGGGTGTGTGTGTGTGTGTGTTCTTTCCATGTTTGGATCCTGACCGTTTGGAGTGGTCATTTGGATAATGGCACAGTGTCATCAAAGTTCAGGATGTGTCTGTTATTGTGTTTGTGCATGTGTGTGTGTGTGTATTTGTATTATGTTTTTGAGTGTGATGTTCTATGTGAGTGTGTGTGTTGTTTGGTGAGAGTTTAAGGGTGTGACTTTTCAGCAGGGAGAGACCCCAGGCTCTGTCAGTATGCTGCTAGCCAGTACTATGTAGCAAGATACTCACCAGCCAGTTAATTAGGTACACCACCACATTCACAAACTGGATCGCTCCTACAGACAGTGAGTCACATTCAGTTACTGTTCGAATGAACGTTAGAATGGGCAAAACGAGGCGCACCGGATCCAGTATCTCAGAAACGGCCGACCTCCTGGGCTTTTCACGCACCACAGTGTCTAGGGTTTACCATGGACCAGTCTCCCTGTGGAATGTTTCTGGCACCTTGTAGAGTCCGTGCCCCGAAGAATTCAGGCTGTTCAGGAGACAGGGGGGGGGGGGGGGTCCTATCCAGTACTAGGTCTTCCTAATAAACTGGCCGGTGAGTGTATAACTTCAACATTCACACGGTAGGAAAGTTCGTCTTCATCACTGTCCCCCCCCCCCTGCTCTCCCTCTGCTCTCCCTCTTTCTCACTGCCCCCGCTCTCCCCCTCAGTCCACAGTATGACCCTGTCAGCACTCCCACACTCGCAGCCCATGTGTGAAACCTGCATCTGTTTAACGCTTCCTAATCTATACCAGAACAGTGTGAGTTCACAGTGTGTATGTGTCTGTGCCCACATAGTGTGCGATGTGTGTTTGTGCTACAGCGCCTAGTGAAAGTCTACACACCCCTTCGAGATTCTTTGCATTTTCTGCCTTAAAATTATATTTTAAGGCAGAAAGTGAAAGAACGTTCTAAATGTTTTTACTAATAATACCTCACATTGAAGCTTATAGAGACCCAACTGATGTATAGAACAATCTTACAATGACCTAATTTGTTTTAGATACAAGCGTCATGAAACCTCTAACATAATAAATTAATTTGACTTGGTGAAAATCCGTTTTTTGGAATGTAACTTGCTTAACACTTTTCCCATGTGGTTTCTTCCTTCACAGACTCCCTGAAATGATGAACTCTTCCTAAATATTTGGTAAAATTATACATTTTGTGTATGGTTCCCCAGAAACAAGGGGGGCTCAACCCCTTTGGCTCAACTTACCCCACTCTCCCCTAGGCAATATAGGCACCCTTGTGAAAAGCTCTGGTGAGACGCTGATATACGAGTGTGTTCGAAATGTGTGTAGTGTGTGTGTGTATGTGTGAATGGATTAGAATGTGGTTATGGAGATGTGCAGTAATGGAATGTTTTAGATATAAATCAATTTTAATGTGATGGCTGGAGATTGATCAGTTATTACATTTCACTGTTTAGAGACGGACTCATTCTCTTTCTCTCTCGCTCTCTCACTCTCTCCATCCCTTCCTCTCTCTCCCTCCCTCATATGGAACAGTTGGGGAGTGGCGGGAGGCAGTCCAGCTTCCCTCTCAACCTTGTGAAAAGGGTCTGGTGTAACTCTTATATACGAGTGTGTTTACAGAGAATCCGTCAATGCCCCTGGTGACCTGAGAGCCAGTGATGACCTATGACCATGACTGGTGAGGGGGTTCAGGCTGACCCCTCCGTATCTGACCCCCTCATATCAAAGTTTAGTAGGACAGGGCAGGGAGGGCGTGAGTTAGTGGACATGGGAAAGCCCTCTTATTGGGTCATCAACAGTACCTCAAAAAGAGTCTAAACATTGTCAATGGTAGGGTAATGGAGAACTCCCTACGAAGACAGACAGATTGCTCACCTCTTTCCCTTTCTGAGCTCCCTGCATCCATCCATCCATCCATCCATCTCTCTCTCGATGATCTCCCTCCATCCCTCATTCTCTTCCTCTTTCATTTCCTGTGGGCTTGTCTCCTGTAATAGACTGTACTTGTTAATGTCTTTTTTTATTTATTCTTATTTAACCTTTATTTAACTAGGCAAGTTAGTTAAGAACAAATTCTTATTTACAATGACGCTCTACCCCGGCCTCCCCTAACCCGGACGACGCTGGGCCAATGTTTCCTTAAACTAATGTTGATGTACTCACTGGAGCACAGCCTGATGTATTGTCTCACCTCTGTAAGGCTTGGGAATCAGCTTCTGTTTGTGTCCTGTGTGTGGATGTATGTATGTTTTAAGGCTCTCTGCCATAGAACAACCTGTTTTCCAAGGCACTCGAGTGCAATCCATAGTCTGTATGGACTCAGGAGAGCGGAAAGGGTGAATGAGAGAAAGAGAATGAGAGAGGGAGATTGACATACACTGATAAAAGGAGAGAAAGAGGTGTGAAAGAGCGGTAGTGAATGTCAAACAGAGAGAGGAACGGACACCAAGCGTGAAAGAGAGAGACGGAAAGAGAGCGAGAAGGAGCCAGAGAGTGTAGAGAGAGAATGATGGATAGAGAGGGAGATTTCGTGAAGCTGCTTGGGAACATAGACAGAAGACCAAGGCTTGGAATGGAATGAGAGGGACCGTTAATGAGGTTACACACTGGAAACAGGAAACGAGCAGAATGGGTGAATGAGGGGTAGATAGGCCGTCTGTGATCAGACCGACTCCCTTTAATTCTGTTAGGACTGCTGTTAGCTCCAGGTGGAAATAATGGTTCCAGACAATGACTCCTCACTGAACCATGTCTTTTTAAAGGGAGAATGGACTCTCATCCCCCTTTTGTATTTCCATTTAGGAATTGAACAGCGGAATCCAGTGGGGACATGTGTTTGCTGTGTGTGCGAAATGTGTGTAGTGTGTGTGAATGGAATGTGGTTATGGAGATGTTTTAGATATAAAATCAACAATAATGTGATGGCTGGGGATTAATGCGTCATTACATTTCACTCTTTAGAGACAGAATCTTTCTTTCACTCTCTCCATCCCTTCCTCTCTCTCCCCTCCTCATATGGAACAGTTGGGGGGTGGCGTGAGGTAAAGAAATGTATGGTATTCTAACTACATATAGGCAATATAGGCAGACGAGAGACAAAGTGTGTGTGTGTTTGCATGTGTGTGTGTGGTGCAGCTTCCCTCTCAACCTTGTGAAAAGGGTCTGGTGTAACTCTTATATACGAGTGTGTTTACAGAGAATCCGTCAATGCCCCTGGTGACCTGAGAGCCAGTGATGACCTATGACCATGACTGGTGAGGGGGTTCAGGCTGACCCCTCCGTATCTGACCCCCTCATATCAAAGTTTAGTAGGACAGGGCAGGGAGGGCGTGAGTTAGTGGACATGGGAAAGCCCTCTTATTGGGTCATCTACAGTACCTCAAAAAGAGTCTAAACATTGTCAATGGTAGGGTAATGGAGAACTCCCTACGAAGACAGACAGATTGCTCACCTCTTTCCCTTTCTGAGCTCCCTGCATCCATCCATCCATCTCCCTCTCGATGATCTCCCTCCATCCCTCATTCTCTTCCTCTTTAATTTCCTGCGGGCTTGTCTCCTGTAATGGACTGTACTCATTAATGTTTCCTTAATCTAATGTACTCGCGGGAGCTCAGACAGATGCATTTTCTCACCTCTGTAAGGCTTGGGAATCAGCTTCTGTGTTTGTGTGTGCTGGATGTGTGTGTGTGTGTGTGTGTGTGTGTGTGTATATCTGTCTATTTTTTAAGTTTGGACAGGTAACTATAGATTAAAAACAGACCACCAAATATCGAAATGCCTTTAACCATCCACAACTCCATTTATCAGTCAAATACATACATCCACTAATATGGTGCTCTGTACTCATATCTACAGACAGTGACAGCTTTAAGCTAAGAAACACAGGCTGTGATCCAAAAAGGCACCCTATTCCCTATATAGTGCACAACTCTAAGGCACTGCATCTCAGTGCTAGAGGTGTCACTACAGACCCTGGTTCAATCCTGGGCTGTATTGGGAGTCCGATAGGGCGCACACAATTGGCCCAGCGTCATCCGGGGTAGGCCGTCATTCTAAATAAGAATTTATTCTTAACTGACTTGCCTAGTTAAATAAAGGTTAAATACAACAAAAAAAGTGCACTATATAGGTAATAGGGTGCAATTTGGGACTGAATCACAGTCTATCTATCTTTCAGATCTGGTAAATGAGGGTTGTGTAACATGAACATGGTCCTCTCCTCTCTCTGTTCCTGGCTAACCTAATAGAGCTGGGCCTGTGGCTGGCTTAAGTGATGTGATGAGGGCACTTACTGCCTGGTTAGTCTGAACAGTCCTCAGGGGCTTTGACTAGCCTCATGGGGAGAGATACAGGGCGTTTCTAGGATTTGTTTAATGGGGGGACCAAGAACCAGTCATGGGTGGCCATGGGAAATCAGCTAATTGTATCGTAAATAGTGTTGAAAATTGGATTAAACAATGATACATTGTATTGAATAACTGTTTATTTGTATCTGCCGCTTAACCACTAGGCTACCTGTTAACCTTCTATTGGATTTTCAACATTGCAGAACCAATATTATTTTTGTAAACCAATGTTTACAATTTTAACATAGAAAAATAAAGACAAATGGCATTGACAAAATTATTGGCACCCCAGAGCTAGTACTTGGTTGCACAGCCAAGGTAACTGCAGACAAATTCTAATTGTAGCCAACAATGAGCTTTGCTGCACCTCTCTATTGACAATCTGGCCCACTTTTCAGCAGCAAACTGCTTTAATTCTTCAATATTTGAGGGGTGCCCTCCACTGCTGTTTTCAGAACTCGCCATAGGGTTTGGATGCGATTCTGATCTGTACTCTTCGCTGGCCAGTCCAGCATCTCTTAACCATTCCTGGGTGCTTTTTGATGTGTGTTTGGGGTCATTCTCCTACTGGAAGACCCACATCCTTCAATGGATACCCAGCTTTTGGACACCGAGTTGAACATTGGACTATACAAAACACCTGATAATCTGCTGATTTCATTATCTCTTTCGCACGTTCAAGGCCCCCAGTACCAGAAGCAGCAAAGCAACCCAAAAACATTATCAAACCTCCCACATCTAAACAGTTCATAGCTACATACAAACAGCATGTTGTATTCCTTCTCACATCTACTGCATGCACTCTATTCCTCTCACCTTTTCCCTTCGCTTGTGGACTTCAATGCGAATAAACTTCACTGTTAAGGCTACTGTAGACCTTCATTGCAAAACAGTGTGTTTTAATAAATGGTATAGTTTTATAACACACTTTAATGTTTCAATATCTTTTTGAAAATTCACTGAGGAGGCTGGTCCTCCCCTTCCTCCTCTGAGGAGCCTCCACTGATTCCGCTATAGATCTCTCTGTTCAATATCCCTTACCCTTCCATTGCTTGACCTGTTGTCTGGGACTGGGATGGTGTTTAGAAGTGCCAATTCGTAGGAATGTTCTCTGCATTTGAAGCCCATGAAACTGGACAGCGAGATTTGTAATATGTTTAGCAAGCTCAGACGCCATGTCATCAGATAAGACCTTGTGTGCCTCTGCTACTCTATCATAGCCTCTCTTTCACACAGAAACATGTTATTTTAGTCAGTGTACCTCTTCAGTGTCATTCAGTCTATTTGTTCATCCCTTGCTGCTGCTCTAATGGACTTCTTCCCTTCTCCCACTTCCTTGGCTGCTCTCTCAAGAACCTCAAGGGGGGCCAGACCCTTGCTTGTTTTATGTTTGTGTGCTAAACTACTGCATACGTTCTACTAGTCTGTGGTGCCATGTTTTTTGCAGTGGTGTGCTATTCCAGCCCAGTAGCATGACAAGTCTGAAGGGCTTTGAACCTGATCATGTAGACCCCAGCTACAGTAACATATCCTAGGTCCTCTCTATCCCTAACTTATCAAGCTAGATATGGGAGACCCCTAGGGCCAACACAACACCATGCCTGCCAGTGGGGTTCTGACATATTATTTAAAGGGTAATTCTACCACTTTTCAACCTCAAATTCATGATCTCCACCATCAAACCATGTATTCTATTCTATAAACCCCCCCCACATATATTATATTCTATAAAGAGCTAGGTCCAGAGGATGTATGAGTGGAGTAACTAGCAGGACTCTACTGCCATCTGGTGGCAGCAGGCAGCAGGGCCATAGGCAAGACTGCATCCTGAAGAGGGTTTTGTGTACAGTATATGCATAGTCACTAGATGGCAGATCAGTCTGCATCAATACACAGCGAAATGAGCAGGTCCTGGGGGCACTGGCGATTTAAGCATGTAAATCTTGGTGGGCCAAACTCAAACATATTTTTTTAATGCATTCCAGCAAAGCCACTACACAACACTAAACAGTACATTAATTGCACTATAACATAAAGCTGTCCCAAAAGCAGAGCTTTCTTTTCAGCACCATGGAGTGAATCCTTCCTTCCGCTACACCTGGCTATCAGCAGAGCCTTGTCTTGCAGCAAAACAGTTAATTCAGCCTCATTTACCGTCTTTTGCTTAAACAAATTGACAATTGAGATGTACAAACTATAGCATAAGTGAACGATGAGAGGATAAGAGGCTATCCGTAATTTCGATGACGACATTAATGAGCGAGCTAAGACGGACGAAGTCAATAACTATTTGTTCAGCACTTTTGAAATGTACATCGACAGAATTCAGAACATGGGCCATTCTTACAGTATTCTCCCTGTACACCAAGTCAGAACAGTAGGATAAATAAAGGGGGCATATAAGCAGACAATATTCTCACAATATTCGATGATGACATTTCTCTACAAATGGCTATAGGCTGCATGGGAACCACCAAGTCAGAACAGTAGGATAAGTTATGAGGGGGAAAGGAACCAAATGGTTAGCGTGAGGCACATACACGTAGTATTACTTTCTTAGCTACAGTATACATAGGTCTCTGGCATATTACATAATTTATGCAGCAGCATACAATACATTTTTGGACTCACCTTGAACAGGAAGGTGGTGCGGCGGTCCTTCTTGTGGGCAGATTTTGCATCAAAGTCTGGCATTCTCTGGCTTTATGGTGTTTTCAAGAAAACTAGGAACTCTGAAAAAAACAAGGTTGAATCATAACATCAGTGTGACTTGGACCACACACCCTCTCCACTGAATAGCAGGCTAGTGATTGCTTTGCAACTCTTGCAGTTAGCCACTGATTCCTTCCAAACCACTAATTGTTGAATTTGCGATTTCCAACTTGAAAAGGATTTGCCAGTAGATTGTCGACTTGATTCATGATGATGACTGCTAGTATGATGTTGACAAGTATGTGTCCAATCAAAGCTGCGGTGTATATATACACAACGGGATTTTACATTTCTATCTGTGGCCAATGACCTTGAGCCTTCTTGGATGGGCACTTCTAATGTAAATCTATGACAGCACCCAAGGGGATTGAATTTTCGAGCTCTCCCTGTAGATTTTGCTGTGACGTATTGTCCCCATGACTGACAGAACACTGAGCCAATCACTGCACAACTAGAGAACATTACCAACCCCTACACTTTGTATGAGAAACAAGATTATCTGGTCTGATGAAACCAAGATTGAACTCTTTGGCCTGAATGCCAAGTGTCACGTCTGGAGGAAACCTGGCACCATCCCTACGGTGAAGCATGGTGATGGCAGCATCATGCTGTGGGTGTGTTATTTTAGCGGCAGGGACTGGGAGACTAGTCAGGATCGAGGAAAAGATTAACAGGGCAAAGTACAGAGAGATCCTTGATGAAAACCTGCTCCAGAGCGCTCAGGACCTCAGAATGGGGCGAAGGTTCACCTTCCAACAGGACAACGACCTTAAGCACACAGCCAAGACACCGCAGGAGTGGCTTCGGGACAAGTCTCTGAATTCTGAATGTCCTTGAGTGGCCCAGCCAGAGCCCGGACTTGAACCCGGTCAAACATATTTGGAGATACCTGAAAATAGCAGTGCAACGACGCTCCCCATCCAACTTGAAAACGCTTGATAGGATCTGCAGAGAAGAAATGGGAGAAACTCCCCAAATACAGGTGTGCCAAGCTTGTAGCGTCATACCCAAGAAGACTCCAGGCTGTAATCACTGTCAAAGGTGCTTAAACAAAGGACTGAGTAAAGTGTCTGAATACTTATATAAATGTAATGTTTCTGTTTTTTCATTTTTTATATATTTGCAAAAATTTCTAAAAAACAGTTTGGGCTTTGTCATCATGTGCAGATTGAGGGGGGAAAAACGGTTTAATAAATTTTAGAATTAGGCTGTAACGTAACAAAATGTGGAAAAAGTCAAGGGGTCTGAATACTTTCCGAATACACTGTATATTTACACTCATTCCAGGGTTTTTCTTAATTTTTTTACTACTTTCTACATTGTATAATAATAGTGAAGACATCAAAACTATGAAATAACACATATGTAATCATGTAGTGAAGAGACAGACACATGCATACACACATTGTGATATTGTTTTATGGTGGTATTATACATTGTGTATTGCAGATATGTAGTGTTGTAATAATGTTATATGATGTACTGTATTATCTTTTGTTTTATATGTAATGTACGTGCTTTAATGTGTTGGACCCCAGGAAGAGTGATCCCTAATTAATACAAATACAAATATAGTAACCAAAAAATATATTTGAGATTCTTCAAAGTAGCCACCCATTGCCTTGATGACAGCTTTGCAAACTCTTGGCATTCTCCCAACCAGCTTCATGAGGTAGTCACCTGGAATGCATTTCAATTAACAGGTGTGCCTTGTTAAATGTTAATTTGTGGAATTTCTTTCCTTCTTAATGCATTTGAGCCAATCAGTTGTGTTGTGACAAGGTAGAGGTGGTATACAGAAGATAAGTCCATATTATGGCAAGAACAGCTCAAATAAGCAAAGAGAAACAACAGTCCATAATTACTTTAAGACATGAAGGTCAGTCAATCCAGAAGATTTCAAGAACTTTAAAAGTTTCTTCAAGTGCAGTTGCAAAAACCAAGTGCTATGATGAAACTGGCTCTCATGAGGACCGCCACAGAGTTACCTCTGCTGCAGGGGATAAGTTCATTAGAGTTAACTGTACCTCAAATTGCATCCCAAATAAATGCTTCACAGAGTAACAGACACATCTCAACATCATCTGTTTAGAACAGGCTGCGTGAATCTGGCCTTCATGCTTGAATTGCTGCAAAGAAACCTCTACTAAAGGTAGGCCGTCATTGTAAATAAGAATTTGATCTTAACTTGCCTAGTTAAATAAAGGTTAAATAAAATGAAATAAAAATACAATAAAGGACATTAATAAGAAGAAACACGAGCAATGGACATTAGACCGGTGGAAATCTGTCTTTTGGTCTGATGGAGATGTTTGGTTCCAACCGCTGTGTCTTTGTGAGACGCAGAGTAGGTGAACGGATGATCTCCGTACCATGAAGCATGGAAGAGGTGTGATTCTGTGGGGTGCTTTTCTGGTGACACTGTGATTTATTTAGAATTCAAGGCACACTTAACCAGCATGGCTACCACAGCATTCTGCAGCGATATGCCATCCCATCTGGTTTGCGCTTAGTGGGACTATCATTTGTTTTTCAACAGGACAATGACCCAAAACACACCTCCAGGCTGTGTAAGGGCTTTTTGATCAGGAAGGAGAGTGATGGAGTGCTGCATCAGATGACCTGGCCTCCACAATCTCCCGACCTCAACCCAATTGAGATGGTTTGGGATGAGTTGGACCGCAGAGTGAAGGAAAAGCAGCCAACAAGTGCTCAGCATATGTGGGAACTCCTTCAAGATTGTTGGAAAAGCATTCCTCATGAAGCTGGTTGAGAGAATGCTAAGAGTGTGCAAAGCTGTCATCAAGACAAATGATGGCTACTTTGAAGAATCTATAATAACTGCATACGGAGTGGGGCAGTGCCGACCCGTCATTCTGCCTCACCTGCCCTGAATGACGTGTCGCCACTGCCTGTGGGGACCCACTCCGTATGCAGGTTTTCAGTACAAATAACTCCCATTCCAAAACTAACCCTGCATTCATAACCAAGTGGGAAGGTGGTATTTACCACATACGACTGGGTTAAAATCCAACTCCAACTTCTCCCACCTGCGGACCTCAGACTTCACCTACTAAGGAAATTACCTCTATAACAGCATTTTTGGCAGTTAAATGCAACAACAATTTTTTGGGATAAAAAGCAATCTATTAATATGGCTTTTGAACACTATAATTTGTTTACATGCATGATAGTACTTTTAGTTTATGGTTGACACAGCTTGTTGCCATTAGCCAATCCAATCAAAATCTAATTACAATAAATGTTTTACATACGACTTTACCGTGAAATGCTTACATATGAGCTCTTTACCCACGATGCCGAGTTCAAAATAAGAAAATAAAAAACACAAGAAATAAAATACAAGAATGAATCCACAGTATATACAGGGAGTACCAGTACCATATCAATGTGCAGGGGGTATGACAGTTGTGGTAGATACAGTATGTACAGTGCCTTCAAAGTATTCATACCCCTTGACTTATTCCACATGTTGTTGTGTTACAGCCTGAATTCTAAATACATACTTTTTATTTGAAACGTGTGAAAACATGTTTTTAGACATTTTAGCACATTTATTGAAAATGAAATACAGAAATATCTAATTTACATAAGTATTCACACCCCTGAGTCAATACATGTTAGAATCAATCTTTCTGGGTAAGTCTCTAATTTGCCCCAAACTTAACGTTTTGTATTCAGGACATACAGTTCATTTCTTTGCCACATTGTTTGCAGTTTTAATTTAGTGCCTTATTGCAAACAGGATGCATGTTTTGGAATATTTGTATTCTGTACAGGCTTCCTTCTTTTCACTCTGTCATTTAGGTTAGCATTGTGGAGTAATTACAATGTTGTTGATCCATCCTCAGTTTTCTCCTGTCACAGCCATTACACTCTAAATGTTTTAAAATCACCATTGACCTCATGGTAAAATTCCTGAGCGGTTTCCTTCCTCTCTGGGTTAGGAATGACACCTGTATCTTTGTAGTGAGTGGGTGTATTGAAACATCACCCAAAGTGTAATTAATAACATCACTATGCTCAAATATTCAATGTCTGCTTTTTATTTACCCATCTACAAATAGGTGCCCTTCTTCGCTAGACATTGGAAAACCTCCCTGGTCTTTGTGGTTGAATCTGTGTTCACTGCTCATCTGAGGGACCTTACAGATAGTTGTTTGTGTTGGGTACAGAGATGAGGTAGTCGTTCAAAAATCACATTAAACACTATTATTGCACACAGAGTGAGTCCATGAAACTTCTTATGTGACTTGTTAGGCACATTTTTACTCCTGAACTTATTTAGGCTTTCCATAACAAAGTATGAATACTTTTTGACTCGAGACATTTCAGCTTTTCATTTTTTATTAATTTGTAAACATTTCTAAAAACATAATTCCACTTTGATGTTATGGGTTATTTTGTTTAGGCCAGTGGCACAAAATGTAAATTTAATCCATTTGAAATTCAGGCTGTAACACAACAATGTCTAAAGGGTCAAAGGGTGTGAATACTTTCTGAAGGCACTGCACAAGTATACAGTGGTAAAGCGAAACAATCTTCTCAACGAGTTCAAGGCACCTGAATGCATCCAACTGGTATTTACGTCTTCACAACTGGTAAATACCACCTTCCCACTTGGGGTAAGTTAAATGGCCGACTAGGCCTATTTGAGGTACTCCAGATATAACTAACTATATTTATGACAATATTCCATAGGATAATTATTGGTAGATTTCAGTTAATTGGTTGCCATTCTAATTAATGCTTGGCTAGAGTGCTGTGTCCTCAGAATAATAATTAAATTGGAAACATTGCCTTCATTTGCACACAACGCAATTCTGATCTTTTGCCACTAATTGGTCTTTTGATTGGGCAAAAGGTCAGAATTGGGCTGCCTGTGTAAATGCAGCTATTATAGCCTGTCCGTTTCACTCTGTTTCATACAAGCCTCTAGAGCCCCTTTCAACTATATCCAGTCTTTCTCTGTTAGCACTTACCTCAACGAGTCTCCTCTCTACTGCAGAAAGTAAGTTATTTTAGGCTACCTGCAGGCACGCACCTGTGTTGCACTGCTGACCCAAACCCCCTCTGAATTAATCTCACAAATTGCCTAATTAGGATTTTAATAAATGACCTATTAGTCATAAATCCTAATTGGACACGGGTCCTATCTGACACCCTTTACTATGACCGAGCCACGAAGCACAATAAAGCCTTGTTCACAATGCAGGCCTTAACACTCAAATCAGTTTGGTTTTTCCAATCTGTTTTGGAATACTGACTGTCCAAACAGAAATGTACAAGTGACCAAATCAGATGTGTGTTCAAACAGCAGTCATTTGCTGACTTGGCTATGCTAGTTGTCACTATGTTAATGTACAATTATTCGAGAAGGAGACAAGTCATAACTTAAGACCGGGTGGAATTGATATTCAATCAAGCGGTTTATTGAATGCAAAGATATTTGGCAGATCATGCGCATGGACCCCCTCTGTGGGCTCTTAATGAACTTCACAGAGAAAAAGGGTCCCTAAACATGGTGTACATGGTATTTATACAATATGGTACTGTAGGTTGAATCTGGATGTTCCCTCTTCTGGATTGGTTGTAGAGACCGTTCCCTGGGCGTGTCGTCTTCCTCATTGGTCCTTGGCAATGTTCTTTGTCCTAGGAGTCCAGCCCTCATAAGTGTGTGTGTGTGTGAGAGGGCCTGGGTGTGTGAGTATCTGCTGACATGCACTGTGGTGCAACTCCAGGATGGGGGGTTCCCGTTATCAGTTATGTTGTGTAATATCTGTCTGTGTAAGCTTGTGATTGTAGGGTGTGTTGCGCAAATGGCATTCAAAAGATTGGCTGTCTCATCAGTATTATCTCGAGGTTCTATATGTTACAATGATTTAATCAAGGCAAGAGTAAATATGTTAGGGTGTCACACAGGAATGGACCTTGGACAAAAGCAATGTATGTTAAATGACAGAATATATTCTATACAAATCCCCCTCTTCACGTCTCACAAGAGACGTGAAAAATAGGCCAACGGCCAGTCCAATATATACGTGGGTTCAGAGACCTTCACCTGAAGCGAAGGATACATTTGGCCCCTATTCTCCCTATTGGTTCGCCAACATCATGTCTAGAGCCAACCTATCTTCCCAGATCATGAGCGAGGTGGCGGATAATTGGTTTGAGATCCCCTTCACTGCATCCTTCCTCCCCTTTACGAATCATTACTGATTGATCCAATCCACATGTTTATTGAACGTCACCCACCAAAAGAATGTTGTCCTGAAACCTTCACCTACTTAATTCATAGATTCATATTCATCAGGGACTCATCCCTAGGAATTCCAATCGCATCAATCCAAACAGGGCTATTCTCCTCCTTGTCAAACCCTTCCTACGTCTGATTAAACCTTTCCTTGGTTTCTGGTAACTAATTCTAACTGGCTGGACCAATAGGACTGGGGTGCAGGTACCTACCCACCCTTTTTGCAGTGTCTGCCTCATACGTCCTTTACTGGTACATGCCCATCACATATCTGTTACCAGGCTGTAAGGTTTAGTAGTTTCTCCTGTGCCTCTGAACTCAGATCAGTAACATTAACTACTGACTTACTCCATTAAAATCACCCAAATCTCTGGTGCCATTCTTGTCTATAACACTCCCCTGGAGTCAGAGTGAACTGGGGTGGGTTAGCAGCCCCTTTCAATCTGGCCAACCCTATCCCTGTACAGTTTTAACCTCTGTTTTGCTCAGTTAATTTTGGTGCTATTTACGTCTATACAGGTATCCTAACCATAGTCATCTGTGCAAACCCTATACTTGTATAATATCTTCTTGGCTCACTGCCTTCACTTAATATTTTCCCCAAGTATGTTTAAACTGTAGGCCAATGGTAACTAGCAGTAGGTCCTGTACAGAGGTATAATGCATAAGTATGAACACCTTTCTCTCGACTACACTTAGTGGAGAGGTTATCAATATTTATTTTGAAAACCACATCCTGCCTCTCTCTGGGCACTATGTTATACTACTCACTTCTAGTGGAATCCTTATCCTGAGTCATCTGTCTTTTAATTATTCCCATGGTAGAGTTTCATTTATATTTTTGGTGAGTGGTGGATCTGGATGTATCAAAATTAAGACTGATGTAGCTCAGGGTCCCCCATATTCCCAAGAACCGCCAACCCTCTCCTGTCCTTAGTCAGTCTGCTTAGTTCCACCCCATACTCACACCTCTAGGAACACACTACAGTGATGATAGGTCGGGGTAGGGGATCTTCGTTAAGGAGGTAACCCCCGGACCCTATTGGTACTCGGTTCTGCTCCTTAACCCTGTATGTGTTCAGCAGTGTTCGTATGTGTTTATTACCTCCTTGCAGTGGGCAACGTGGACCCAGGTCGCTCTCTTTCTGAACATATCTAAACGGCAAATAGGCAGTTTCCAACAAGACCTGGTAGGGGCCTTCCCAACCGGGCTGCTTCCAGTCTTTCCTTTTCAATCATTGGACCCGCACCCCATCACCTGGTTGGATAGAGTGGGTCACTCTCTCCTTCAGTTCACCTGTAGGTCACAAAATCTTTGACATACGGGTGTGATTATCAAACAATCTTCTCATGTATTCAGCCAGAGTATTCTCAGTGTCTATCTCTGCCTGCTCTGGTCCTCCTAACTCTACATCCTACTATAGGTACTCATCCTACCAAGTTTCTTCCAGTACTTATATAGTTCTTCCTTAGTCTACTATTTATTGTTCCATTCATGTGTTTAATTAATCCTGCCGATTGCGGATGAATATGAACAATATTTCTTCCTGGTAATATCTAACTTCTATCACAGTCAATCACCATTACTTTCCTTCACCCCCTTGCTTCCCTGTCTCACCAATAGTTCCTTTAAAATTTCTGTGATACGTATCTCTACATCTGTCTTATCCCCCTCTCCCCCCTGAGCTCCCTCAGTTTCCCTCTGATTAGGATAGGGGGTGGGGGTCCCTTACCACTACTACTTCATCATCTGGATTCTTCCCCCATGCCCAATCTACTAATGAGGGATACAATTTCAATCCAGAATTATCTATGGGTGGCCATGGGTTCCGACTTCAACTATTTCCCTATCACTAGACAAGAGCACTTTTTCTCAATCATATCAATAAAGTCTAATGCAATGTGTAAAGAAACCACTAAGTAACATTACCTGGTTTAAGAAGTATCCACTTGGCAATGTTATATTAAATGCACATAACGCATACTAAAAATAGTCTTATATTCGGCAAACCTACGGAATGAGTTACTCTAGCAACACAAATTTACCTGAAAGGTGTTGTCTACAGAGGCCATCAGGGCCCTGGGAGCAACCTCTGGTCTCCCATAGGGAGTGAGACATATGGTCAGTCCCCTGTTGTTGTTGCAACTCAACAACAGGCGAGGAGGCCATAGCAAAAACCAGATACACAACATGGGTGTGAAACCTTTCAGCAGCAACTTTATTACTTAAGCTAATGTTATCTTGATTGCCTTGCAGGCACAAACCTTCAAATTGCCAACCTAGCTGGGAGCAACAGCTTCCCAGGGCCTCAATCTGTAAACATATTATTTACCTAATATTTCCATATGCATTCATAAAATCACTACTTTTCCAAACTCCTACTCATAGTGGGCAAACACCAATCTAAATCAGAATATATGTTCACATGTACACCACTACCTAGTTTACATGACTCAGTGAGGGCCATCATAGTAAATTAGAACCTGTAATCACAAAAGTGAAATAAACCACAAATAAAGTTGATCAATATTGTCCTATTAAGTAAGACTGTCAACTAAAAATAAAACTAACCCATATTCTAAAAATACTGTCCTGTCAATTGAGTCAATCTCATATTTTAACACAGCCCATCCCCCACATTTGTTTCTCATCAAGTTCAAACGTTAAAATCACAGCCCAGGCAATCGCCCTTCATTGGAATGTATTTAAGATACACCAAAATTAAAACTCTATCATCCCCTGTAAGTTCTATGATCATTACTTTGCGCACATACAACTCACCTGGAACAACATTTTTTAAAGTAATTTGTTCTTCCATACGCTACAATCATACTTCCTAATTGTTTTAAGTAATTAGTTCTCCCCTGTGATACATGGCTTTGCCCATGTATCATAATTACTACATATCTAAACAAAGACTTTAGTAATATTGGTAAGTTACCCTAATGCCAAATATCATCTCGGAGGATTGCCCCTCCCTTTTTCCATATATCTAATTCTCTCTGTGTGAAGAGCAGAATGTAGCACTCAGGCTCTACGTGAATAACGGAACCCATGGTCCCATTTTCCCCAACTAAGGTGTCAGTGGTTGGAATCGAATTGTTTAGGGCGCGCAAGTTGGCCCTGGTTTCAGCCAAAGTTCTGGAAGGGGTTGGGGCTGGAGTGCAGTGTGTAAGGTGGTGCCAAGGCGCTCCTGATTGACCTTTGACCTTTGACCGAGTGTGAAGTAACTTCCTTCACTTCGTACGGTCCAGTCCACCTGGGTTCCAGCCACTTTCTTTTGTGGACTCGAACCCTCACCCAGTCTCCAACTTTTACCTGCAGCGTAGATGAGTCTCCCAGCAGCTCCCCCTCTTTGACCTTGTGGATCTGTGTGGAATGAGCTGCAGAAAGTTCTGTCAGTTTCCTCACATCATCAGACATTACAATTTGTTGTACATCAAGGGCGGGCATATGACCTCCCTCCCTTGGTGGACCAGGCATTACTCTTCCTGTCATTATCTCCTGGGGTGAGAGGTGTGTCCCTGCCCCTGGTCATGACCTCATGGCCATCAAGGCCAGTGGCAGGGCCTCTACCCAAGTCAACTTAGAGCTTCAAGGTTTGATTTGCGCGTTCCACCAGACCCTGAGATTATGGCCTGTATACTAAACCAAACTTGTGCAGGTGCTTGTTACCCAAATGAATCTGTCCAAGCTCTTTCCCCCATGCCCTCTCTTGCATTTTACGCTCTAAGCACTCTACAAAGTTTGGCTTTGATGACATGGTTAGCAGGGTACTAGGGTAAGAATTTAATCAAAGTATACGCAGGGTCAGTGAAACGGCGCCACCCAAACCCTCCTATCGCTCAATATACTTCACACCATCAGTTTATACATTCAACACTATTAGACTTCACATACAAACATAGAAAGCAATGACATACACACACCAATTTGCCTAACTGCTGTCAAACCGGGCTAGGGGGTGCACTAGTCTTCCGGGACGAAACTTGTTATTCCCAATTCAGACAGACGGATCGTATCCCCTATAGGGTACGTACAGACAACCACTCTCAAAACAGGGACTACGAATAGATGCCCCGGAGGTGTACGGGTCCCTCCCTAAACAAATGTCTTAAACCGGGCCAGGAAAATTTCCTAGTCGTCCGGGACGAAACTAATACATTGGGTGTCCCCTAAGTCAGTGGGACGGAATATTTTCACTTTATACTATGGGGATAAGTTTACGTTATATTTACTTTACTTCTCAAACTTTTAGAGGGTTCCCTTCTGCAGGATCAGTACAGCAGGACTTCCCTAGTTGGTAGAGAATGCTATCAATTGCCCCTCTTAGGCACACATTTAACTCGGGGAGTCTCTCTTATAGACTCAACTTTATCACATCACATTGCAATCACAACTTTTCTCTTTATCACTTCACACTTTATCACCTTTTCAATTCATATACTCTACATCATACCAAACATCTCTGCAATCAGACTTCACATTATGTCCTAGTTCTAAGATAATTTAACAACAGTTCATACTCACGCCCAGTACTACTGATAAAAATTTGGATAAAACTATAATACAATATGCAGATTTCGATATAACAGGCTCTGCTTACCTTATTTAGTCGAGCTCATTGATCAGTTTCCTGGGGTGAGAAGAATTGCCGATGGCTCCTGGCACCCGTCCTTGTAAATTTGTCAAAGACCCGTCTCCTCTCACATCAACTAACTATGGACCGAAATCAGAAGACTGAAACCATCCTCTGCTACCAAATTTTGTTAATGTACAATTATTCGAGAAGGAGACAAGTCATAACTTAAGACCGGGTGGAATTGATATTCAATCAAGCGGTTTATTGAATGCAAAGATATTTGGCAGATCATGCGCATGGACCCCCTCTGTGGGCTCTTAATGAACTTCACAGAGAAAAAGGGTCCCTAAACATGGTGTACATGGTATTTATACAATATGGTACTGTAGGTTGAATCTGGATGTTCCCTCTTCTGGATTGGTTGTAGAGACCGTTCCCTGGGCGTGTCGTCTTCCTCATTGGTCCTTGGCAATGTTCTTTGTCCTAGGAGTCCAGCCCTCATAAGTGTGTGTGTGTGTGAGAGGGCCTGGGTGTGTGAGTATCTGCTGACATGCACTGTGGTGCAACTCCAGGATGGGGGGTTCCCGTTATCAGTTATGTTGTGTAATATCTGTCTGTGTAAGCTTGTGATTGTAGGGTGTGTTGCGCAAATGGCATTCAAAAGATTGGCTGTCTCATCAGTATTATCTCGAGGTTCTATATGTTACAATGATTTAATCAAGGCAAGAGTAAATATGTTAGGGTGTCACACAGGAATGGACCTTGGACAAAAGCAATGTATGTTAAATGACAGAATATATTCTATACAAATACCAACCTGATCTCCCAGAAATACGTGAAATGAACACGACCCCATAACCCCGATTTACGTGGTGGTGGCACGTATTTCTGGGGGATCAGTTTGGTCACTACGGGTGTGTCCGCAGTGGTGTAGGCTATCATGCAGAAAATATGTAACGAGCTAAGGTGACAATGCCTGCCATGGATGTTTCCTAGTTGCTTTGAATGATACAATTCATAGTGTAAGAACACTTTTAAAGCCTCAAATGATAAGATGATCCAACTTTCAAAACAACTAGCTAGCTATGTAGCTGTTTAGCTTTAGCACATTCACTATTTTGTTTGTAAACAATAAACAAGCTAGATAGCTACCATGTGCTCTTGTCAAACTGTCAACAGAGTAGCTAGATATGTCAAATAACAGTCTAAAAACCATGCAAGGGCAAATAAATCAGATTTTGCCATTCAGACAAGTCACATGGCAGGAAAAATAACAGATTTGAATCGGATATATACAAATATTTGAGTCACTTCAAACTGCCAACGTGAACAAGGCTTAAGTGGTCACGGTAGGCCTAACTGTCAATCATCTATGGGTACCCGCCCCCGAGTCACACCCTTTCCCATGGCATTGAGCAGCAGGCTGGAGCGGAGTAGCGGAGTCCATAGTTTGTGTGGAAGGTTAGGTTACTACAAGGTTAGATCACATACACATATTGTGCATAGCACACACACTCACGCAAACACCCCGGGAGAGACTTGTACAGGAGACACTCCGGCGAACGAGAGATACCAGGGGCGCGTCTGACCAGTGTGTGTTCCTCTGGATTCGCCTATCTAGTGGGCGTGCATCCCTCTCTTACCGCAGCACAGTGTGTGTGTGTGTGTGGGCAGGCTACTGCCGCTGCCTCTCCCGCGCTCATTGAGTTCGCTAATGGGAAATTGTTACTATCCGCTTCCCAGTTGACAGCTCACAGTGAACCCGACCTTAGCATGGCTCAGGCGATCACTGGCGGCTCTACGGAGAGGCTGATTCTGGATGATTGAGCGTTTTATCCGCCATCCCTTGAGGAGGAATAATACATTCTGTTGTTGCGGCAGTGAGTGGATATATTCCCTAGTATGTAACCTGTGGTTTGCGATAGCGCCTCGGGCAACGTATATGTGCGGTGGAGCGGAATAATCAAGGTTTGGACCGTTAATCTGATTGACCATTGTTTGTGCGCCGACATGTCGAACCTGGTCAAGAACAAGAAAGACAAAGAGATAATTGCAGAGTATGAGAGCCAGGTGAAAGGTATGTTTTTTTAAATCACTAACGTCATACAGTCACACGCATGCGAAACCGCGCACAGGCACACACCGATATGTACGCACACATATACACACCCACCCACACACCTTCATGTTTATACACCCCTCTCTCTCACACAGGCACATTCATATATAGGCCTATACACACACACACCTGTCCATATACAATACACCTGCTTATGTTATGTCTGATTCTACTGCCTCTCACACATGGCTGGTTTGGAGAATAAATGTGTAGCAGGGATGACACCTCGGTATGAGACGTCAATATTTCTGGGTTCATCCTGAGTGCTTCAAGGTGCCTGAGGGGGAGAGGACGAGGAGCGAGTGAGAGGGGATTTTGCAGAGCCCTGTGGAAGTGAAGGTGTTTGCCAGTAGTAGGTTACGCTACAGTCAGAGTGTATAGTGGGTATTCGCCATAGCTGGGAGCTCTGTCTATCTCGCTCTGTCTGTGTTGGTTCTGTTCCACTGTTGGTTTACATGTATTGGTTTACCTCAGAGGTGGTGACTGCAGCAGGCTCCCCCCGGTGTGGGTGGGTGTGTAGTGAACTGTATATAATGAGCTCTGCGTATGGTGGGAGTGGGATACTGCGTAGGTTTCATCGTCTTGTCAACCCCACTGATGTCCCCGAGGAGAGAGGCTTGTTATGGTTACTGTGACAGTCGGACCCCTGCACAGTGCTGTAACTATGGAACTGCCCCCCCTTCCCACCATAATGCCCTGTGGTACAGTATGAGATGAGGGGGACACCTGGTGAGAGCACTGACTGACTGTACAGGTGTTCCACACAAGACTGATTCTGTTAAATGTCACATCTTACACTAGCACTGAACTGAATACATCCTCAGACATGGATGGACGTTGAATACAGACTTGTATCACGGGTGACCAGGCTGACTACTTTGTGTGGTGAGCGCTCTGGCGCACAGAGCTGCTGATCTTACACCGTGCTACACAGAGTGGAAGAGGAGAAGTCCAGTGGCTATAAGACACCCTCTACAAGATCATCAGCAGACTCCATCATCTACCATCCTCTGACCAGCTCTCTCCGCTCTCCCATGAACTGACCCTCTCCATCTTCGTAGGATGCAGTTTTCAAAGACTTGGCCTCTATTGGTTGACTAGTCATGATATATTGCTTGTTTGTTTTTTACTGTTGAAGTGCTTTGATATTCTATGAAAAACGCTATAGAAATGTAATACATTATTTTTTGTTGGCTCTACACCCATCATAATTACATGGGCATGTTGTAAGGCTGTGTGGGATGAACTCTCTCTCCCTCACATGCTCTCCCTCACAGCACCACAGAGCACATAACACATACTCTCACTTTATCACCTATAGTGCTTTAATGCCCATAAGTGATCATATCTCCAAAAAGGAAATGGCTTTCACTTTTCACAGGAAAGAGCACCACATTGTTGCGAAAAAGCCTGATGTCCCTGCAGGTCGATATCAAAGAGAAAGGAGGAAATGGAGATGGGTGTTGGAGAGTTTGGACTGAAATGGCATGACGTGTGTGTGTGCATTCTGATCAGGAAAGGTTATGAATACATCATCAGCTCAGCTACACACACACAGACACACATTGCTGAGTAGAACTCAAGAGTTCATAGAAGAGAATTTCCTCCTTGCTTCTTTACTCCCATCTCTCTCTCTCTCTCTCTCCCTCTCTCTCTCCCTGCGGCTGTGCTCTTTCTGTCACTGGTGTACTCTGAATGCACAGGCTGTTCCCTGGTCCTGTTCCTTATGGACACACACACACACACACACACACACACACTGAATCGACATCGACTCTGACTTTGAGTGATTCGATTTAATGGAGAGCACCGGAGAGCGTGCGTGTGTGCGCATGTGTGTGTGCCCATCCCAGTCTGGCAGCTGGCCAAACACACTTGGGGATGCCCTGCATTACAATGACCACTTAAAGATACAGCACCTCTTTGCTGCTGCTCTCTCCCGTTTTAGCGGGGGTACATGTATGTATCTGAATTGTCGCTATGTGGATTTGCAGTCTGCCTTCCCTCCCCGGTCTGTGATTGGTCAGGAGCAGCTGTGTTTACAAGGGGTCTGTTCTACTTACGTGATGATGTGAGAGTGTTGAGTGTCGTGTCATCAGTGAGAGGGTTGATCTGAAGCCCAGGTATACCCAGATATTCTGACCTCTGCTATGTATTCAACAATGATACTGTCTGGCTGGCTCTGTGTGCAAAGATATGGGACGTTTTTTATGTTTGATAACATCAAGTGATGGCTTGGATCATATAAGCCTGAATGATAAATGCAAAAAAGGGAGAGTGGAATGGAAGGAGAGAGAGAGAGAGAGGAGGAGGAGGAGGAGGGGGGGTGCTGTGAAAGTGAGCTCTGCTGCAGGCAGCTCTGCTTTTGCCTGAGTCTGCATGTGTGATTACTGACCCCACATCTGCATACCTGGGTATGAAGGAGAGAGAGATGGAAGGAGAGATAGAGAGAGAGCACTCACAACAGTGTGTGGTTGTGAGACTGAAGGAAGAAGAATTTGGTGGCCAGTGCCAACACCGCGTGTGTCCCTTTATGATCATCCAGCAGTGTTCTGCCCGTGTCCTTGGACCTGGTTGTCATGGAAACGGGCCAGGATGAGCTTCCGCTATGACATCAGCTGTGACATCACACACACACTTCAGGTGACTAAGCCATGAAAGATAATGTAGGGTCAGATTGGTGAAATTAATTGTTCTTGGCTTGTGCAAAGTTGTATTATTCACAATAATACATTCATATCAAAGACAGCCTCCACTAATATTAGACAATAAACAAATGGAAAAACAAGAGAAGGGAAATGTTCTGTTGGACACTATAGAAATGTTGTATCTCACTCACTCTTCAGGCCCGCTGTCTCTCTCTCTCTCTCTCTCTCTCTACCCCTCCATTTCTCCTTTCCTCTCTTAATCACTTGCTCTCGCCCTCCCTCCATCTCTTTCATAGAGTGTCTGTCTCTAAGGAGTGTCTGTCTCTAAGGAGTGTCTGTCTCTAAGGAGTGTCTGTCTCTAAGGAGTGTCTGTCTCTAAGGAGTGTCTGTCTCTAAGGAGTCATCTCTGGCCACAATAACATTAAAGAACACGCACACATTATACAAACACACACATTAAATATATCCCACAATCAGCATGTCAGTACACACTTCAGTGGTTGTGCTGTTTCAGAGCGAGGGATCTATCTGACACAGGAAGGAGAGGAGAGGAGAGGGACTGGCAGAGAATACACAATGATAACCTCTCCCACTCCCCCTCTCACTTTCCTCTCTCACACATACACACATTCTATATTTCTCTCTCTTTTTCTCTCCCTTCCTCATTTTCTTTCTCCTTATCTCAGTCTCTCCCTTTCACATGGTCTCTCTCACACACACATGCACACGCAGACACACCAATCTCCAGGGGACCCTCTCCACTTTACTACCTGTTGTCTTGGCAACCACACACTGTGTGTGAACCATGTGACAAAGAAGATGAAACAGAGCTCAGATCTGCTGCATCGACATTGACTGACACACACACACACACACACGTACATACAGTGCCTTCAGAAAGTATTCAGATCCCTTACTCTTTCCACATTTTGCTACCTTACAGCCTTATTTTTAAATTGATTACATTGTTTTTTTTCTCCTCATAAATCTACATGCAATACCCCATAATGACAAAGCAAAAACAGTTTTTCGAAATGTTGGTTAATTATTTATCTTTTTACGGAAATATCACATTTACATAAGTATTCAGACCCTTTACTCAGTACTTTGTTAAAGCACCTTTGGAGCGATTACAGCATCAAGTCTTCTTGGGTGTGATGCTACAAGCTTGGCACACCTGTATTTGGGGAGTTTCTCCCATTCTTCTCTGCAGATCCTCTCAAGCTCTTGTCAGGTTGGATGGGGAGTGTCGCTGCACAGCTATTTTCAGGTCTCTCCAGAGATGTTAGATCGGGTTCAAGTCTGGGCTCTGGCTGGGTCACTCAAGGACATTCAGAGATTGTCCTGTTGGAAGGTGAACCTTCGCCCCAATCTGAGGTCCTGAGCACTGAGCAGGTTTTCATCATGGATCTCTCTGTACTTTGCTCTGTCTCCCAGTCCCTGCTGCTGAAAAACATCCCCACATCATGATGCTGCCACCACCATGCTTCACTGTAGGCCGATACGCTTGGCATTCAGGCCAAAGTGTTCAATCTTGGTTTCATCAGACCAGAGAATCTTTAGGTGCCTTTTGGCAAACTCCAAGTGGGCTGTCATGTGCCTTTTTCTGAGGAGTGGCTTCCGTTTGGCCACTCTACCATAAAGGCCTGATTGGTGGAGTGCTGCAAAGATGGTTGTCCTTCTGGAAGGTTCTCCCATCTCCACAGAGGAACTCTGGCGCTCAGTCAGAGTGACCATCAGGTTCTTGGTCACCTTCCTGACCAAGGCTCTTCTCCCCCAATTGGCCGGGCAGCCAGCTTTAGATAGAGTATTGGTGGTTCCAAACATCTTCCATTTAAGAATGTTGGAGGTCACTGTGTTCTTGGGGACCATCAATGCTGCAGAATTGTTTTTGTGCCTCCAGATCTGTGCCTCGACACTATCTTGACTCGGAGCTCTACGGACAATTCCTTCGACATTCCAAATCATGTCCAATCAATTTAATTTACCACAGGTGGACTCCAATCAAGTTGTAGAAGCGTCTCAAGGATGATCAATGGAAACAGGATGCACCTGAGTTCAATTTCGTGTCTCATAACAAAGGGGCTGAATACTTATGTAAATAAGGTATTTCTGTAAAAAAAAATATAAACTTGCAAAAAATTCAAAAAACCTGTTTTCGCTTTGTCATTACGGGATATTGTGTGTAGATTGCTGAGGATTTTTTTATTTAGTCCATTTTAGAATAAGGTTGTAACGTAACAAAATGTGGACAATGTCAAGGGGTCTGAATACTTTCCGAAGGCACTGTATGCACAGATATGCTTCATAAAGATCCCAATAGAATAATATCATGGCCTTTAGCCTGAAGAATCTGACTTCCAGTCACGCATGCTCTCTCTTGTGTGTCTGTGTTTGCACACGCATGCAAGTTAGTGTGCAGAGACATGCACGTTCCCCACTGTGATAGTGGATATCTAGTGAGCATGTTCTAACGCAAAATGGCTGCCGTATGCGTCATCCAGGTGGGTGCCTAGCTACATGTTAGTGTGTGATGGATAGAGGTGTTTCCATCATCTGTAAATGTCTTTGAGACCTGGTAAAAAAAAAAATACAATTCATTAATATATGGGCCAGAACTCTGCAAAGGTGTTATGTCTGCATCTGTTAGTGTGTATATATTACTAGGGGTGTGTGTGTAACTGAATGATTTGTGTTTGTCTGTAGAGGTCTGGTTTAGGGTATGTGCATGTATTTCTGTGTCCTTATCAGTGCAGGGAAGTGTGTAAACATGCCTGATTGTGTTTACAGTATGTCTCTGATGATTGTGTGTGTGTTGTGTGTATTTCTATTATCGTATGTGTATATATTGCTTATTGTATGTGTGCGTGTGTGTATCATATGTGTATACAGTAAATCTCTGATTATGAGTGCATCTGTGTGTATCATATGTGTGTACAGTATATCTCTAATTATGAGAGCATCTGTGTGTATCATATGTGTGTACAGTATATCTCTGATTATGAGAGCATCTGTGTGTATCATGTGTGTACAGTATATCTCTGAATATGAGAGCATCTGTGTGTATCACATGTGTGTACAGTATATCTCTGATTATGAGAGCATGTGTGTACAGTATATCTCTGATTATGAGAGCATATGTGTGTACAGTATCTCTGATTATGAGTGCATCTGTGTGTATCATATGTGTGTACAGTATATCTCTGATTATGAGAGCATCTGTGTGTATCATATGTGTGTACAGTATATCTCTGATTATGAGAGCATCTGTGTGTATCATGTGTGTACAGTATATCTCTGAATATGAGAGCATCTGTGTGTATCATATGTGTGTGTGTACAGTATATCTCTGATTATGAGTGCATCTGTGTGTATCATATGTGTGTACAGTATATCTCTGATTATGAGAGCATCTGTGTGTATCATATGTGTGTACATTATATCTGATTATGAGAGCATCTGTGTGTATCATATGTGTGTGTGTACAGTATATCTCTGATTATGAGAGCATCTGTGTGTATCATATGTGTGTGTGTGTGTGTGTACAGTATATCTCTGATTATGAGTGCATCTGTGTGTATCATATGTGTGTACAGTATATCTCTGAATATGAAAGCATCTGTGTGTATCATATGTGTGTACAGTATATCTCTGATTATGAGAGCATCTGTGTGTATCATGTGTGTGTGTACAGTATATCTCTGATTATGGAGTGTATTTGTGTGTCTCATATGTGTATACAGGCGGCAGGCAGGTAGGGCGGCAGGTAGCCCAGTGGTTAGAGTGTTGGGCCCGTAACCGAAAGGTTGCGGGCCCAACCTTTTGTACCTTGTCAGCTCGAATCCCCGAGCTGACAAGGTACAAATCTGTCGTTCTGCCCCTGAACAAGGCAGTTAACCCACTGTTCCTAGGCCGTCATTGAAAATAAGAATTTGTTCTTAACTGACTTGCCTAGTAAAATAAAGGTTAAAAAAAAAAATACAGTATATCTCTGATTTCTGAGTGTATCTGTGTGTAGATGTTCGTGCCCAGCTGGTGGAGCAGCAGCGGTGCTTGGAACAGAAGACAGAGATGAGGGTGCAGCTGCTGCAGGACCTGCAGGATTTCTTCAGGAAGAAGGCTGAGATCGAGACCGAGTACTCCAGGAACCTGGAGAAACTAGCCGAGAGGTTCATGGCCAAGACACGCAGCACCAAGGACCACCAGCAGTACAAGTAAGAGGACGTGTGTGTGTGTGTGTGTGTGTGTGTGTGTGTGAAACTGCTTATTTATGTGTGTGCATAGCTCATATGTGTTTAAGCGTAAACAGTGGCTTTATGCATGTGTTTGTGTTGATCAGTACAACCTCCCCGATGTTTCTCTCCTACAGAAAGGACCAGAACTTGCTGTCTCCAGTTAACTGCTGGTACCTGCTTCTGAACCAGGTAATGCATGTGTTTGTGTTTTGTTTGCATCCTGAAGGCACATAAGGCTGACATGTTGGCTCTCTTCATTAAATAGTTGCCTGTGTTGAGGCAATGTAAACACATGATTTCTCTCTCTCTTCAGGTGAGGAGGGAGAGTAAGGACCACGCCACCCTCAGTGACCTCTACCTGAACAACGTCATCACCCGCCTCACGCACATCAGCGACGACTCCGCCCGCCTGCTCAAAAGAGTGAGCCAATCACAGCCTGTTCTCATGCACGTGTCACAGATCATTAGGGGTCAGAGTTCAAAGATGACTTTCCTAAGGGAATAGAGTGTTGTATAGCTTTAACGACAAGTCTGTTAGAATGAGAGGGAGGACTAGAAGAGTTAATGTTTTCTAATGAAAAGTGTATTTTCTGAGAAACCTCTTGGTTTGAGAGGGAGCTTTAAAAGGAGCCACAAAGAGTTAACCTGATGGGTTTTAATCAAAAGTACAGAAGCAGCCCACATTTTCCCCTATGTATGTTCAGAGAAGCCTGCCCTCTGAGTACTGTAGAACAAGTTAAACACATACACCCACACAAACCCCTTCCGAGTTCAGCTCATCATGTTCATTTATTAATCTCTCTGTGGCTCTTGTTTTATTAATGATAGCTAAAGTACTGAGAGACCTGATAGCTAGTAGCTACATACAGTATGCCTAGACATAGAGACTTCGTAACTGTGTTATAACTGCTTATTAAGCTTTAGCACACAGATGACACTTGTCAGTCACTGTGAGTGAGCCCAGGATGATACCGGCTGGTGACCATGACAACGCTGAGTTTCTGACAGCCTGGTGTCCATGGTGACAGGCTCAGCTGTTCTGCCTCACAGTGAGAAGGCTAGTGGAATGGGATTCATACATTCTGGGATTTCAGTCATTTGGCTTAATGCAATATTAATGCTGTACAGAATGCTATAACTCAAACTCCCAAACTGGAAGGAGCTGTTTAATACATGAGAAGGACTCAGAGACACACACACACACACACACACACACACACAGGAGCTAGGAGCTACAGCCCGGCTCCTGCCACTATATGTTTTATTTATGTATTCATCTGTTTATGAATGTATTTATGTATTCATCTGTTTATGGATTTATTTGTGTATTCATATGCCCTCTATCTGATTATGAAATGTTTCTCATTTGCAGTGATGACCTGTGTATGCATTTCTAAAGCCTACCGAGTTCTCCTCCCTTCTGTGTTGATGAAATATCTCTCTCCTCCTCCTCTCTCTTCCTCCATACCTCCTCTCTCATCTACCCTCCCTGCTCTCCTCCTTCCCTCCTCTCTCAGAGTAAAGAGATCACCTTTCAGCTGCAGGAGGACTTGATGAAGCTCCTTAATGAACTGTACACTGTAAGTGACTTCATCTATAACTGCCACACACAGTCTCCATCAAACATATAACTTTAGGGAGTCACAAGCTTTTTTTACTGTCACTTTTCCTGTGTTTAAACAATACATCATCAAAAACTGCCACACTTCATTTTAAACATTAAAAGCTTCTGGTGTAAATAAATAAATGCATGAGTTAGCAAGAACGTAGAGAGGAGACAGTTCTGTTCCCACGATCACAGGGGGAAGGGAGGTTTAGGGTGGGTGCAACTCTACCAATGGTGGGCAACATTTATCAGGTGCATTTAAATAGGCAATTGTGGTATGAGCAGTAAGGTCATGTTCAGTAGGCACGAAACAAGAGAAAACACTTTCAAATGGAGGAGGTACTACCTGAACTTGTCCAATGAGGAGCATTCTTTCTGCTTTCCATGTCAAAACATTTCCGTCCATTAGTGCCTTCTGACCACGACCCAGACAATTTGCCTGGGCAGAGCTGTTGACAGATGGATGCATTGTGGGCTGTGGTTGCTAGGTGATGAAGACATACCACATGTACCATGGGGAGACGCTGAACGCGGAGACCAAGCTGAGGGATGCTGAGCGTCAGGTGGGAGTTGGCAAAGTGGGGTCTGGCGGGGGGGTGGAGCCGTTATTCGGCATGCGTATAGAGGAACGCCACCAGAGACGCAATGCCGCCCGCAAGATGGAGAAGATGAGGGAGAAGGTACAGAGAACCCTGAGGGACAGACCTCTGACATGCACCCTCTCCTTTCCTGCATTCATTTAGATTTTTTAGGAGTCTCTAAAAAGTCTCTAACTTTTCCTTTCTCCCCACCTTCCTTCTCTCTCGATCTCCTCCCTCTGCTCTCACTCTCTGTGTCACTCTCTCCAGAGGAAGGCTAAGTACTCTGAGAACAAGCTGAAGTCGCTAAAGGCTAGGAACGAGTACCTGCTGACGATGGAGGCCACCAACTCCTCCGTGTTCAAATACTACATCCACGACTTGCCCGATATCATAGATGTGAGTACACACACATACACAACCACAAACAAGGCTATCAACCACAATCAGTAGATTAGACTATTACCTAAGCAGTGTTGGCAAAAAGTGTTAGATGCTGTCTATCTTTCTTTCTCTAACACATTACCATCTCATCTCTCTCTCCCTTCCTCTCTCCCTCAGTGTTGTGACCTGGGGTACCACTCCAGTCTGAGTCGTGCTTTGAAGACCTATCTGTCTGCAGAGCTGAGTCTGGAGGCCTCCAGGCGGACAGGGTTGGAGGTAATGGAGGGGGCCGTGGAAGGCCTGGATCCTGCCCGAGACAGACAGCGCCTGCTGGGCCTCTACCCCACTGCCTTCTGCCCCCCACCACGCTTCAGCTTTCAGCCCCACATGGGGGACCCGGTGAGTGCGCAAAAGTGCAAAAGCATGCATACACACACACACACACACACACACACACACACACAGACGTACGCACACACGCACAGTGTCACACACACACACAGATGTACGCACGCACACACAGTGTCACACACAGTGACACACACACCCCCCCCGCAGGTAGGCGCCCGGTCATGCTGTGTGTTGTTCGTGTTTCCTGTCAGGTGACCCAGATAGCCGCCCAACCACAGGTGCAGGCGGAGCTCACGTCTCGGCTGCAGCAGCTCCAGTCACGCCTCTCCACCCTGAAGATAGAGAACGAGGAGGTGAGACACATTTATCACACAGTCATACAGTGGGGAGAACAAGTATTTGATACACTGCCGATTTTGCAGGTTTTCCTACTTACAAAGCATGTAGAGGTCTGTAATTTTTATCATAGGTACACTTCAACTGTGAGAGACGGAATCTAAAACAAAAATCCAGACAATCACATTGTATGATTTTTAAATAATTAATTTGCATTTTATTGCATTAAACATAAGTATTTGATCACCTACCAACCAGTAAGAATTCCGGCTCTCACAGACCTGTTAGTTTTTCTTTAAGAAGCCCTCCTGTTCTCCACTCATTACCTGTATTAACTGCACCTGTTTGAACTCGTTACCTGTATAAAAGACACCTGTCCACACACTCAATCAAACAGACTCCAACCTCTCCACAATGGCCAAGACCAGAGAGCTGTGTAAGGACATCAGGGATAAAATTGTAGACCTGCACAAGGCTGGGATGGGCTACAGGACAATAGGCAAGCAGCTTGGTGAGAAGGCAACAACTGTTGGCGCAATTATTAGAAAATGGAAGAAGTTTAAGATGACGGTCAATCTCCCTCGGTCTGGGGCACCATGCAAGATCTCACCTCGTGGGGCATCAATGATCATGAGGAAGGTGAGGGATCAGGCCAGAACTACACGGCAGGACCTGGTCAATGACCTGAAGAGAGCTGGGACCACAGTCTCAAAGAAAACCATTAGAGATAGATAGATAGATAGATAGATAGATAGATACTTTATTGATCCCCCGGGGGGGAAATTTCATTGTCAAGCAGCTACAACAAAACACAGGGCAGGTGCAAAATGCCACAACGAAAGTACACAAAAAAACAGATACACGGTAGTAACACACTACGCCGTCATGGATTAAAATCCTGCAGCGCACGCAAGGTCCCCCTGCTCAAGCCAGCGCATGTCCAGGCCCGTCTGAAGTTTGCCAATGACCATCTGGATGATCCAGAGGAGGAATGGGAGAAGGTCATGTGGTCTGATGAGACAAAAATATAGTTTTTTGGTCTAAACTCCACTCACTGTGTTTGGAGGAAGAAGAAGGATGAGTACAACCCCAAGAACACCATCCCAACCGTGAAGCATGGAGGTGGAAACATCATTCTTAGGGGATAGGACGACTGCACCGTATTGAGCGGAGGATGGATGGGGCCAACAACCTCCTTCCCTCAGTAAGAGCATTGAAGATGGGTCGTGGCTGGGTCTTCCAGCATGACAACGACCTGAAACACACAGCCAGGGCAACTAAGGAGTGGCTCCGTAAGAAGCATCTCAAGGTCCTGGAGTGGCCTAGCCAGTCTCCAGACCTGAACCCAATAGAAAATCTTTGGAGGGAGCTGAAAGTCCCGAAACCTGAAGGATCTGGAGAAGGTCTGTATGGAGGAGTGGGCCAAAATCCCTGCTGCAGTGTGTGCAAACCTGGTCAAGAACTACAGGAAACGTATGATCTCTGTAATTGCAAACAAAGGTTTCTGTACCAAATATTATGTTCTGCTTTTCTGATGTATCAAATACTTATGTAATGCAATAAAATGCAAATTAATTACTTAAAAATCATACAATGTGATTTTCTGGATTTTTGTTTTAGATTCCGTCACTCACAGTTGAAGAGTACCTATGATAAAAATGCTTTGTAAGTGGGAAAACCTGCAAAATCTGCAGTGTATCAAATACTTGTTCTCCCCACTGTATGTACTTCAGCTTCCCAGTGTGCTTTGCTATAGATGTGAGACCAGACATATACAGTTTCCCAGTGTGCTTTGTTGTAGTTTGGTTGACTCTCAGACTACATGCTGTGGGAAGAAGGAGAGGGAGGTTGGGTTGGAGTGATTTTGTAACAGAGGTAGACCAACAATAATGCCCTGAAGCTATAGCTTTTTTTGGTTATGTATAGTGTGTTTTTGGAGTGTGTATTACTGTTGAGCAGATTGTATATGGATTGCTGTGGAATGGGAGGACAGCTGTTGTCTCTCCCTTAAGGGCACAGAAGTGCTGATTGAGACTAGTAATGAGCTGGATCTGCAAGTCTCGGCACACACGCACACACAGACACACACACACACACACACACACACACCGTAATTACCATACACAAATAAACACACACCACCTGCACCATACAGATTTAAGATGAGCATACACACACTCTCTCAAACCTCATATCCACAAATACATGAACACACACATACACACAAACACCACACATAATCTGTGAGTGATTACTTTGGTCTAACTCTACTTCCTCTAACCCCAGGTGAAGAAGACATGGGGGGCCACTCTCACCACCCTTCAGGACATGACAGTGCTGGATGACTATGACGTTTCCCAGAGTTTCACTCACAGCCCCTCTTCAGAGTCAGTCAAGTCCAGCGTGTCGGACGGCTATCTAAACAAACCCAGCCTCGCCAAGCGCCGAGCCAACCAACAGGAAACTGAGCTCTTCTACTTTACGGTGGGACACACACACTCTGACAGACAGACAGACACACACACACTAGATGATATAGACAGTTAAGTAGATGTACAGTTAATTAAAGCTGCATGTTCTTCTGTCTGTGGTCCACAGAAGTTCCGTGAGTATCTGGAGGGCAGTAATCTGATCTCCAAACTACAGGCCAAACACGACCTACTGAAGAAAGCCATGGCCGAGGGTAAGAGACCCCACACTCTCTCTCTTTCTCTCTCTCTCCACCATCTTGAACGCTCTCGTCTTGTTTCACTTGAATCCGTGTAGTGAAACCGAACGTAAGCTTGTGCTATCAGGATGGTGGAACAAGGCTATCTTTTTTTACCTCCTCTCTCTCTCTCATCACTTAGAAATATGCCTTATGCCCTCCCCATCTGACAATGAAATGACTGCCCTCTCTGTCTTTCATGTCTCTCCAGGGTATATAGCCGACACGCTGACTACCAGGTATAGCTCTTAAACTCTATAAACATTTTATTGACTGAAGCACCGTTTTAGCCGTTTCTCTCTTTTAGATCGTCTTACCTCTCTTGTCTCGTTTCTCTCCCCCAGCCGTGGACGAAAGAACTCCCATAGCAAACACCAGGTAATGTTTCCACTCGTCCTCCCGCTGCTTGTGTGTGTGTGTGTGTGTGTGTGTGTGTGTGTGTGTGTGTGTGTGTGTGTGTGTGTGGTTGGCCTCTGCTGGTTGTTTAATTGCCTGGATGTGTTTTTTAGGACTCGACTAAAGCCATTCCTCTGCTGGTGGAGAGCTGCATCCGCTACATCAACCTCCATGGTGAGTCTGACTGTTGAAAACAACATGTTGGATCCTCCACTTATCCCATTTGGGGGCTAGGGCTTAGGAGCCAAATCCATACCGCTTACACCTACATGTATCAAGTCCTTTCAAGTTCCTCTGATGTGTACTCTCCATCTCCTTCAGGTCTTCAGCACCAGGGCATATTCCGTGTGTCGGGGTCGCAGGTGGAGGTCAACGACATCAAGAACTCATTTGAGAGAGGTGAGAGGTCACTGTGAGATCATCATACTTGTGCTTCCAGGTCAGGGGAGAGGAAACTGACCATGTCGTCTCTCTGTTGCCAAGGTAACGACCCCCTGATTGCAGAGGAGAATAACCATGACATCAACTCGGTGGCCGGTGTGCTGAAGCTCTACTTCCGTGGGCTGGAGAACCCCCTCTTTCCCAAGGAAAGGTTCAACGACCTCATTTCCTGTGTCTGTGAGTAGCACTTCCTTCTTCTATGGTGTGGGGAGGTGGCGGGGCAGGAGGACATGGGTCACTGTCTTAGCAGGAGGGGGGGGGGGGGGGGAAGTGTGTGTGTGTGAATTTTTTTTTGTTTGTGTGTATGCAATTAGTGTGTGTGTTTCAAAAACTTATTAGCTGTGAAGGTTTTGTGATTTACCATGACTGCAGGTGATATTTGGATAGCTCTAACATGCAATGTTGCAAAAATGACCTTATCAGCAGTCGATACATTCCTTAATTCAAAACATATTTAAAATGCAACAGATTCCAATTGCTTTGCATGGTGCCTCTGTATCTCTCTCTCTCTCACTCTGTATATCTCTTGCTCTCTTCCTCCCACACACAATCTCTCAGTCCCATTTCTTTGTCTCCATCTCAGTTTCTTTCTGTCTTTCTGAAACACACACAGAGAGATAGCTGCCTCTCTCTGTGGGCTGCTTATATTTCAGGATGTGTCAGCATTACACCTAATGAGTTCCTGGGAATATTACTGACAGCTGGTGTGTGTGTGTGTGTATTCCCACAGGTATAGAGAGCCTGTTTGACAGAGCTCAGTGTATTCGTAAGATTCTACTGGGTGTTCCACGGGCGACTCTGGTCGTGATGAGATACCTGTTCGCCTTCCTCAACCAGTAAGTGTCTGTACGCTAACACAGAACCACAGATGAACCACGTCTGGGCTAGTCTAGAATCCACAGAACCACACAGAACCAGTACTGGGTTAGTCTAGAACACATAGAACCACACAGAATCAGGTCTGGGTTAGTCTAGAACATATAGAACCAAGCAGAACCAGATCAAGGCTAGTCAAGAACACACAGAACCACACAGAACCAGTACTGGGTTAGTCTGAAGTAGTATAGATCACACAGAACCACACACAACATGATCCGTCTGTCTGTGGCTGAACACGATGTCTCATCTCTGCAGCTCCAAATAGAGATGGAGGAGGAAGTGTGATCGGCAGGAGAGAGAGAGAAGTGTGAGGTGCAGGTGTGATCTACCACAGCAGAGTCTGAATGTTAGATTGCAGAATGTTAGATTGCAGTATTCTGTATGAGTATGATGAACATTCAGTATACTTCTATTTGTATCCTGGAGTTAATGTTTTACTTCCTGCCTGGTCATGTGATGTGGGGTTCACGTAGTAACATTTTCCCTGTGCCCCCTGCCCAGCTTATCCCAGTACAGCGATGAGAACATGATGGATGCTGGGAACCTGGCCATCGTCTTCGGCCCCACCCTACTGCCCACGCCCGACACCCTGGACCAGGTGGCCTGCCAGGCGCATGTTAATGAGGTCATCAAGACGGTCATCCTGCACCACGACAACATCTTCCCTGACCCCCCGGAGCTGCCTGGGCCCGTCTATGAGAAGTGCATGACTGGAGACCAGTACTGGTGAGACAGATGGACTATACTGTATACTCCAGCCTTGCAACTATCTGTGCTTTTATCCTTCTGTTCATCCATTTTGTGAAATATCAAGAGGGCCGGGTTCTAGCAAGTCTGTCTAGTAATGCTGACTGCTGCAGTTATGGTACTTACTCTCCCTCTTTCCCTCTCCAGCGAGAGTCCGTTCAGCGAGCCGGGTGGGGAGGCGGAGCCTGACGGCGGCACAGAGACCCAAACCAGTGAAGAGGGTACGCTCTGACCTCTGACCTCTACACAATCACCCAGTGGGCTTCTCTCTCATCCACCAATGGATAGAGAGCTGTCTCCATGGCAACAGCTAGCATAGAGACCCCCCCTCTCTCCCTCTATCGTCTCTCGCTGTGTGCACTGTGTGATTCCCATTGTATGGGGGAGGGGGTGCCGTGAGATGATGGCCAGCCAAGACTCTTGTGCTCTGATTTCTCTTTCGCGTTCCTCATAGGCTGAGCTTGGGGAAGGTCGAGCCAGGGAGATGAGTGATTGACAGGTCCTCCTTGATCATACTATCTGACTCTTATCGCTCCTTTCTCTCTCCTTCTGCCTCCTGTTTCCTACCCCCCTCTCTCTCTGTTTCTCACTCCCTCCCTCCCTATCTTTCTTTCTCTATCCGTCTCTCAGAGGGGGAAGCAGTAGAGGCGGTGGCCAGGTTTGACTATACGGGCCGGTCGGGGCGGGAGCTCTCCTTTAAGAAGGGAGTGACCCTGCAGCTGTTCCAGCGTGCGTCACATGACTGGTGGGAGGGGCGACTCAACGGCACCCATGGCCTGGTGCCTCACCAGTACATAACACTGAAGGACAGGCAAGTACACGGCTACAGCATAGCTAGCACATAGCATACACGCTAAGTAACGCAAGCATGCCAAGAGAACATGTCTGTAAAATATGCCTACAGCGGCATCCCGTTGTGGATTATAATCAATTTTACTGTAGAATGAGGAATTGACGAGCTCAACTCCTTTTTCAGTATCAAAGGAACTGCCCATTTGATTCTTTAAACTTGGTTTTTGGGATTTATGGATTGATTAACTGACTGATTAAATTGATTGATGACCTAAGGTATTAATTCAATTGACTGAAGTGAACAATTACTGGCCACTGGTATTGATTGACTAATTGATAATTTGTCTGATTTAGTTAGTGCCCTGATTGGTTGGGTGACAGGTTCTGTTTAACACTGATTGGTTGGGGAACAGGTTCTGTTTAGTGCTGATTGGTTGGTAAGAGGTTCTGTGGGGTGTTTCAGGCCTGACTCTGCATCGACAGTGGACAGCGACAGTGGGAGCACTAGCAATGACGACAAGAGAGCCAGAAGTGAGCTGAGCTCTCCTACTGACAGACAGCCAGAGACCTACAACAGGTCAGTAGTTAGATCGCCTGAGACCTACAACAGGTCAGTAGTTAGATCGCCTGAGACCTACAACAGGTCAGTAGTTAGATCGCCTGAGACCTACAACAGGTCAGTAGTTAGATCGCCTGAGACCTACAACAGGTCAGTAGTTAGATTGCCTGAGACCTACAACAGGTCAGTAGTTAGATCGCCTGAGACCTACAACAGGTCAGTAGTTAGATCGCCTGAGACCTACAACAGGTCAGTAATTAGATCGCCTGAGACCTACAACAGGTCAGTAGTTAGATCGCCTGAGACCTACAACAGGTCAGTAGTTAGATCGCCTGAGACCTACAACAGGTCAGTAGTTAGATCGCCTGAGACCTACAACAGGTCAGTAGTTAGATCGCCTGAGACCTACAACAGGTCAGTAATTAGATCGCCTGAGACCTACAACAGGTCAGTAGTTAGATCGCCTGAGACCTACAACAGGTCAGTAGTTAGATCGCCTGAGACCTACAACAGGTCAGTAGTTAGATCGCCTGAGACCTACAACAGGTCAGTAGTTAGATCGCCTGAGACCTACAACAGGTCAGTAGTTAGATCGCCTGAGACCTACAACAGGTCAGTAGTTAGATCGCCTGAGACCTACAACAGGCCAGTAGTTAGATCGCCTGAGACCTACAACAGGTCAGTAGTTAATACACATAACAGAACACACCTATAACTTGCACAAAGCTAACAAGCTAAGCTAGCGGTTTGTGGAGTGTATTGATTTAGTCAAGCGCTAATCTCAGCTAGCGTTCTATACTTTACTTCTCTCCACAGCAGCCACCGCAGGAAGCGGACTGACATTTTCCGCCGCCCCCTCGGTCGCTCTAAAGACCATGGTAACGGGGGTGTGTTGGAGAGGAACTCGCCGCCCGTCACTGGTCACTTCAGCCCGCGGGAGCTCCTTCTGGGGCGGGGCACTGGCTTAACCCCGCCTCTCGACAGCCCTGAGCGTCGCCGCCGTTCCACTGCCGCGGTAACGGCGACCGTGAGCCGCCACGATTCGCTGCGTCGGCCTGAAGACACGCCCATCCGGCGCTCCAGCAGCGGTCAGCACGGCTTCAGCTCCAGAACCCTGGACCCAGACACACTGGCACAGGTACACACTCTCTCTCACACACACACACACACACACACACACACACACACACACAGGTACATTCAGTAATTATACAAAAAACAGACAGCTACACACATAATCTAACTACACTTCATCTTGTCTTTTCTCTCTGCCACCTCCGCTTTCCTCCACCCTGCTTCTTCCCCCTCTCTCTGTAGGACATAGAGGAGAGTGTGAGTGTGGCTCTGGGGCAGCTGAGGCAGTTGGAGCGTGGGGGCTGCAGACCGGCTCCTGACGTGGTCCTGGACACTCTGGAGCAGGTTAAGAACAGCCAAATCACAGCCTGCTCCTCCGAGTCGCCCAGCCCCCACAGCACCCCCTCCACCCCAGGGACTCCTGGTACCCCTAGTCCCCTCAGCCCTCTGAGCCCCCTCATTCCCCTCCCTGGCCCCCCTCCCGCACCCCTCCGATCCGCCAACCCCTCCCCTGACACCCTGGGCTCCTTCAAGCCCGTAGTGGGGGCTCCACTCCGTATGGGGGCTCCGCTCCGCCCCCCAGCCCTGAGGCCCAAACCCCTGGTGCCCCCCAAGAGCAACACCCCCCCTCTGCCCCCACTGCTGGACAAGTCCTGCACCATGTGATGAGCCAAACGAGGCCAACCCGGGCCAAAATAAAGAATAGGAGAACAGGGTACCTGCTTACTGTTTAGAAACCTGAACAAGGGTAGAAATGGTAGGACAGATCTGAAACTAAAAGCGTTTTATGTAGTAATACAAAATAATATATGATATGCCATGATATTTATGTGTGTTGTCAGGTTGGTGTGTACTCTCTTCTTGGTGTATAGGAGTTTACTTTCTTCATGTATCGAAGCATTTATCAAAGGATAGCTATGTAAAATGGAACTGCTGAATGGGAGAAGTATAAGCTAAAGAAAGCAGAAACCCTATCCTGTAAAAGAGATGTAGTCACAGATGTGTGGGAAGTGTAGTTCTCCTCCAGTGAAATGTAGTTTCAGTGATGTGAACGTTGACTATGTAATGACGATAGGCTCCTCAGCTAATGAAGGTCTATCACCAAAAGGCTGCTGTATTCTTAGTGTATTTCGATTGGCTACTGCATCTACGAGCGATCTTTCATTGGCGAAGTGAAAGAAATGGACAATGTGGAGTAAAGAGGTGCCTGATGGGTAAAGGGAGGCTCACACAGAGTGGAAACATAAGGGCGGATGTCTGTGTGAATTTTTTTTATCATTTTCTATTTCACTTTGTTCCGCTGCTAAGCTCACTAATGCCTCAACTGAAGCCTCTCGAGGCATTGGTGACTAAACTCCTCACATTCTATTTAACCAATGTATAGCTATTTAATGAATGTTCCAGTATTTAACTACGACTGTTCAGCTCTCTATTGAATGTTCAGTGGGCAGTAATGTCACAGGGGTGGCGGTGGGGTTAACCCCCGCTACTAGAAAACAGCCTTCTCTTGTGTTCAACCGATACACACACTCAGGCCAGGGAAATAGTTTGGAGGTACGGTGGTGGCGTGTGTTAGGGGTTTGTAGAGTACTGTACGTTTCCCTCTGCCTGGGTATGTGATTTCTTTCCCATTACCCTGTTTGTGTGCGTTTCCTCTGCCTACCCTCATTCCTTTGTAAGTGCGATGGTGGATAAAATGATGGATTATTCATGTCTGCCTTTAGTACCAGGACAGGGGTGCGTGTGTGCTGGCACAGTGTGTGTGTGGGAATATGTTGTATCTGGTTGTGTTACACTGAAGTCACTAAATAACCTTAAGTTCACAGTAAGCAAACAGGGTGGGACTCTTGCGTGTATATGCCCAAAATACACTTGACAATACACAACAGCACACTGAATGTGTCCTCTTTACTGTGTTGGGAACTGTTGTGTGTGTGTGTGTGTGTGTGAGGAGTACTGGGGATGTGTCTCTCTAAGAATGAGCTCTGGGTGTGTGTCAATGTGAAAGTGCCTTTTTTTTTTTTACCCTGGTCTTTGTGGGGAGTTGTGATCCACTTACGCATGTCCTGAACGAAGAGCAGCAGCACTTAGAATGAAATAATCACAAAGTGTTTAGTAGAAGACTGAATTATGAATCCTAGAGTTAATCTATTGTGACATTGCACTTTGATGTATAGGACAAATCGTGTACTTGGCATGTAGTATTATAACATGTGAACAGGTGCATTTTAAGGGACGTTGGTTTCTCTCTGAATGTGTCTGATAATTAAAGGAAATGGTTGTCAGTGTTGCTGTATCTGAAATTCCTGAGCTTCCTAACGACAAGCTCGTATAGCATTGATGTTGTATTTATATTATAAATAAAAGGGAAGTAATTAACAAGAGTGTTTTGATTAGTTGATCCTTCATTATTGTCTTGTTTATTACCTACTGAGTGTGTGGCCGGAGCGGAGATGTGCTACAGTTGGCCTGCCTGAACACTTAATGTCTCAGTCTTAAGTAGCTTCTGAAACATGTGAAATCATGTTTTCTACACACGTTATGCTGCTTTTCTACACATCTCAACTTTATTTGGGAATTAAACAGCAAAATAAGTACAACTAAATAAAGGCTAACATACAGTAAAACCAAATTAAGAACTTCTGTTAAAACGGTAAACAAACATCAATGTTAACAAAAGTATACATAAATTAACGCTTTTTCAGTACATTATATCCCTGACAGGGAAGGAAGTTGGCTATCCTGTGATGGAATAGAAACAGGTCAGATGTCTCAATAGAGCAGATCACTGTGAGAAGGCCACACCGCGTCTTAACAGTCAGCGACGTCTCTCTTTGGTCTGGAACTGATTTGTCCTGGAACTGATTTGGCAAGACAAACTAAAGGATTCAAAGCATGACATTCAACAGAAACAACGGTTGGACCACGAGTTGAAGCCATTCTCTGAATTAAAACAAGCTAAATGTTGAGGTTCTAATTATATTTTAAACTAATAAAGCAAAAGGTCCTGCTTGCCCATTTTAAGAAGCTAAAACCAATCAGAATGTTGCAACAATTGCACTCAAGAAGCTTTCCTAATGATTTAGACAACTTCTCCAGCCTGTCCGTCTGTGGAACTGGAACAATGCCTTGTCTCTCTTATAACGATACACCTCTCTGCCCCTTATGGGGACACATACTGTCAGTTTGTGTGTGCGTAATATATGAAGCAGGGCATAGCTCTCCCTCAGCCCTTGGAGCCAGGTTTGAGGGTGCTGAATGGTTTGGAGTTCCTCAGCGAGCCTGAAATCTCCTGCAGGAAGTTGGAGATGTGCAAGTCCTTCTCCGACTTCCTGCCGTCGAAGATGACCACCAGGGTGAAGTGTGGTTCCGGTCGGGTCAGGTAGTAAGTGCTCTGGACTTTGTCGTCGTAGAAGTGCACCACCTTGTCCAGTGTGTTGAGCTCCGCCTCACGGTCGCCCATCATCATGATGACGTTGGGCCAGTGCGTGAGCGGCCGCTCGCCCCCGGGAAGGGACACCACGGCGGGGAACTGCTCCACCCCCTTGGGCGCCTCACGGTACGAGTGCGGGTGGTGGTAGCCATGGCCCTGGAAGCTGTCCGAGCCGCGGTTGTCGAACACCAGCGAGACGTTGTTGGCATCTTGTTTGCGGATAAATGAACAGATCTTGCCGTGGTAATCAGGTGCCGTGCGTGCCGTCAAGGCCTTCATGTCTGCGGAAGCCGTCTGGCGGCTGAGCGCTTCATGGAAGTAGAAGCTGAATTTAGCCAGGAGCGCTCCCTGGAGGCGCTGCAGCCACACGTATAGGTGGGGTGGCTGCACAGCCTTCTGGGACTGGCCTCCGAACAGGTGCTTGCGGGTCTCCCTCTGGCGCTGGAAGAGCTGTCCCCAGGCGGTGAGCTTAGAGCTAGCCCCGTGCAGGCTGAGCAGGGCGGGCAGGAAGTGCCATTCTGACACCTGGGCCTGGCAGCGCAGCAGCTGTGTCACCACATCCACCTCTGTCTGGAAGCCCCCCTCCAAGCGGCCCAGGATGGGGTGGTGGAACCTGGGGGGGAGGAGATGGGGGGGTCATTGGAGAGCAAGCTATTTAGAAAATAAGGGAGAAATGCTGGTGGTGTCAGATGGCAGCCTTTAAACTACTCACACTCCACTATGAGACCCACTATCCTAATGATAAATAACCTCCTCATTACTACTAATGCTGATTAATATACTGTAAGAGATGGACTGTGGCCGTGGAACAGTATTGGATGTCTCTGGTGTGCTGTGCTGTCAAGGGGGTGTGCACTATGCACATTTGTGTGGGCGACGGTGTGGAGGTTCTGGCACTGACTAGCAGTTAATATCCTGGGTATTCGCATTCTCAATGCTGATTACTTACTCTCCCTCCCTCCCCTCTCTCTCTCTCACTCACTCACACACTATTACAGCCTGCCCACACAAAACAGCTTACACACATGACACGTCCCACACACACCTGGAGCTATATTTCTGCAGCACTGCCTCGAGGGTGGTGACCAGCTCCTCTGAGTTTACGTTCTTCTGGCTGCCTAGAGCGTGCATCTTCTCGTACAGGTCAGCCATCTCCATGCGGGCCTGGGTGAAGTGGCACAGCTGCTCCGACAGGTGAGACAGCAGGTCCTCCAGGTAGGGGGCGGAGCCTGGCTGGGCGTGGCGCCCCATGGTCACCACCTTTCTCAGCGCGTTGAACAGGGAGGTGTAGATGGTGCGGATGGAGTCCTTGCGGCTGAAGAACGACTGGCCGCCTGCAAGAGTAGGTTATGATCCTGATTACCACACACACACACTGCAGTAGCAACATATTGGAGCAACATAGAGAAAACAGTCCATGTTGAAAATTGTTGTTTGGGGAGCTATAACCTGACGTAAAAAGACGCCAGAGCGGTGTCCCAACAACCGTTTTTCAGGGGAAATGGAAGTTAGGTTGAAAATACGGTTTCCCTGAAAACTGGAAACATCCGCTTTCAGCAGACCCCTCAGAGAGTGGGGTAGACGGGATGTGCTGACTTCTTCGGTGGGGTTTATCGGCGGTTGGCATCCAACGTTATGGTGCATTACCGCCACCTACTGTACTGGAGTGGGCCAGAGACAGGGAGAAAATAAATCCTGCCTGTCAGCCCCATTGCTCTTAAAAAAAATAACATCTACTATATCTAATGATGTTCCCCGCAATATACTCTTTAAACTAATTTCCTGTATACCCTCCTTCTTCATACTAGATCTCAGCCTCTATCTTTCCCTCTGATACTGCCCACACTGTAGCAATACATGCTCCACCCTGTTTCCTGGCAATAAACAAACTTTCCTGTTGGATGCTTTCCTATCACATGTAAGGTCTTATTCAACCAGTGTGTCCCACCCTTAATCTTGTCAAACTAGCCTCCTCTCTTCTGTCCTTTCCTGCCTTCCTCCCCTCCCCACCTTTTCTCTGTACTTGAAATAAATGCCTGCCCTTAATATCTCTATTCCACTGCTCCTGCCATCTCTGTACCATCACTGTCCAGATCAGGCTTTTTGCCTCTGCCTTGCTCATTGAAACTACAACATCAACATTACTAAGTGCTTGTTTAGCCATTACATCAACTGCCTCGTTCCCCTCCACCCCCACATGGGCTGGGACCCAAGTAAATATTATCTGTATACCCATCTGTTTACTCCTGCCATGGGATTATAGGACCTCATAAAGCAGGTCTTGTCTGCTATGTGATCTAAATGACTGGAGACCCATTAACACTGCACATTATACAGAGCAAATAACTACTCTTTCTGGCTTAACTTCCTCCACCCACTGCAAGGCCAACAGTATGGCCATCAGCTCCGCCCTTTATACAGACAGATCATCTGTAATATGTTTCCTGACTTCCACCCCACATTCCTGCACTACAAACACTGACTCAGTACGTCCTGTCCTTGGATCTTTTGAACCATCTGTGTAAATGGCCACAAAATACTGATATACAGTATCCAGACGTCTATTAAACAAATCAGATGGATCAACACCCTCCCTATCTTTCTGTAGTCTCTCCAACACTTCTAGATTAACTACTGGAGGGGAGAGTAGTCAAGGTGGATTTACAGGAATAGCTACCGTTGGACTAAAATCCCTTCCATACGGTCTAATCTCCTTCGCCTGGGTATTACCCACCCACCCAAAGCTTGTGTTCTGTCTTCGCTCATGTTCCCAGCATGCCTGCAAAATCCCTTTCGCAGGATGAGACACCCCATGTCCCTGTAGGTTGACCCAATAATTCATTGTCAGCTGCTGTCTCCTAATCTGCAAAGGCATATCCCCCATCTCCACCTGTAGTGCAGCCACGTACTCAGAGTTCTTACCACTGTATGACATCGAACCTTCCCAATGATGCCAATGATGCAGCCGGACCATTAGCTGTACTGCCATAGTCTATTACAGATCAGCTCAATAAAACATACATGGTCCTCAGTGAGGAACGCCCAGTCCCCCACTTCTTCCCTGTCAGACAAGCGCATTAATCATTTAGTACCTTCTTATACCTTTCCCACCACTCTCTCAATGTGTTCAGGTCAGCCTAGTGTCAAAGTATATCCCCAGGAACCTGAAGGACCCCACCCTCTCCAACTTCAAGCATACCTCATCTCCCACCTTCCTCCTGGTATCAAACGCTGACTTTTTACTACAGCGAACCTAAATCGCCACATTAATGCCCACCACTGTATCTCATCAATTGCTTCCTGTACCTTCCTGACTATGTATGTCACATTTCTTCCCCTCTTCCATATGGCCCCATCATCTGCAAATAATGACCTCCCAATATCTGGCTGTACCTGAGAGTAAACATCATTGATCACGATTGAGAACAACAGAGGACTAATCACGCTCCCCTGTGGTGTACCGTTTTCCACCAGGTAGCTGCCTGACTTCCCCACCTTCACCTGGACAGACCTTGCCTACACAAAATTCTTTATCCAGTTGTAAGTTCTTCCTCCTACCCCATAATATCAACGTGATGTGCTGCTGAATACATACAGTTGAAGTCGGAGGTTTACATACACCTTAGCCAAATACATTTAAACTCAGTTTTTCACAATTCCTGACATTTAATCCTAGTAAAAATGCCCTGTTTTAGGTCAGTTAGGATCACCACTTTATTTTAAGAAAGTGAAATGTCAGAATAATAGTAGAGAGAATTATTTATTTCAGCTTTAATTTCTTTCATCACATTCCCAGTGGGTCAGAAGTTTACATACACTCAATTAGTATTTGGTAGCATTGCCAATGACCTCAATAGGATTGCGGTCAGGGCTTTGTGATGGCCACTCCAATACCGTGACTTTGTTGTCTTTAAGCCATTTTGCCACAACTTTGGAAGTATGCTTTGGGGTCATTGACCATTTGGAAGACCCATTTGCGAACAAGCTTTAACTTCCTGACTGATGTCTTGAGATGTTGCTTCAATATATCCACATCATGTTCCTTCCTCATGATGCCATCTATTTTGTGAAGTGCACCAGTCCCTCCTGCAGAAAAGCACCCCACAACATGATGCTGCCACCCCCGGGCTTCACGGTTGGGATGGTGTTCTTCAGCTTGCAAGCCTCCCCCTTTTTCCTCCAAACATAACGATGGTCATTATGGCAAAACAGTTCTATTTTTGTTTCAACAGACCAGAGGACATTTCTCCAAAAAGTATGATCTTTATCCCCATGTGCAGTTGCAAACAGTAGTCTGGCTTTTTTATGGCGGTTTTGGAGCAGTGGCTTCTCCTTGCTGAGCGGCCTTTCAGGTTATGTCGATATAGGACTCGTTTTACTGTGGATATAGATACTTTTGTACCTGTTTCCTCCAGCATCTTCACAATGTCTTTTGCTGTTGTTCTGGGACTGATTTGCACTTTCCGCACAAAAGTATGTTAATCTCTAGGAGACAGAACGTGTCTCCTTCCTGAGCGGTATGACGGCTGCGTGGTCCCATGGTGTTTATACTTGTGTACTATTGTTTGTACAGATGAAAGTGCTCCCAATGATGAACCAGACTTGTGGAGGTCTTCAATTTTTTTTCTGAGGTCTTGGCTGATTTCTTTGGATTTTTCCATGACTTCGAACAAAAAGGCACTGAGTTTGAAGGTAGGCCTTGAAATGCATCCACAAGTACACCTCCAATTGACTCAAATTATGTCAATTAGCCTATCAGAAGTTTCTAAAGCCATGACATCATTTTCTTGAATTTTCCAAGCTGTGTAAAGGTACAGTCAACTTAGTGTATGTAAACTTCTGACCCAATGGAATTGTGATATAGTGAACTATAAGTTAAATAATCTGTCTGTAAACAATTGTTGGAAGAATGACTTGTGTCATGCACAAAGTAGATGTCCTAACCGACTTGCCAGAACTATAGTTTTTTTAACATGAAATCTGTGGAGTGGTTGAAAAATGAGTTTTAATTACTTCAACCTAAGTGTATGTAAACTTCCAACTTCAACTGTAAATCATACAGATATTTGTGCTTGTATCGCCACCTGCTGTTAGAAACCTACAGTTAAACGTTATATTATGGAACGTGACTTTCTCGTCTGGATAATAACATCATGTTGGTATTGTTCATGGTGATATTAGTCCACTTGTGATAGGTTACATTAATTGCACTGAGGGGTGTCATTCTTCCACACCAATAAGTTTTGTAGTACAACAAAAAGGGCATTTTTTTTTAACATGGGGTGCTTCTTACCCAGTTTTTGTCCCAGGAACGTCATGTTGTGATAGGCCTTCTCCGCTGCGGCGAGGTGTGCGAAAGCGGCGAGGAGAGCGGCCCAGATGGCCCCTGCGCTCTTGCTGCTGTCCTTCTCTTTCTCCACATAGTCCTTCGCCCGGTCGAACGAGAACATTCCGAGCTGCGTGAAGAAACTCTCCAGAATCGCCCGCTCACGTGGCACCGGCTGCAGTTCCTCCTCGCTCGGAGACTCCATCATTCTTTTAAGATAGCTAATAGAGCAAGT
>CM042421.1:10567494-10737494 GCA_023634145.1 Thymallus thymallus | reverse complement strand
TGACACTGCAGTGTGTGTCTAAAGGGGTGTGTGTGTGTGTGTGTGTGTGCGTGTGTGCGTGTGTGCGTGTGTGTGTGTGTGTGTGTGTGTGTCGCCAAACTGCTGCAGTGAAACGGTTCATTAGCACTAATGGGGTTTTTGCTCCCATTACCAGCTACATTAAACCCAGTGTCAGTGTGTGTTTTCGTGGCACCGCAGTTTGTGTGCATGTGTGTCTCGAGCATGTCACCTCCAACGTGTGTGAATATCTAAGACCCCCAGTACTATGAGGCAGTGTTCTCGCTCTCAGCAGATTCCGTGGTTCAGCCAATGAGAGAAACACTATCTAAGCTTCGCCTCCTCCCTATTTCACGGAAGAGTAATCCTCATCTCTCTCGCTCTCTCTCGCTTTCTCGCGCTCTCACTCTCACACTCACTCACTATTTCTGTTTTTACCTTCTCTCACTCACATCTCTGCCATTCCATCTCTTCCTTCCTTCCTTACTGAGGCAGTGACAGATGCTTTGTCGTTATCCTAAAACGTGTGTGTCCGTGCGTGCGTGCAGCAGCTGTGGCACTTTGCTGGCCTTGAAATTGCTTTATGGGATTATGCTTTACAAATGTCTCACTCCTTAGAAATAGAATACATAGACTGGGCGTCAACAGTAAGGCTATGTCTGCCAAGCGGCCATCACTGAGCCTTTTCTTTGAGTTGTGGTTGCAGTGATTCTGTTTTGCATTGCAGCCAATCTATGCCTTCTCTTTTTAATGGGAAGTGTTTGATTACTGCGTGATAATGGATAGATAGATAGATGGATAGATACTTTATTGATCCCCTGTGGGGAAATTACTTTATCAAGCAGCTACGAAAAACACAGGGCAGGTGCAAAATGCCGGAACAAAATACATAAAAGACAGATACATGATACATAGTGCGGCAGTAAAAAAGTACAAAAATACAGTCTGGAGTGCAAAAAGCTATAGAAACGCATTGCATGGTATGAGAATGTACACTATACATTGTTATAGTGTTAGGTGAAAAAATTATACAATTATTGCACGTTGATATAAAAAAATATATATATTTGCATGTTTAACTATACAGGTCGAAGGCAGAGAAAGATACTTAAATAGCTAAATGCGCGTATGATATAAGTGAGGGTAATAATAGTTTACTTAATATACAGTCTGGTTAAATGTACAGGTAAATTAATATTGGCATGGTTAAATTAACTGTACAGGTAAATGACAGGAAGAGATAAATGTGTGTATGATATAATTTAGGGTAATAATACTAATTCCCTTAAAATACAGTCCTTAGAACAGGGTTAATTACAGATAAATGCACGTATTGCACATTAGATATACTAAAAGCAATGAAAAAAAAGGATACTACTGACAGGATACTAATATGCATTCCTGAGTGAATGACTACGCAAGTTCATTAATGAGGTTGTTCTCATTTTCTCTCCACTCCCCTCTCTCCTTCCTCTTCCCCACCTTTTCTGTCTCCATCCTCTCTTTCCCTCGCTAGGTGGTGGTCTGGAGGCCAATTCAGACCGGACCACCCATCACCCGGAGGTCAGGGCTCGGCTGGAGAGCGGGCCCTGCGCCGCCGCCCACTCCCCCCTGGCCGAGACCAACGGTTTCCTCCAGCTGCGTCTCCACGGCTACCGGGCCAGCTTCCTCATGTCGTCGCTAAGGAACCTGGCTCACTTCCTGGAGGATGACTCCGCCCCTCAGGTCCTCCCCATGGAGATCAGCGTCAGGGACACACACATCGACCTGAAGGTGGGGATGAACGAACACACACACACACACAGACACGCGCACACACAGACACATTCACATCTGTCCTCCTCTGCAGGATGATGGTCCCCGTGACAACCCGTCTGACCCTGATCCCGCCCCCATCACCGTGCACATCTCCAACCTGCTCATCCACAGGACTGACGATGGAGCCTTCTCTATAGGGGGTGAGACACACACACACACTGCCTCATGCTTTCAAACACATACACATTACCCCATACATACATACATACATACATACATACATACATACATACATACATACATACATACATACATACACACGCATACATACATACACACACACTACCTCATGCATACATACACAGACTGCCACACACACACACACACTGCTGTATGCAGCTACACATTAACACACACACATTCATGCCTCACGTATACACACACACACACACACACACCCTCCTCCACCCTAACACTGTCTTATTTTATCATCATGCAAAGTATATTTCTACCTCTCTTTCACTCTCTCTGTTATCACAGTGGAAAATGTGTCTGAGGCGGGGCCTAAGAAAGAAGTCCAATTGATTGACAGTGGTCTGTCTCCAATCCCTGAGACTGTGGGTGTGGTCAGCAGCACTTCTAAGGCCACACAGACCCCCAGCCCTCCTAGTCCTAGCACCAACAAAGAACAGGTAGTCCACACACACATCACCCACTCATCCAGGGCCTAGAATTAACACCCGGCACCTGCCAAATGCGGGTAGATTTTGGCATTTGTATTGGCAGGTAAAATGTCTATTTCACCAGCCACGTTGGCGGGTGGTCAGGGCTCCACAGTGTGAATATTTCACTCGCATTTGTGAATAAAAATAGTCAAGTATGATCACATTATAGTAAAATAAATGCAATTCTGCAGTATCTGTTTTCAAAGTATTTCTGCAGTTTTTTTTTTATAACTGGTAAATGTAATCGCACAAAGTCAAAGAACTATGAATCCTATATAGTCTATTCCACAACACTGCCTGTCTGGGGGCTGTGCACACGTGAAGAGCTGAGTGGAAGATTCATTTTTAGAAGGTCTGCGCACAGTCATAAAAGATGGTCAAATTTACTTGAAACGAAAGTCTACTGAAGTTTATATTTTTTTGTTCACCAGCTAGGTTGTTTTTCTATGTTTGAGTTTCAACTGCTAAGGTAACGCTTCTAATAGTCAGACTCAATCTCACAGCCACTAATGACTGTTAAAGGGGCAGGTGAAAATGTTTCTCATCTGTGATATTTTGGTTAAAAATGAAATTAAACAATATACCACATTATTTCTTACTAGTAATTTGTTTTAGAAACATTACAAACCATGCTCATCTGTTTTTTTGTGTTTTATTGGTGTAATTGTAGCGGGGAAAACTATTTTGGCTGGTAAAACATCTGAGTGGCTGATATATTTTTAAATCTACCTGCCGCAGTGCATGGTGGACCAAAAAGTAAATTTGATGCCCTGGACTCTTCCATAAGAATTTCACTTACACGCTCACCAACACACTCTTCTGTTTCCCCCTAGCTGCTGATAGAGGAGAACGAGTGTTTGAAACTGGAGCTCTCAAAAGCCAAGATGGCTCTAGCTGAGGCCCAAATGGATAAGGACTCCCTGTTGCACCGCATGAAGAGTCTCAAAGTGAACAGCAGCTAGGATAGGCCAACAGAGGCCCAGTGACCACCAGCCTGCAGTGCTGCATATCACCACAGGGGGAGCACAGAGAGAGGGGGCGCTGGATACTGGGGCTACTTGATATACCATCATACTAGTATTATTCAAGCATCAACCAATGAAGATGTCAGTCGGGTCATTCAAGCCTGTTCTGATGAAGGGCTGGTCGCCTAAGAACTAGACCTCAACAACACACACACGGCCCATGAAGTCTACTCCTTAACACACACACACACACAGTGTCCCTGAAAACCAGAGAGGAGGGCTACTTTTTCACTCCAGCCCACCTACCACCCTCATCCCTCCCCCAGTAGAGGAACTGGAAAGTGGACAGTGTTAGACTTTCACCCCCTTCTCGATACAGTGCTTCGTGTCATCCCTGGGCTGGGACTAAGACTGCAGTACACATGCTTGTTTTACATGATTGTTGTGCTTGTTTTTAGTTTGTCTCTCTTTTATGCAGTAAGTTGAAGTGTTCAGTCTCTCCAGTAATCCGACTCTGCAAGCCAGCGCTGCCTCCTAAATATGGGAGCGATAGGAGGGAAGGGGAAAGGGAGGGGACAAATCTAAATGGAACATCCCCATGGAGATGGGGTGAGGTGGGAGTTCTGAATGTTAGGCTTGGGGGGAAACTTACCTTCCCCGAATTGTTACCTTATAGGATAAACAATGCAAAAAGGGGCAACTTTATCATGTATCACATTTTGGAGGAGCACATTCTACATGTAATATGACTTTATTGCATATTTATGGGAGGGGCTTTGCCTGGTTGGGTGGGGTGAGACACTGAATGTCATATCTTTTGGAGGAATGTCTAAAAAATGGACTTATTTTGCACTGCACTGAAACATAGAACATGTCATTTGGTGCTTATGATTTTTTTTTTTATCTAGCACTTGAGTATGGTAATGTGCTTATGTTGGGCAAAGCGTACACAAATGTTTTCTACAGAATTCTGAATGATTGCGCAATGTGTTTTTGTGTGTGTGTTCAACACGTCTGCAATGCCTATAATGTCCCATTGCACTGGCTTTTTTCCTATTTTTCTACATGTAAATAGCTAGTTACGTGAACAGCACTTTTGAACTATAGTAACTGTAAATACGACCATGGAAAGAGAGCCTGTGACACGACTTCCACTTTTGGACATTAACAAGGTGACACTCCATCTTAACTCCTCCTCCACATGAAGAGAACCTCCTGACGGTTTTCTCGTCAAGATCTGTATGTAGAGGATCTAATTTCAGGTGTTTATTTTATGCCTGCTACGTTAAGTTACTCTCTCCTCCAAATGCAGGAGGGAAAACACTGGCATGTGCTTTTCTGTGCGTGCATTCTATATTTGCATAATCCTATGTGTAGTTTTTCAATAACGTGAAGTCGTGCCCATATCTGCTGCTGCTTCCTGCCTGTCTGTTGGGGAACCCTTGGGGGAATGTTCTAGAATAGAGTAGAATATAAATTAGCTTTATTTCCCCTTTGGAACATGCTTTTGGCTCAACACAGAATACAGTCAGCAGGCAGTTCTGTCTGAATTATCACGACTAACAAAGGCGACTTTTCCAGTAGTAGCATGAGATTTGCTGACAGATTACAATGGCTTGCCTCTCTCTTTAAAGGTGCAGTCTGCAGGTTCTCTGTCCTGTATGGCAAGGAGATCCCGTAAAAACACAATTGCCCTGAAACAAAACCGAAGAAGTAAAATTAGAAAAAAGTAGTTCTGTTCACACCAGTGCAGGCAACTGTTCTTCTTTCTTTGGTTTTCGCTGGCAGGCTCACTCAAAAAGGGCACAGTTTGGGAATACATAATTTTTCTACTGTAAAGCCTTTAACTATCCAAATTGTGGACCTAGCTCAGCCTAGTCCTAGTTCAGTTCAGTCCAGCTGAATGTCTTTCCTAGCTGCGCTGTCCGCTCTCCCCAGCTCTATACCTTGATACGATGCAGGTTCACTTACCTGCTCAACACTGACAACAAGACTTGAAATGGCAGTTAGGATTTGAATGCTTGATTGTACTTTAAAGGCTGCCCTCCCCGGAAGTCTCCCCGGAAGTCTTATCCACTCCTGGTCTAAATGGACCCGCCCCCTCATTACAATAGCTCCTCCCTTGACCTGCTCAGCCGCTCTCCTCTCCTGGGAGCTCCGCCTCCTGTGAACCTATGTACAAAAAGAGACTTGTAATATTTGTCTGTCAAAGCTGCTGAGCTACTGATGAAAATAAAAAGGCATCCAATCAAATATTTATTTTTCAGTTGTCATATTGTTGTACTAGACTTTCTTGCACTAACACTTGCGCTTGTCTGTTCTTACAAGCAATGATTATGCAGATAGCTTCTCTATTGAGGAAACTTTTACTTACAATGATTGTGATGTGGTTGTTTTACCTAGCTACCTTTTTTAAAGTGCAATTCCACCACTTTTCAGCCTCTTTTTATTGTCTCCAGCCCAATGCCAGTGTCTACATATGTGAAAATTGATTTTTTTTTATAACGCTTTGTAAATAAATATATCCAGTTAAAAAGTTCTGCCCAATGACATCATCAAAACTAAATTCATTTTAAAAACGGTGACTTTCAAACATGAAGACACAGGTATGTTGCTGGCGATAATGAATGAGGTTGAAAAGTGGCGGAATTGCTCTTTTTAAGTTGAATTCACTGACTACGTCGCTCTGGAAAAAAGCATCCGATAAATGATCAACATGTAAATCTTATGACCTTGGGTGTGCACCATGTTTCATCTGTCTATCTACTGAATTGTGGGGGGTTTAAAGCTGGTGAATCTGGTCAATGGATCTTCCACCATATTTCTTCCACCAGTCCACTAACAGGACAGAGCAAACAGTTCCATGGGAGGAGTGGATCGAGGAAGCCTACGAAGGGAAGCTGCTGAAGTACCATACATTGACGAGTGTTTGAAGACTACTTGTCTACCAGTGGAGAGCACCGAGGATTCCACACTGAGGAGTAAAAGGAGCACAGCGAAAGAAGGTCTGCCACATAGATTTATTTTATTTAACTAGGCAAGTCGGTTAAGAACAAATTCTTATTTACAATGACGGCCTAACCCAGACGACGCTGGGCAAATTGTAGGCTGCCCTATGGGACTCCCAATCATGGGCGGTTGTGATACAGTCTGGATGGGCAGGAGGCAAGGCTCATTCTCGATACGTCTTTGTGACTCCTCACGTCCTAGGCCAGGAGTAATCCTACCCTGGAGGTCCGGAGTACTGCTGGTTTTCTGTTCTACCTGATAATTAATTGCACCACCTGGTGTCCCAGGTCTAACTCGGTCCCTGATTAGAGGGGGAAAAAAGCAATGGAACTGGCTTAGAGATCCAGATAAAAATTTGAGGGTCCTAGGGTATCGCCTGGCCTCATTCTGAACTGTATTGGAGGGGACGGTCCAAGATCTCTCCACTCAGGCCTTCTTCCCCAGTGCATTTTGTAAGGAATTGAGGAACGATCAACTGAAAAAGAGCCAGATAAGGCATCTCAATGGCTCTGACTTAAGAGGGAGGAGCAGTGGACAAGCCACCTGGCTCAGATCGGGCCTGATCAACACTGGGCGCAACCTTCAGAAGGTGTAGTGGGCAGCACCGAAACACCTTACGAAGAGGGGACCTCCTCTGATGAGCCAGGAACAGCAGAAACCACTGTTTGCAGGCCCTGTGACGGCAACCCTATTTAATCTGCTAGACTACTTATAGTTGTGTTAATTGTGATCAGGTCTTTCGGATCCTAGTAGTCAAGGAGAGGACATGGATGAATTGAGACAGAGTCCTTACTGTTGTTTATGCTTTCAACGTCCTTGATGAAGACAGAAAAGCAGTCCAAGTGTGAGTCAAATTTTGCAGACAGAAATGCCATGAAAATAGCCAGTGTGATTCCTTATTGTTCATGTCAGAGAGGAACTTTTCTTTTTTATAGCATATTTAGATCGGAATGTTCCAAAACATTGCGTCTTGCTGAATGCACCTCTTGCTGTGGTTTTGAAAAGAGAAAGGAGAAAAAAAAAATAGACGTATCATTGAATGGGTTTGATTTTGTTTTGAAGCACACATATTTCTCCTCTCATCCATCTACCAATGAAATGACCAAATGGCAGCTAAACAATGGAGTGAAACAAGGACTGTCTCTCATGAGATCAGCTTCACTGCTCTCCCGACAGTCAGATTGTAGTATCTCTATCCAACACCCGATGGGGCTGCAGCTGCTTCTCTCTCTGGCAAGGAGATTCCTCTCCCTCTCGTTTTAGTAGGCTATATGAGGCCTACTCTCTTTTTCCTCCATCACCCTCCCTCTCTCAATAAGAGGTTATTCTCTTCACAGCAAGACTGGAACCAATGCATTGAGCTTACATCAGAAGTACAGACAGGGGCCAGGGCACAGTCACACAGCTGTGTGTGTGTGTGTTTCTTATTTTACAGCATTGTTACAAAAATAGTGACATCAATGCTAATTAACTGGTGTATTCTCTGCAGGTCACCGCTGGCAAGTACTCTTGCAAGGAAGGAATAGATTGACAAAGGGGGTGTGTCTCAATCCAAGGCTGTCTATGGACAGAGCAGACCATTCAAAAACATGTCTCTTGCTAGGTTTGCCACACAATTTCAGTATATAGCCCATATTTTTTGTTTTACAGCATCCACTGATAGTTTGTATTTTTGACGGTTATCTTGATAAACCAATAATAATGATACGTGCACCCGTTATTCGCTCAATAGTGGAAGAAGAAAATCGATATTGCTCCTTATTTGTATTTATTATGGTTCCCCATTAGCTGCTGGCCAGGCAGCAGCTACTCTTCCTTGGGTCCAGCAACATTAAGGAAGTTCATACAATTCAAACTGACTGCTATCCGAATATAGGACTTTTCATATGCTCTCTGACTTTTAGTGGGGAAATAAATAACAAAGCCATTTTCCTCCTTGGTGCTGTAACCCCGCCATCCACGCCCATACTGTACAACGCTGTATTCAGCAGCAGACCATTATGCACTGTGGCGAGTGCGGTTCGAAGAACGTGTGGAACTGAGAGAGAGAGGGAGAGATTGGGATGCTACAATAACAGACAGACATACGAGAGCATACGTCACAGAGTGTTTGTTGGACTACACCGAGAGAGAGAAGAGAAGACGAAAGAGCCGAACGGAGAGAGAAGAGAGCGAGTGGCGGTCTGGGTTTGGCAACCGGCTTGTTCGTCGTTCTCTCGAGCCAGCTGCAGCAGGCAGCACCGTGAAAAATGCGCTATTTACGGTTCCTCATTCCTGAGTTCGTTTCGACACTGGACTCGTTCTGTAATTGAGTCTAGCAACACACCGCGGACGGTAACCTACCCATTTGAGGGAACGCTTACTGCAACATGCAGTAAAAAGAACACCCTGAGATGTTTTTTTACACGAGTCAGTAAAGGGGGATCCCCACCGCCGTCATTCTCTTTCTACATACCGGTTTTGGATTATAAATCCGGAATTAGAAGAATTTCGGTTGGGATGGGGAAGGAACAAGAACTACTAGAAGCTGCCCGGATCGGGAATGTGGTTCTGGTGGAGAAATTACTGAGTGGGAAAAAGGGAATCCTGGGGACAGCCTCGGGCTCCATACCTCTTCCCAACCTACTGAGGTAGGCGAAATCGTCAACAAACATTTTAATGTCATATGAAGATGCCTAGTTGATACTCCTATTGCCATGCTTCTATTGATGGTCTACGTTGATAAAGGTGGACTGTTGCGACAAAATTGTAGCATAGCACTTTTACGCAAACCACAAAACTACATGTCATTATACAATTCTTGACAGCTGTCAAATTGTTGTGCACTTTTACACTGACCCTGGCTATAAATTATAATGATGCATGGTTTTGTCCCAAGGTGGAGTTGCCAGCAATGACCTGTAGCCTAATATGCATATGAAATACCACTTGCCAGTGCAAATGTTGATTACATTGTAGATATTCTGTATTTGACAATTTCAACATGGTCTCAGAGCAATTAGTATGGTTTGGGATGTTCTTTTGTTACCCTCTACTTAGTATGATATCTTACGTCCTCCAATCCACGTTATATATTAAAAATCAAATCGCATTAATTTCTGTCTTAAGTAACCAGACCATTCTGACAAAGTATCAAGTATCATCATTTTGACTTGGAGGTACCCCAAAATATGTCTACTATGTTACGTCTAGTCCGAGCAGCCAGCCTGAATATTTGGCATTGATCAGTAGCTTGTTGAGGGCCTCATGGTGTGTAGAGCTATGTCTCCCCCTCCCCCAGTGTGCCTTCATTGATGAACAATTATTATTATATTTTTTTGATTAACTAACTTAATTGATACATTTATTAGGCTGCTATTAAATGGCCATAACTTAGTCCGAGTGTTTGAAATGTTGTTGAACCACATAAAGACTTTCAGGCCAAAACTGAACCTTTAGCCTCGTATAGAGACAACTTTAGACTGTAAGAATAGTCCCTTTCCACCAGGCCTCAGTAAAAAAGAGAGGACTGAGATGGGTGATCAGTTAGATCAAAGGACAGACGTTGGATCAAAGGACAGGGCGAACGGGAGGAGCATCACCTCAGGCCGTGCAGCAGTGCTTTGCTTTTACAGCCGTGTTGAGTTGCATTGACGGGCTAAGTGAGAAACAAGACAGCTGAAGATGGGAAGGGCGTACGCCTATGAAGGAAGAGAGAATTGGAAGGGAGGGGGAGCATGGGAACTTTGTGTTTGCGCGTGTGTGTGTACTTAAACTGTGTATAAAGAGATGAAACTAAAGAGTAGGCTTGTACATCACAGGTATCTTCTGGTTATCACTATGGCAACAGCCTCCAGGAACAATAACAAACACAATATTTACATCTTACAGTTAAATGAGAAAAAGTAATGAAACAACAATATGTGCATATCAACTGCCATGTGGTACAGTATTTTGAAGTTTCATTTTGTACCAGATCCACAAGACTGCTGGCGTCAAATGCAATGGTTGAATAGGCCTGTGCTATATATTCCGAGCACAAGCTTGCTATGACAGAAAATTGTTGTGTAGCTTGTGTGTGTGTGTGTGTGTGTGTGTGTGTGTGTGTGTGTGTGTTATTTCTACTGGATTACACTGAAAGTTGGGCTTTTTATTGGGTCAAGGCAAGGCAATGGTCCATGCAGTCAAGTCCGTGAAACAGTGGGTGGTCTATAGACTGTCCATCTGGACAAGGTTTTGTAAACCACTTCAGGCTTATTCTTTGCCTCATAAAATACTGTGTATGTGTGTGCACGCATGCGAATGCGGCTATACGTGTGGCTATTGAATAGGCGACTGCCTGGTTGAATGCTACTCTAGGCTCTAGTGACACACCACATGTATGGACTGTGAGTCAAACGGAAGGTCAAAGGTCTTATTAGGGTAGGCTAATGTTTTGGGAATTTTCTCTGGGAGAAAAGGATGCATATTAAGGCCCTCCAGGCTCAAGCCATTCAGAACATTCCAAAGCTGTGAGGCCCTTTTCAGGAACCTCTCAGCACCACATAGTGGGACACACACACCGACACACACACAGGACAATCAATAGTAGAGGATCTCATGATCATATTTCAGATAAACTTCTGTATCATCGCCTGGTTTTATGTAGAGGCAGAGTAATTATGATGAAGACGGATGTATGACTGTAGGCGTGTTATGTAATCATACAGTTATTACAATGATGACTAACGTTACCACATTATGAGGATAATGCTAGTCCCTTGCAATATGTGGGAAATGATGGGATTGATGAAAGAAGGAACATATTTTAAAGCCAACACATGCCAGATACGTTGAACACTGTAGCTACACAGGAGGGTCAAGTACTGGTTATTGTAGGTACTTTCTATCGTTACTCCTTATTCCAGTGGCTACTGTCACTGAAGGGGTCCTACATATTCACAGATGCAGAGAAACCCCCTTTGATCAGTGTCTGGCTGAGAGGACAGGATGTCATCCTCCTCCACAAACAAACAGTGCTGAAGTGATGTGAGGAGAGGTGGTGATTCTCAGAGGACACGCATACAGCAGTGATCCACTCAATGCTCCAACACAAGCAGCAGAACACATAACACATAAACACAGGGGAGGCTTGTCTCTGTCGTTCAGTGCCAATTTAAACAGAGCGATAGATGGAGAGATACTGTGTGTGTTTGCGTCTGTGTGTATTTTCTGACGTGTTCTGTTGCTTGTGTTGGAATCTTAAGCAGATCACTAACCCAGAAAGGGAAGGGGGGTACTAGTCAGTTGTACAACTGAATGCATTCAACATAAATGTGTCTTCCGCATTTAACCTCAGAGCGGTACGGGGGATTGCCTTAATCGACACCCACATCTTTGGCAGAATGGAGTGTGTGTGATATCTACACCTCAACACTGCAATTTCACACATAGAGAAATATTGGTTGGTCCTCGCTCATTTCCCCAGTATGTATCAGTCTATGAAGACCAGAGAGAAAATAACACAACATGCTGTTTATCTTCTGTCACAGTTTCTAACCACAACACTCTGAATTGGTCTTATTATAACACTTAGAACCTGTAATAAACATCACTTTTTTCACCACAGCAGCACTCATGGTGTAGTGGATCACTAAACTGAACCGCTAGCCTTGGTAGGCCAACACAGATCTGTGTGTGTTTTTCCTCAACTGCCTTGTCTGGGACGACCTCCTGTGTGTGACTAAACCAACCATATGGAAAGACCACCTCAGATGTGTGTGTGCGTAATAGGGGTGTAACGAACCATCCATAAAGAGAGCGGATGGGGAGATGTGAAGGAGTAGTCTGGAGGAGGGATAGACATGGGTAAGGGGTCAGGGGTCAACTGTGGAGAATGTAAGTAGGAACACACACACACATACTCCTCACTCAACAGAACTCTTGAGATTGATGAAGTTCCATTGAATTGTGTAAACATTAGAGAGATGTTGAATATATCTACCCTGTATAACAGTAGGAACAGTACAAACTGTTAGGACACTCCAGAGCTCACTTCATCACAAATGTGTGTGTTTGTGTGTGTGTGAGACACAAAAGTCTAGATATTGTTTTATCTCTCAATCCATCTCTGTTTGGATCTGGCTTTTTCTCTGCTTCTGTCTCTGTCTCTGTTTTTTTGTTTTGTTTGTGTCTGTGTGTTTCTGTCTCTCTGTCTGTCTGTTTCAAATCAAATCAAATTTTATTGGTCACATATACACGTGTTTAGCAGATGTTAATGCGGGTGTATCGAAATGCTTGTGCTTCTAGTTCCGACAGTACAGTAATATCTAACAGTTACACAACACATATCCAATACACACAAATCTAAGTAAGGAATGAATTAAGCCTATATACATAAGGACGAGCTGCATGGACTAAGATACAATAGAACAGTATATACATATGAGATGGGGAACGCAAGATATGTAAACATTATTAAATGACAGATACCAAAGTATAGTATAAAATACAGTATATACATATGAGATGAGTAATGGCAGATATGTAAGCATTATTAAAGTGACTAGTGTTCCATTTCTTAAAGTGGCCAGGATTTCTAGTCTATGCCTATAGGTAGCAGCCTCTCTCTAATGTGCTAGTGGTGGCTGTTCAACTGTCTGTTTTTTAGTCTCTTGGTCCCAGCTTTGGTGCACCTGTACTGACCTTGCCTTCTGGGTGACAGCGGGGTGAACAGGCAGTGGCTCGGGTGGTTGATGTCCTTGATGATCTTTTTGGCCTTCCTATGACATCGGGTGCTGTAAGTGTCCTGGAGGGTGGGAAGTTTGCCCCCGGTAATGCGTTGGGCAGACCGCACCACCCTCTGGAGAGCCTTGTGGTTGTGGGCGGTGCAGTTGCCGTACCAGACAGTGATACAGCCCGACAGGACGCTTTCAATTGTGCATCTGTAAAAGTTTGTGAGGATTTTAGTTGTTAAGACACATTTCTTTAGCCTCCTGTCAGTGTGGGTGGACCATTTAAGTTTATCAATGATGTGTATGCCAACAAACTTGAAGTTTTCCACCTTCTCCACTGTGGTCCCGTCGATGTGGATAGGGGGGGGTGCACCTTCTGCTGTTTCTTGAAGTCTGCAATCATCTCCTTTGTTTTGTTGACGTGGAGTGAGATGTTGTTTTCCTGGCACCACACTCCCGCAGCCCTCACCTTCTCCCTGTAGGCTTTCTCGTCATCGTTGATGATCAAGCCTACTACTGTTTTGTCGTTTGCAAACTTGATGATTGAGTTGGAGGCGTGCTTGGCCACACAGTCATGGGTAACAGGGAGTACAGGAGTGGGCTGAGCACGCACCCTTGTGGGGCCCCAGTGTTGAGGATCAGAGAAGTGGAGGTGTTGTTTCCTACCTTCACCACCTGGGAGTGGCCCGTCAGGACGTCCAGGACCCAGTTGCCCAGGGTGGGGTTCAGACCCAGGGCCTCGAGCTTAATGATGAGCTTGGATGGCACTATGGTGTTGAACGCTGAGCTATAGTCAATAAACAGCATTCTTACATAGGTATTCCTCTTGTCCAGATGGGGCAGTGTGCAGAGTGATGGCGATTGCATCATCTGTGGATCTATTGGGACGGTGAGCAAATTGAAGTGGGTCTAGGGTGGCAGGTAAGGTAGAGGTGATATGATCCTTGACTAGTCTCTCAAAGCACTTCATGATGGCAGAGGTGAGTGCTACGGGGCGATAGTCATTAAGTTCAGTTACCTTTGCCTTCTTGGGTACAGGAACAATGGTGGCCATCTTGAAGCATGTGGGTACAGCAACTGGGATAGGGATAGATTGAATATGCTTGTAAACCCACCAGCCAGCTGGAATGCGCATGCTCTGAGGACGTGGCTAGGGATGTCTTCTGGGCCGGCAGCCTTGCGAGGGTTAACACATTTAAATGTTTTACTCACGTCAGCCATGGAGAAGGAGAGCCCACAGTCCTTGGTAGCGGGCCGCGTCGGTGGCACTGTGGTATCCTCAAAGCGGGCAAAGAAAGTGTTTAGCCTGTTCGTAAGCAAGACGTCGGTCTCGGCAATGTGGTTGGTTTTCCTTTTATAATCCGTGATTGTCTGTAGACCCTGCCACATACGTCTTATGTCTGAGCCGTTGAATTGCAACTCCACTTTATCTCTATACTGACATTTAGCTTGTTTGATTGCCTTGCGGAGTGAATAACTCCACTGTTTATATTCCTCCATATTTCAGTTTCGCTCGAATGCTACCATCTATCCACGGTTTCTGGTTAGGATAGGTTTTAATAGTCACAGTGGGTACTACATCTCCTATACACTTCCTTAAACTCAGTCACCGTGTCTTATTTTCGGAAGCTAAACGGATCCCAGTCCACGTGATCAAAACAATCATGGAGCGTGGATTGCGCTTGGTCAGACCAGCGTTGAATAGTCATTATTTCTGTTTCTGCCTATAGGAAGAGCAAGATGGAGTCGTGGTCGGATTTGCCGAAAGGGGGGCGGGGGAGGGGTTTGTAACCATTCCGGAAGTTTGAATAACAGTGGTTGAGTGTTTTAGCCACGCAAGTGCTACAGTCGATATGTTGATAGAACTTCGGCAGCCTAGTCCTCAAGTTTGCCTTGTTAAAATCCCCAGCTACAATAAATGCAGCCTTAGGATATGTGGTTTCCAGTTTGCATAAAGTCCAGTGAAGTTCTTTGAGGGCCGTTGTGGTATCGGCTTGAGGGGGAATATAAACCAGCTGTGGCAATGACGGAGGAGAATTCCCTCGGGAGATAATACGGTCGGCGTTTGATTGTGAGGTATTCTAGATCGGGTGAACAAAAGGACTTCCTGTATGTTACTGCAATTACATAATGAGTTGTTAATCATGAAACACACCCCTCCACCCCTTTGCTTCCCGGATAGATATTTATTCCTGTCTGCGCGATGGACTGAGATTCCTTCTGGTTGCACCGCCTCCGACAGAGTATCCCGAGAGAGCCATGTTTCAGTGAAACAAAGGATGTTACAGGTTCTGATCTCTCTCTGGAAATTAATCCTTGCCCTCAGTTCATCAACTTTGTAATCCAAAGACTGAACATTGGCGAGTAATATACTCAGAAGCGGTGGGTGGTGTGCGTGCCTCATAAGTCAAACCAGCAGGCAGCCTCGAGTGCCTCTCTAAATTTCTCTGGGGAGAGCGAACAAAGGATCTTCTCCAGGGAAGCCGTATTCCTGGTCGTAATGCTGTTAGTTCTGGTGAGTTATCTAATATCCAATAGTTCTTCCTGGCTGTATGTAATAACACAAAACATTTCCTGAGCTAATAATGTAAAAAATAGTACATAAAAAAACTAAATACTGCAGTTTCTCCTAAGAACTAGTCGTGATGCAGCCATCTCCGCTGGAGCCATTTTGTTTCTGTCTGTCTGTCTCTCTGTCTGTCTGTCTTTTCTCTCTTTCTCTCTGTGTCTTGGTCTTGCTGTCAGTCTTTCTCTCCACCACTCACTTGTTCACTCCTCTCTCTCTCCTCTCTTCCTCTCTTTATCAATCGTTCCTCCGGCTCCGTCTCTTCCCCCTGTTCTTCCTCTTCTTTCCTCCATCTCTTCTTTCTCTCCTTTTGTACACACACACTAACACTAGCACACACACTAACAAACACACTAACATACACACACACCTCATCACCACCTCATTCCTTATCTATGGAGGGAGTGTCTTTTTCCCCAGCATTTCTAGTGGTGACGTTGATGGACTCATCTCCGTTGACAGCAGCGTTTTGGGAATTCTCAGAATCCATGACAGTGGTCGGAAAATCCTTCAGACCGGATTCATTAGTGCCACTGGAAATACCTATTCCATCAGTATTGTGTCAAGAGCCACAAGGTAGACTTGGAGCTGCGTCTCAATACGGCAAAATAGCATCCTTCCCTCGCCACATTTCCTGCAAATCCATATCATATCCCATATCGTAGGTTATTAGACTACATATAAACTTATTACACTCATTTGGAAAACTGAATTAGCAAGGACACGTACTGCCTGTTAGGAGACCAGCGCAGGACACAAGGGAAGAGGCCAAGGGAAGAAGGCCATTTCCAGCCCATGGAAGGGGAGATGATTAATGGGAGGCCAGACTGTCATTGTAGTTAATGAGGTTCTGACCTGTACATAGCAGTGGAAGTGTCAGAGAGACACATACACATTCCTTCCTGTCTCCTTTGACTTGTATACTAGTACTTGTTCTGGTATAAATCACACTGTGCCAAGACAGTGGATAAATCACCCTGTTCCAAGACAGTGGATAAATCACCCTGTTCCAAGACAGTGGATAAATCACCCTGTTCCAAGACAGTGGATAAATCACACCGTGCCTCGACAGTGGATAAATCACACCGTGCCAAGACAGTGGATAAATAACACCATGCCAAGACAGTAAATAAATTACACCATGCCAACTCAGTAAATAAATAACACCATGCCAAGACAGTAAATAAATCACACCATGCCAACTCAGTAAATAAATCACACCATGCCAACTCAGTAAATAAATCACACCATGCCAAGACAGTAAATAAATAACACCATGCCAAGACCGTGGATAAGTCACAACGTGCCAAGACAAAGTGGGTTGAATATAGGAAGGAGGCCCCTCTTTTGTCTTTTGAATAAAGATGGTCTTATGGTGTCGTGAAATGAAATGCATAAAAAAGTCGATGGCCTTCACTCTCTCTCGATCTCTCTCTCGTCCCTTCCTAGTTGAGCTGGACAGTTGTGTATATATACAGCGGGTGAAATAAGTATTGAACACGTCACCATTTTTCTCAGTAAATATATTTCCAAAGGTGCTATTGACATGAAAGTTTCACCAGATGTTGGTAACAACCCAAGTAATCCATACATACAAAGAAATAAGTTCAGAAATTAAGTTATGTGTAATAATGTGAAATGACACAGGGAAAAAGTATTGAACACATGAAGAAAGGGAGGTTCAAAAAGGCATGGAAAGCCAAGACAACAGCTGAAAACTATCAGTAATTAAAAAGCAATCCAGCCCCCTGTCAGTGCAAATTAATATCAGCTGGTTCAGTCACAACTGATGGCCTACATTGCCAAGGTGTCACACAAGACATATCTCATGATGGGTGAAAGCAAAGAGCTATCTCAAGACATTCGCAACCTAATTGTTGCAAAACATAATGATGGCATTGGTTATAGGCGCATTTCTAGGCTTCTGAATGTTCCAGTGAGCACTGTTGGGGCCATAATACGGAAGTGGAAAGACAATCATTTCACCATAAATTTGCCTCGACCAGGTGCTCATCAACGATCATTATGTTTTGCAACAATTAGGTTGCGAATGTCTTGAGACAGCTCTTTGCTTTTACCCATCATGAGATATGTCTTGTGTGACACCTTGGCAATGTAGGCCATCAGTTGGGACTGAACCAGCTGATATTAATTTGCACTGACAGGGGGCTGGATTGCTTTTTAATTACTGATAGTTTTCAGCTGTTGTCTTGGCTTTCCTGCCTTTTTGAACCTCCCTTTCTTCATGTGTTCAATACTTTTTCCCTGTGTCATTTCACATTATTACACAAAACTTAATTTCTGAACTTATTTGTTTTGGTTTCTTTGTATGTATGGATTACTTGGGTTGTTACCAACATCTGGTGAACATTTCATGTCAATAGCACCTTTGGAAATATATTTACTGAGAAAAATGGTGACGTGTTGAATACTTATTTCACCCGCTGTATATATGTATGACTATACTGTCAGGGTTTCCCATCTGGCGGCCCGTGGGTGATTTTATTTGGCCACTAAATGTTCTGCCCTCCAAGTTTGGCGACATAAAAGGCTGTAAAAACACCAGCAAATCAGCTCCAAGTGATTTTAATTTTGGAAATATGTTCCACATTTTATTTATTATTCACCCACATATTAGAGAGATATACAGCGGGTGAAATAAGTATTGAAATCACACCATGGTACAGTGAAATGGTTACTTGCATAGTGGAGTATTTTGTTTAGACATGTAGCTAGCTAGCTAAACAATGAACCATAATCCCAACTCATACTACCATGCACCATGCATGAATCTGCAGGTAGCTAAAGCTAACCAACTAGGTTCAATGTTAGCTAGCTACCTAACATTAGGCTATAACTAGCAATGCAAATGGCTTTCTGAGATACAAATAATATTACTACACAGATCATACACATAATGTTAGCTATCGAGCCAACCAGCTAATGTTAACTATCTAGCTAACAGTGTGCTTTAACTCACAAAATTAGAAACGTATAATATTTGAAAATGTAGCTAGACTCTTACCTGTATACATGGATGAACGCTTCACAGCAGACTGTAACCATTTAACTCTGTTTTGTTTGTAGCTACATCTTGCTTGGCCAGCGTTGTGTCAAGTCACTCTGGTTCACACTGACCGTGGCGTGTGCAGAAAGTAGCCCATCACAACTTTTTACAACTTATCTGTCAATAGTGCCTGCTAAATTCAGGGCATCAATGTTATTGAGAAAAGTAGCAACACTTTTGTAGTTCTCGGTTTATATCTTTCAAAACAGACGCGGTAGAAAGGATTATCAATAGATACTCAGCAGCTCACATTACAGACGGATGGATGGATGGATGGATGGATGGATGGATGGATGGATGGATGGATAGATGGATAGATGGATAGGTTCTTTATTGATCCCCGGGGGGGGAAATTTCATTGTCAAGCAGCTACAACAAAACACAGGGCAGGTGCAAAATGCCAGAACGAAAATACACAAAAGACAGATACACGGTACATGATACATAGAGCGGCAGTATGAAAAAGTATAGAAATACAAGATATCTGGAGTGCAAAAAAGCTATAAAAAGACATTGCATAGTATGGGTGGTTGGCTGAATATGTACACTATACATTGGTGGATGTTGGATGGTTAACTATACTATACAGGTCGATGGCAGAGAAGTACTTCAATAGCTAAAAATGCATATGATATGAGCGAGGGTAATAATAGTTTACTTAATAGACAGACTGGTTAAATGAACAGGTAAGTGAATATTTTGCATGGTTAAATTAGCTGTACAGGTAAATATACAGTTATATTTACAGGTAAGTGAATACTTGCATGGTTACATAAACTGTACAGGTAAATGACAGGAAGAGATACTTAAATAGCTAGATGTGTGTATGTTATAATTTGGGGTAATAATAGTAATTCCCTTAAAATACAGTCCTTAGTGCGCAGGGTTTAATTATAGATAACTGCACGTATTGCACATTCGATATACTAAAAGCAATGAGAAAAGGTGCAACTGACAGGATACTAATATGCATTCCTGAGTGAATGACTACGTAAGTTAAGTCCAAGAATTACTTGCAATATTGCACGTGATATGATATAACAACTGTAAATTAGTATGTATATACAGACCTGAATGAATAAATCAGTCTTGAGTGAATGAGTGATTACGGACCAGAGTTACTCATGGATGGATGCATAATTGTTAAACTAGGTCCTAGCACCCCAACAGTTCCAGGTCTATGTTGCCGACGGCACGGCACCCCGGAGAGGCATTATATAGTCTAATAGCCGCCGGCAGGAAGGACCTCCTGTAGTGCTCTCTGGCACACCGTGGTGGGATCAGTCTGTGACTGAAGGATTCTACATGGCAGACCAATCCAAACTCCTCTCCCGGCATGTCCAGCCCATCCATTATCTCAGCCAATCATGGCAAGTGGGAAGGTTCCTGTTTTTTTCCCATGGCTAAACCAACTAGGCTTGTATTTTAACTACTTTATTCGTATTTACAGATGGAATACAAGTTTGTTAATAAAGCACATGAAAGTTTACATGTTCCAGAAGACATTTCTTCCCCCCAGAAATAGTGACATTAGCCTAGCTTCCTGAAAGAGGTCACAAATGTAAGCAAGGTTTGAAATGATTGTATTTTAGTCAAATGTTATATATTTTTGCATTTATTGCATTCAATTTGTAGTATACCAATTATTTGTAATTATGTTCTGACCCCCTGGCCATCTGCTCAAGAAAACCTTAAATCTAGTTGATGGGCCCTGCTGTATGTATATTGTAGCTGCAGTATCCCTGAATGTATTGGGTGTGTGAATTGGCATGTGAAACGTGTGTGTGTGAACAGTCATGAGAGCTTTAGCGGTGACAGTGCAGACAGAGGCAGATTCGCGCTCCGGTGCCATTTGGAGTCTCAAGACAGGCCTCCCATGCACACAATGGATTTGGAGAAGGGGTCAGCAGTTCTTAGGGTGTGTGTGTGTGACTCGGCTGATCTCAACCCTGTCCTGAAGTACTATTACGCGCATGTCTGAGTTCAACTGACATTCAGCTTTATTCTATCAAACAACATTGCAATGTGTGTGTGTGATGGAGAGGTGGTAGATTAATGAATGTGTGTGTGTGTGTGTGTCTGTCACGAGGTGATGGATAGGGCTTAACCAGCCGTTGCTATGATGCACTCTTAATTCCCACAGTAATTGATTTCCCATTTGCCCATTTCTCGTTGCCGTGGGAGCTGGAGCGCGAGCAGAGAAACCAGGAAGTGAATTACTATGAGTGACGGCCCCTAATAGGCCATATTTCCCATCAGGCCGAGCTGACGCCAACAGATTGTCCTCCAATTCCCAAACGCAAACTCTGACACACACACACTTTGAAATTCAGGAAGAATGAGAAACACACACACACACACTACTTATCACCATAACTCTGCATTGGAGTTTAAACCAGTATGTTGGGATAGTGCTCATATGTCTCAATATGACCAGAACTTTTTTTTCTTGTACTACCCAAGGTGGAATACATGACAAATTAGTTATTTTTAAAAGGATATAAAATATTCACTACTCCCCAACTGCAATGAAAATGTGTTCATATCACCAAAAGCGATTGAATTCGGGAGGAAAATAGTTATTGTGTAGATTATTTTATTATTACTTTATGCGTTTGTGCAAAATGTTTTATGTCTGATTGAGGTAACAGCGAATAGCCTGTCTTTAAAGAAACAAATAGCTTTACTTAAATCCTACAAAATCACTGATTGGCTATTGTAACCTCAGGGCCATTTTTCTGCTTGGATATTCCATGTGAAATGTCTGCTGGTTGACTTTCTGGAAAGAAGGTAGGATGGAAATAGAGACCCAGGTGAAATGCACTTTAAATAAATCTGACTTGACTGACTGAGAGGGAGAAAGCGTGGAAATGCAAGGTAGGTGTGAGGGAGAGAAGGAGTGAGGTAGGTAGGGAGTGAGAGTAAGAGATCCTGGATCTAAGCAGGTCGAGGGAGAGAAATGCAAGAGGGAAAGGGGATCTCTCTCTCTTTCCCTCTTTCATTTCTCACCCTGTCTCTTTACTCTCATAACGTTTCCCTCTTTTCTCTTTCTCTAAAATGTTTCTATTCGTCTTCTAGCTGCATTTTTGTCTGTCTGTCTGTCCAGGAGATATTAAGGCATACAGTATGCTGAGTCTCTAACCCAGAATAGAGCACAGCAGGAAGTATCTCTGTCCCACCACCCGTCCAGTCCCGTCCTTCTTCTGGTCTTTCTGTCTGTCCACAGTATTCCTCCCTTGTGTATAGTGTTGTACTACTTACATTGGCGCTAATGCTTTGCTCAGGTTGAGTGAGTGAGAGAGAGAAAGAAAGGGATGGGGTAAACGGTAGAAGCATGGGTGGAGGAAAAAGGGAGGAGGAGAGAGGAGGAAAACCAATTATGAGCCTGATAACAGGGAGGGTATGGATTTTCTTCTCTGGGCCTCGGGCCAGACCTCTCTTTCCCCTCCTCTCTCCTTCCGTCTCTCTCGCTCTCTCGCTCTCTCTCTCGCTCGCTCTCGCTCTCTCGCCCTCTCTCTCTCTCGCTCTCTCTCTCTCTCTCTCTCTCTCTCTCATTATCATCCTTTGATCTGCATTTCTTTCTCTCAGAAATGTTAATTCAACCTGGCTTTTTATTAAGTGAACACCTCTCCCTCTTCCTCTCTCCCCTCATCTCACTTCCTCTCTCTCTTTCCTCTCTCGATAGTAAGTGTGATTAACTGCAAAAATTGTTTAGCTCTCCGTGTGTGTGACCCTGGAATGGGGCCAGAGATATGCAGTCAATGACGTTGGTCAGGATTCGCTCTGTTAGACTCACTGACCCACATTAGAGCTTGGAGCCAGGGTCACGCTATCACTCTCTCGCGCTCTAGTGTGTGTGTGTGTGTGAGAGAGAGAGAGAGAGAGAGAGAGAGAGAGAGAAGAGAGAGAGAGAGAGAGAGAGAGAGAGAGAGAGAGAGAGAGAGAGAGAGAGAGAGAGATGAGAGAGAGAGAGAGAGAGAGAGAGAGAGAGAGAGAGAGAGAGAGAGAGAGAGGGAGAGAGAGAGAGAGAGAAGAGAGAGAGAGAGAGAGAGAGAGAGAGAGAGAGAGAGAGAGAGAGAGAGAGAGAGAGAGAGAGAGAGAGAGAGAAGAGAGAGTGAGAGAGAGAGAGAGAGAGAGAGAGAGAGAGAGAGTGAGAAGAGAGAGAGTTTTTTGATCTTGGTATATGAATCGGTCACTACTAATATCTCTAATGGTTTTGTGACAGGTCCCTCTGGAGCTGGTGTGCATGCATTTGTGTGTGTGATTTACAACGACTGATGAGGCACAGTGAGGTGTCCTTCTCATTGCCTGTTTTATTAGTGTCTCAATGTTAATTTCATCTCTCTCTACATTCTGTGTTTGTCTGCCCTCACCTCCCCTCCCTCTTTCTGTCTCCTTCTCTCTCCTCCCCTCCCTTTTCTTCTCCTCTCCATCCTCTCTTCTGTGCTGTCCTCTACTTCACCCCTTCTCCTTCTACCTCTCTTTTCCTCTCCTCCTTCCTCTTGTCCAGTCACCATTCTCTCCTTTATCTCTTAACCCTCCTCATTGAAGGCATTAATATGGTGTTAATAAATATACTTATTTAAGTATATATAAGCATTAATATACTTATTTATTAACGTGAATCACAGTGATATTTCACTGTGTGTTGAGCATTCTGTCAACCTGATAGGAAGGGTCGCTGTCTGTCTGTGTCCGTTCAGAGGTTATTCAGGTCAGAGGTTAGCTCTGTCTCTCGCTCGCTCTGTCTCTCGCTCGCTCTGTCTCTCACTCTCTCTGTCTCTCTCTCTGTCTCTCGCTCGCTCTGTCTGTCTCTCGCTCGCTCTGTCTCTCGCTCGCTCTGTCTCTCGCTCGCTCTGTCGCTCACTCTCTCTGTCTCTCTCTCTGTCTCTCGCTCGCTCTGTCTCTCTCGCTCGCTCTGTCTCTCGCTCGCTCTGTCTCTCTCGCTCGCTCTGTCTCTCGCTCGCTCTGTCTCTCGCTCGCTCTGTCTCTCGCTCGCTCTGTCTCTCGCTCGCTCTGTCTCTCGCTCGCTCTGTCGCTCGCTCGCTCTGTCTCTCGCTCGCTCTGTCTCTCGCTCGCTCTGTCGCTCGCTCGCTCTGTCTCTCGCTCGCTCTGTCTCTCGCTCTCTCTGTCTCTCGCTCTCTCTGTCTCTCGCTCTCTCTGTCTCTCGCTCTCTCTGTCTCTCGCTCTCTCTGTCTCTCGCTCGCTCTGTCTCTCGCTCGCTCTGTCTCTCTCGCTCGCTCTGTCTCTCGCTCGCTCTGTCTCTCGCTCGCTCTGTCGCTCGCTCGCTCTGTCTCTCGCTCGCTCTGTCTCTCGCTCGCTCTGTCTCTCGCTTTGTCTCTCGCTCTGTCTCTCGCTCTCTCACTACATTTTCCACTCTCTCTCAGTAACGTTTGATGGAGATCCAAGAATAACATTTTCTTTCTCTGAGTTGTATTATTAAGTTTAAGTTTGTGTGTCTAAGTGTATTTTAATCTATTTGTGCTTGTCTGTGTTCTGTGGTCGATGCTCTTCTCTCGAGGAGAGGGGTTTTGCAAGGGCTGCCGTTAGTGAGTTGCTGTCCGATTGGCTCAGAGACCAGAAGCACGAACACACACACACACACAAACTGCAGGATCAATACTGTACCATGCCTATCGACTGTCATACTCACATCTGTCCACAGCATTAAGAAGCATACAAAATGTCCTCAATGTAATCATCACCTAATTTTATCCTGTGTGTGTGTCTGTGAGGCTCTGACTTTCTCTTCCATGTGCCTCTGTGTGAGCATGTTTGTGTGAGTCACAGTCCTCCGTTTTGTCAATAATCATATTTCCGTTGTTGTATTCTAGAATCATTTCTCATCATCATGGTAGCCAGGCCACTAAAAAGTACCATCCAAATACTGATCTAGGATCAGCTTTTCCAACACTACCTTATATCATGAACCATTCCAAGCTCTTAGCACAAACTGGTCCAAGACCATGGGTTTCCTCTTAGTAAAGTAGTTTGCTCTCCTAGTCTATGAGAGGGCAAGGTGGCACTATTACCATATTCTAATACATTAATGTTTTCAGACACTCGCACTAGTACCAAAGTGTTCATCACTCCCCTCCTGTGCAGGTTTTGTTTTAGCCCAGCACTATTAATCATCACTACCTTGATAAGCTGAATCAGGTGTGATAGTGCTGGGCTGGATAAAAAAGATGGATCCCCAGGACTGTGTTAGGGGTAATTTTTCAGACCGACGGGGAGTGTCGCTGTGCAGCTATTTTCAGGTCTTTCCAGAGATGTTTGATCAGGTTCAAGTCCGGGCTCTGACTGGGCCACTCAGACATTGAGACTTGTCCTAAAACCACTCCTGTGTTGTCTTGGCTGTGTGCTTAGGGTTGTTGTCCTGTTGGAAGGTGAACCTTCGCCCCAGTCTGAGGACCTGAGCAGGTTTTCATCAAGGATCTCTCTGTACTTTGCTCCGTTCATCTTTCCCTCAATCTTGACTAGTCTCCCAGTCCCTGCCGCTGAAAAACATCCCCACAGCATGATGCTGCCACCACCATGCTTCACCGTATGGATGGTGCCAGGTTTCCTCTAGACGAGACACTTGGCATTCAGACCAAGTTCAATCTTGGTTTCATCAGACCAGAGAATCTTGTTTCTCATGGTGTGAGAGTCCTTTAAGTGTCTTTTGGCAAACTCCAAGCAGGCTGTCATGCGCCTTTTACTGAGGAGTGGCTTCTGTCTGGCCACTCTACCATAAAGGCCTGATTGGAAGAGTGCTGCAGAGATGGTTGTCACATATTCACAGAGGAACTCTGGAGCTCTGTCAGAGTGACCATCGGGTTCTTTGTCACCTACCTGACCAAGTCCCTTCTCCCCCGATTGCTCAGTTTGAGTCTTGGTGGTTCCACATTTCTTGGGGACCTTCAATGTTACAGAAAAGTTTTGGTACCCTTCCCCAGATCTGTGCCTCGACACAATCCTGTCTCTGAGCTCTACGGACAATTTCTTCGACCTCACGGCTTGGTTTTTGTGGGACCTTATATAGACAGGTATGTGCCTTTCCAAATAATGTCCAATCAATAGAATTTACCACAGGTGGCATCCAATCAAGTTGTAGAAACATCTCAAGGATGGTAAATGGAAACAGGATGCACCTGATCTCAATTTTGAGTCTGAAATGTTATATAAATAAGTATTTGTGTTGTTGTTTTTTTTGGTATACATTTGCAAAAAATTATAAACCTGTTTTTGCTGTGTCATTATGGGGTTTTGTGTGTAGATCGATCAGGATTTTAAAAAATTAATCAACTTTAGAATAAGGCTGTAATGTTACAAAATGTGGAAAAAGGCAGTCTGAAGGCACTGTATGCTGACACGCACATACTTACGCATCCACATACTCAGGCAGGTAGGCATGCGCACACACCACACACACACACACACACACACACACCCACACACACGAGCAGGCAAGAATCCCTCCATTTCTCTCCCGATGAAGATGATTCTTGGAGAGCAGCGTTTGTATTCCCTTTCACTGAGGCAATACTAATGCATACCCCCCTTCTTTCTCTCTCGCTCTCTCGCCCCTTTTTCTCCCCCCCCCCCCCCCTCTCTCTCTCTCTGTCTCTGGTATGATGGACTACCTTTACCCCAGGGTTGTTGACATGTTCCCTCACCCCGCCTGTCAGAATGCCACTCTCTCTGCACGGTGGCAGCAGCCGACCCCGACCCTAACGCTCTACTGACGATGTCACTTCCTGTGGCGGGTGATAGAGACGCAGGGGCGACTGCTGCCACTTCACCGTCTGGCGCTGCCAGCGGGGTCCTGAATATGGGGCAGCAGAGAGTTGGCCCCAGGCTTCACTCTTCTTCTTTCTGTCTCTGCCCATTGGCGTAGGAACACGATAGAATGGGAAATACACTACACTGTACCATGCCTCTCTTGAGTTAGAAGCAACACTCACTTTTCACTCCAACAGTTATTGATTCTCTAAAGCAGTGCTTTTCAATAAACTCCACGGGTTTTACCTATTTTTTTACCTGTTTTACCTACAGCGTTCTAAACAAGTGATTCTAAGTGTAAAACATTTTTTTGTTTCTTCAAAAATGGTTTTCTGCATCCTAGTAAATAAAGACCATGGACATCATTAGGAGGGAAGATCTATTTGAAATTGAGAGCTGGGTATTGTACAATATGCATTGGAAACATCAGTGTATAGGCCATACTAACCATTGAAACTATGTATTTTGTATAGTGTTGTCCTATTAATTAGAGTCAGGGCTGTCCAACCCTGTTCCTGGAGAGCTACCATCCTGCAGGTTTTCACTCCAACCCTCATCTAGCACACCTGATTCTAATAATTAGCTGCTTGAAAAGCTGAATCAGGTTGGTTACAACTGGGGTTGGAGTGTAGCTCTCCAGGAACAGGGTTGGACAGCCCTGGATTAGACAGTACACACAGTATCGATCTCTCTCTCCCTCCCATGAAATATCATAAAAATACCAATAACTCAACCTGCAGTAAATTCACGTCAGCAACTGATTCATTATGGACATTGGCTGGAGAGCTGAGTTGTTTTACGGTAAGCAGCCAGTAATTTAACCATCAGTTGAATTCAAAGTGCTTTGAGTTCTATGTGTGTGTGTTGTTGGTCCCTTTGAGGTAATGAATGCTGGAATGTTAAAAGCTATTTAACAATTATTGAATCATCATGTCTCAAAAAGCATTGTGCTGGAGTGCATGCACGGTGTGTGTGTGTGTGTGTGTGTGTGTGTGTGTGTGTGTGTGTGTGTGTGTTTAAGAAGCATACCTCTGAGAGCGAGCCAGTAAGTGTACAGTATCGTCAGCCAAAGGTCGTAACCTCTTAATGAAAGCTAATTGGCCGATGCAGAGCGCAGAGTCAGTGATGTCACTAGTACTGGCTAGGGCAGTGAGTTTGCATATTCGACCATGCAGTGTGTGTGTGTGTGTGCGTGTGTGCATGTTAGTTTATCTGTGTCACAGGGTATGGCTGTGTGTATGTGTGTATTTGCGTACCTGTGAGACTATGTGTGTGTATTTGCGTACCTGTGAGACTATGTGTGTGTATGTGTGGCCATAGAGACTGGGTGTTCTTTGTGGGACTGTGGTTGGTCTTGTATAGGCTACACTTTTCCTGTATCGGGCTATATACTGAGTCTGTGTGTGTGTGTGTGTGTGTGTGTGTGTGAATATCTGTTTATGCTACGTATTATGTCAGTGAATATATGTGTGTGTGTGCACAGGGGAGTGTCTGTGTCTTTATGACTCAGGGAAAACCATTCTGACTCACAGTAAGCTGATCTACAGATCAAGGTGAATACCCACAATCCCCTCTGGGCCCTTCTGCTGCTGCTGCCATGGTGATGGCGAGGTGGGAGTGTCTTCTCAGCAGCCCCGTCTTTTAATTAATTAATAAATTTTTTATTTAACATTTATTTAACTAGGCAAGTCAGTTAAGAAAAATTTGTATTTACAATGACAGCCTACCTACAGGGTCAGCCCCTGGAGCAAATTAGGGTTAAGTGTCTTGCTCAAGGACACATCGAAAGGTTTTTCACCTTGTCGGCTCTGGTATTCGAACCAGTGACCTTTCGGTTAATGGCCCTTAACCCTAACCTACCGCCCCCGTCTTGTATCGAACCATAATGGAGAACTTTCTTCCGCCAGTTTCACAGGACAATTGCATTATTCTATGAGACAGGGGTGCTACTGGTTGCTGATCAGAGCCACAATGCTGGCAATAGACTAAAAGGGAAATAAATAGTGAAAGTGGAGTTGAAACTGTGGAGTTTTTTTATGCACTCTTTCACTTGCACACGCACGCATGTATATGCATACATACCTGCTATTGTGTTACAGTCAAGTGTTTTGGGACAATGGTCTCACAGTTGTCTTTTTTCTTTCTTTCTTTCTTTCTTTCTTTCTTTCTTTCTTTCTTTCTTTCTTTCTTTCTTTCTTTCTTTCTTTCTTTCTTTCTTTCTTTCTTTCTTTCTTTCTTTCTTTCTTTCTTTCTTTCTTTCTTTCTTTCTTTCTTTCTTTCTTTCTTTTTTGCCATTCCTCATGTGTCTGTATGGTTGTGGTAATAGCTAACCCTGTCAACAGGAAAGAGGGAGGGCAACAAAACACTGAGGCCCCACACAGACACCCCGCCCGCCTGCCTGCCCGCCCGCTCGCCGCAGTCTCAATTAAATTACAAATGTGTTCTCTGGCCTGATTGCAGGATCGGTAAATGTTTGCCTACTCGACGGGCGATTGATTGCCACCGAGTTGAGCGAGCAGAATTTCACGGCAGAGTGAGCATGGGAGAGGGATGAGAGATGAAAGGGGGGCAGGTAGAGGAGGAGACAGGAACACTGGTGCCAGATTGAAATACTTGAGGCAGTTTCTGAAACGCAGGAAGTGTGTAAGCCATGTTAGCAAATACCATTTTGCCACAACTTTGGAAGTATGCTTGGGGTCATTGTTTATTTGGAAGATCTATTTGCGAACAAGCTTTAACTTCCTGACAGATGTCTTGAGATGTTGCTTCAATACATCCACATAATTTTCCTTCCTCATGATGCCATCTATTTTATGAAGTGCACCAGTCCCTCCTGCAGCAAAGCACCCCCACAACATGATGCTGCCACCCCCGTGCTTCACGGTTGGGATGGTGTTCTTCGGCTTGCAAGCGTCCCCCTTTTTCCTCCAAACATAACAATGTTTATTATGGCCAAACAGTTCTATTTTTGTTTCATCAGACCAGAGGATATTTCTCCAAAAAGTAAGATCTTTGTCCCCATGTGCAGTTGCAAACCGTAGTCTGGCTTTTTTATGACGGTTTTGGAGCAGTGGCTTCTTCCTTGCTGAGCGGCCTTTCAGGTTATGTCAATATAGGACTTGTTTTACTGTGGATATAGATACTTTTGTACCTGTTTCCTCCAGCATCTTCACAAGGTCCTTTGCTGTTGTTCTGGGATGGATTTGCACTTTTTGCACCAAAGTAGGTTCATCTCTAGGAGACAGAACGCGTCTCCTTCCTGAGTGTTATGACGGCTGCCTGGTCCCATGGTGTTTATACTTGCGTACTATTGTAAGGACAGATGAACGTGGTACCTTCAGGCGTTTGGAAACCAGACTTGTGGAGGTCTACCATTTCTTTTCTGAGGTTTTGGCTGATTTCTTTTGATTTTCCACTGATGTCGAGCAAAGAGGCACTGAGTTTGAAGGTAGGCCTTGAAACACAGGCACACCTCCAATTGACTCAAATGACGTCAAGTAGCCTATCAGAAGCTTCTAAAGCCATGACATCATTTTCTGGAATTTTCCAAGCTGTTTAAAGGCACAGTCAACTTAGTGTATGTAAACTTCTGACCCACTCAGTTTGAATTGTAAGTGAAATAATCTGTCTGTAAACAATTGTTGGAAGAATTACTTGTGTCATGCACAAAGTAGATGTCCTAACCGACTTGCCAAAACTATAGTTTGTTAACAACTACATAATGCACATACTGTTTTAGTAAAGACATCAGCAGTTGATTTGAAATGGAAGAAAGAGGAGGTAGAGGTGGAGGTGGAGGAGGAGGTTATCGGAAGAGGTATAGGAGGAAGTAGAGGAAGAGGTAGAGGATGAGGAGGATGTTATCGGAAGAGGAGGAGGTAGAGGAGGGAGAATGCATGGGGACAGAGGGGGAAGGGAGGGAGTGACTCTAAAACAGCCCTTTGTCCGTCAGACGGAGGAGTGAGCCTAAAGTTAGCCTGTTTGTGGCGTTCCTGGGGTGTAAATACCAGTTTAGCCGTCGCTAGGGTAATTAGCACTAGCTGGCCTATTAACCCTATAAAAGAGCTGGCAAGCGGTTCAATTAAAGAAAGCAAGTCGGCAAAACGGATAGACAGGCAGCCAGACGGACGGAGATGGACAGACCATTCCAAGCCTGTTTGATAACAGTAATAGCGGTCGTTTTCCACTAAGTGATGTATCCCTGAATTCAATGGAATTCCTGTGAGGGTTAACGACACATGCCAGCTTTGTAGGCGTTTATGGGAGAGCTATTTTGATAGAGCTGATATATAGTGTGGGGCAGAGAGTCATGTTTTAAATACTTTCTCGTGGGGAGTAATTACATGCAGCTGTGTGTGTGAACAACGCAGTGCAAATTCACTGTTGGCTGTCTGTCTGTGTGTGTGTGTGTGTGTGTCTGTCTGTGTGTGTGTGTGTGTGACTGTCTCTGCACTAGGGAAGACATGACTGGAGAACCACTGGGTTTTACTAGGGAAGACATGACTAGAGAACCACTGGGTTTTACTAGGGAAGACATGACTGGAGAACCACTGGGTTTTACTAGGGAAGACGTGACTGGAGAACCACTGGGTTTTACTGGGGAAGACGTGACTGGAGAACCACTGGGTTTTACTAGGGAAGACATGACTGGAGAACCACTTGGTTTTACTAGGGAAGACATGACTGGAGAACCACTTGGTTTTACTAGGGAAGACATGACTGGAGAACCACTGGGTTTTACTAGGGAAGACATGACTGGAGAACCACTGGGTTTTACTAGGGAAGACATGACTGGAGAACCACTGGGTTTTACTAGGGAAGACATGACTGGAGAACCGCTGGGTTTTACTAGGGAAGACATGACTGGAGAACCGCTGGGTTTTACTAGGGAAGACATGACTGGAGAACCGCTGGGTTTTACTAGGGAAGACGTGACTGGAGAACCACTGGGTTTTACTAGGGAAGACATGACTGGAGAACCACTGGGTTTTACTAGGGAAGACATGACTGGAGAACCACTGGGTTTTACTAGGGTTTCCTATAGCCATTTCAACCAGTCACAATCAGGCTGCTCCCTAACACAGTCTGTGGTTGTGTGTGTGTGTGGTTGTGTTTACGTATGTTTCTTTTTGCGTGTCTATAATATCTCATCTCAGAGAGCGGAACAGAGAGCGAATCAGAGAGGGAGAGAAAGGCATCATTGTGTAATGAAGATGCAGAGAGAGGCATTTTATGGAAATACATGCTGTCAGGATCACTGTCAGGCCAGACACAGGGACACACACAGTAACACGCTGTCAGGATCACTGTCAGGCCAGACACAGGGACACACACAGTAACACGCTGTCAGGATCACAGTCAGGCCAGACACAGGGACACACACAGTAACATGCTGTCAGGATCACTGTCAGGCCAGACACAGGGACACACACAGTAACACGCTGTCAGGATCACTGTCAGGCCAGACACAGGGACACACACAGTAACACGCTGTCAGGATCACTGTCAGGCCAGACACAGGGACACACACAGTAACATGCTGTCAGGATCACTGTCAGGCCAGACACAGGGACACACACAGTAACATGCTGTCAGGATCACTGTCAGGCCAGACACAGGGACACACACAGTAACACGCTGTCAGGATCACAGTCAGGCCAGACACAGGGACACACACAGTAACACGCTGTCAGGATCACTGTCAGGCCAGACACAGGGACACACACAGTAACACGCTGTCAGGATCACTGTCAGGCCAGACACAGGGACACACACAGTAACATGCTGTCAGGATCACTGTCAGGCCAGACACAGGGACACACACAGTAACATGCTGTCAGGATCACTGTCAGGCCAGACACAGGGACACACACAGTAACATGCTGTCAGGATCACTGTCAGGCCAGACACAGGGACACACACAGTAACATGCTGTCAGGATCACTGTCAGGCCAGACACAGGGACACACACAGTAACATGCTGTCAGGATCACTGTCAGGCCAGACACAGGGACACACACAGTAACATGCTGTCAGGATCACTGTCAGGCCAGACACAGGGACACACACAGTAACATGCTGTCAGGATCACTGTCAGGCCAGACACAGGGACACACACAGTAACATGCTGTCAGGATCACTGTCAGGCCAGACACAGGGACACACACAGTAACATGCTGTCAGGATCACTGTCAGGCCAGACACAGGGACACACACAGACATACACACACACACTCACTGACAAACACACCACACATTTTCACTTTACTATTATTATTACTTCTGGTATTATTTTCATATAGCCCTCATACTGTATGAAAGTTATTGTATTGTATTTTCCTGTATAAGTTTAGTGAACAAATTCCTGCTTTTTACTTGTAGTTTGTAATTGGCCCTTATTTATGTGGCTGCAGTAAATATTTGTGGTCTTGTGGTTACATTAAAACAACATGTGTCAAACTCATTCCACGGAGGGCTGGGTGTCTGCAGGTTTTCGCTCCTCCCTTGTACTTGATTGATCAATTAAGGTAACTAATGACTAATTAGTAAAGAACTCCCCTCACCTGGTTGTCTAGGTCTTAAAGGAAAAAACTGAAACATGCAGACACTCGGCCCTCTGTGGAATGAGTTTGACATCCATGCATTAAACAATGTGGTATGTTTTATTGTCACATATACACCGGACAGGTGCAGTGAAATGTGTTGTTTTACAGCGTCAGCCACAGTAGTACGGCGCCCCTGGAGCAAATTAGGGTTAAATGCCTTGCTTAAGAGCACATCGACAGATTTTTCACCTTGTTGGCTCGGGTAAGTCGGTTACTGGCCCAATGCTCTAACCGCTAGGCTACCTGCTGGTTACTGGTCCAACTCTCTAACCGCTAGGCTACTTGCTGGTTACTGGCCCAGTGCTCTAACCGCTAGGCTACCTGCTGGTTACTGGTCCAATTCTCTAACCGCTAGGCTACCTGCTGGTTACTGGTCCAATTCTCTAACCGCTAGGCTACCTGCTGGTTACTGGTCCAATTCTCTAACCGCTAGGCTACCTGCTGGTTACTGGTCCAACTCTCTAACCGCTAGGCTACCTGCTGGTTACTGGTCCAACTCTCTAACCGCTAGGCTACCTGCTGGTTACTGGTCCAATTCTCTAACCGCTATGCTACCTGCTGCCCTCAACCTGCCGCCTGGTTAATGAGGTTGTGGTTTTCTGGTGTGGTTATAAACTTTGCTGCTCTATTGGAGTGGGTAGAAGCCTAACCGGTAAGCCAGGGAAGACATTTGTAAATCATCTCAATGGTTAGGATTAAGGGTTGGGGAATCTGATCCTAGATCTGTAGGGACAGGCGGCTTCTCTACCTTAATTGTATTGTGCTGCACTCGGACACTAGTTTATTTATTATAATAAGACCGTTAGTAACTGCTATATTGATAGCCTACAATTACTGTGGCTATGACCGAATTCTCATACTTTGTCTAATTAGAAGGTTTTTGGAATATGTGAGAATAGTAGTGTGTAACATGTAGTGTGTACAATTTCTAAACATTTTGTTGGCCTATTCTTAAAAAAAAAAAAAAAAGATATATATTATATATATATATTAGCGTGTTCGCTGTTAGCATGCTAGCACAGCCAGAGCCATTGAACCTGCATGTTTCTCTGTATTGTGTTGATACTGTATGGTGTAGATGTAAACCCATAGATGTGTGCGGTGTTAACGTGATGATGTGGCTCTCCTGATGACAGGGTGAATGCAGCCTCAGAGGAAGAGGGAGGATTCATAGGCCATGACGAGACACAGCTGCCGACCGCACTAACATTCCAATTCCCATCTCTCTCTCACACACACACACACACACACTGCGGTTGATCTGTCCCAAGACACTAACATTGCAGACCGGTTGCTATGGTTGCAATGTGTGTACAGTTGTTGCCATTGAGAAGTAACTTTTCTTTATGGTTATTTTTCTAATGAAGTGTGTTAATGTAAATTCTATTATATTTAATCTGCTCTCACCTAGAGCGGTAACGTTCCATGTTAACTGAGAGATGGCAGGATGTCGTCGTCTGGAAAAAAGAGAGAATGAAAGGAGGAGAGGTCTTGTAGAGTAAACCAAGGTCTTAGACACACCAAATATAGCCATGTATTCCTGCTACTGGCCTTGCTCTAAACACATACACACACTGAAACGCACCCCCCCCCAAACACACACACACACACACACACACGCTTCATGAGAGAGCAGCATTCACTTTGTGCCACAGCAGAGCTGCTTTTCAACTGGGTGAGCATTGGCTAATAGACAGTATTTTGGTGCTACACTATGAGGTAGTAAACAAGTAGTCTACGTGTGTGTGTGTGGTGCACGCACGTGAGCACACAGACACACACACACACACACACACTGTTGGGGAGCTCTAACTGATTGGAATGGCTGCAGGACAAATCAACAGAAAGTCTGAGACACCATGGTTCTCTCCTTCCTTTCCCCTCTGTTTGATTTACGATAAAGATCATTGGTCTCTCTAAACCCCCCCCCCCCTCTCTCTGTCCTTCCCATTATATGTAACTAATCAAGCCCTTGTTAAGTTAAATCAGGTGTTTTACGACTGGTCTGTAACAAAAGCCTGCACACCCTGTGGGTCACCTAGGATTGAATAATACTGTAGTAGAGGCCATGGTTTACAGAGAGGGTTAACTGAAAAGCCATACTATACACATCCTGTTCTTTGTGTCATAATGTCAGATGAGAAGTACTTTGAAAGTCTGTTAGACGTCTTAATGTCAGATGAGAAGTACTTTGAAAGTGTATTGGATGTTGTCCTAGCTAAATCACCATGCGTCATAGCAGTTCTGGTTAACGCCTGTAAAAAATCGAATCCTAGAAAGGGTTGCGTTTCATATATAAAAATAAAAAAAACACCATAAACTCCTTGGTTAAGTTAATCTTTTTACATGAACAAGTCTCAGTGCGAGGTGTAGTGGTTCGGGAGTCAAACGAGGACAGCTGAAAAGTTTCTCTTAGGCTGAGAGGAGAATAATTGACAGATTGTGAAAAGCATGGGAAAATAAACCTTAGGCTTGTCTGATTGGCGAAGTGGGTTAGTGTGTGTGTGCGTGCGTGCAGGCACTCAATTTCATGCATGTGAAAAATATGGTTCAGTAGCTGGAGGGACTGAAAACGTAAAAAGGACACACACACACACACTGATGTCATCATCGTGAGACATGAAAACTTGCTAAATAGTTATCGATTTAGATAAGCAGACACACAACAGCTGTAAAAGGTATTCCTACTCCTTCTATCTCCTCACCTGTGCATGCTACCTTTTTATATTTCCCTGTCCACTTTGATTTCCTGTCAAGTTATTAGAGGCTACAGGGAGATTCTTTGGGAAAGTCAACCTAAGCATGCCCAATTAAAGTTAGTCATTTGCAAATGAAACCACGTTCATAATTATCCTGAAGGTCTATGTTGGAGTTAGGCTTCATTTGAAAAGTTTAATTAGGACATTTGATGAATTTCAGAGTAGGAGGCCAAGTAAAAAAAAAAGCCTAATTTCATGGCCTTTTGGTAAAGCTCCACTCACAGCTGTCCCCCAGTGTTGGTTATGAAGGTGAGATGTTAATGAAGCAATACAGACCAAATTGAAGTGTCTACAGTCATGAAAAGACTGGGACAGGCAATGTTACATCCATAGTTTTCTTTAGGAAAGGTTTGTGTAAAACATGCACCTTACATTGGATCATCTTCAAAATGTCTCCCTAAAGCTAACTTTCATCAAGGTTTTATATGGCATATAATTGGTTTCTCCCTTTTCCTTGTCAGTATCCATTTTCAGTGTTATGATATCCGCAACATCTATAACGGTCGTGATGGATATTGATGTATTATATCTTAGCTTCAGAAGCTTGTGCATTCAACACATTTTGTGTGCTTGTTCTGAGATGTGTTCTTCAGACTTTTACAGCAGCAATTGTTGTTAAATATATGTTCTGGCTAAGATTATCTTGGGAAAGATATGCTGAAATGCATTTCTTATACTTGGTAGTACTGTTTTTTTTTGTTTGACAGAAAGTATACCAACTTTTATGTCTTGCACATTTATCGTATAACTGTGTAACTGACGGTAATGAATGAATAAAATCAATGAACAGTCATAACTATTTTTGTATTTAAATGTTGTTGTTTTTTATCCCAAATTCCATGACTATCAACCAACTTCATCCAGTGTCCAGAAAAGTGTATTGCCAGTATAGACACATGCATATTGTGTTACAATATTTCAGAAAAGTTTTAATACAAAACAATATTTTATTTGTGTCTACATTCAACTGGTAATGGTTTCATTTTGATGTATAAAAATGGAAAGGGAGAGGGGATGACTGAGAGAGAGAGGGGATGACTGAGAGGAAAGACAGAGAGAGGGGATGACAGGGAGGTTGTGTATAAGGGCAGTAGACAGGACATAGTCTGCATATTTCTCTAATCTCCAAATAAACAGACGCCTAGTCTACAAGAATGTCTACATGTATTTCTAATCTAATGTTTCACCCTAATTTAATTTGAGGACTGCTTATTGCCTTTGTGCACATAGTGAAAGCACAGTAGAAGAGAATAGAGTCCACTGCAAGACAATGCGTGGGTGAGACTAGGGAATTGGCTGCGGAATGTGCAATAGAATGCCGGATGCAAAATATAAGACTGTCAAAATAGAATAGAATGTAGAACATGAAATAGAATGTGAAGTAGAATAGAATGCTGAATGTGCAATAGAATAGAGTGTAGAACTTGAAATAGAATATACTAGAATGTAAAATAGAATCTATGGAATTTTATAAATTAGAGTGTAAAATGTGACAGAATGCAGTCTAGGATGTACAGTTTAAGTCGGAAGTATACATACACTTAGACTGAAGTCATTAAAACTCATTTTTCAACCACTCCACAGAGTTCATGTTAACAAACTATAGTTTTGGCAAGTCGGTTAGGACATCTACTTTGTGCATGACACAAGTAATTCCTCCAACAATTGTTTACAGACAGATTATTTCACTTATAATTCACTATATCACAATTCCGGTGGGTCAGAAGTTTACACACACTAAGTTGACTGTGCCTTTAAACAGCTTGGAAAAATCCAGAAAATTATGTAATGGCTTTAGAAGCTTCTGTTAGGCTAATTGACATCATTTGAGTCAATTGGAGGTGCACCTGTAGATTTATTTCAAGGCCTACCTTCAAACTCCGTGCCTCTTTGCTCGACATCATGGGAAAATCTAAAGAAATCAGCCAAGACCTCAGTTAAAAAATTGTAGACCTCCACAAGTCTGGTTCATCCTTGGGAGCAATTTCCAAATGCCTGAAGGTACCACGTTCATCTGTACAAACAATAGTAAACAAGTATAAACACCATGGGACCACGCTGCTGTCATACCGCTTAGGAAGGAGACGTGTTCTGTCTCCTAGAGATTAACCTACTTTGGTGCGAAAAGTGCAAATCAATCCCAGAACAACAGCAAAGGAACGAAGGAAACAGTTACAAAAGTATCTATATCCACAGTAAAACGAGTCCTATATCGACATAACCTGAAAGGCCGCTCAGCAAGGAAGAAGCCACTGCTCCAAAACCGCCATAAAAACCCAGACTACGGTTTGCAACTGCACATGGGGACAAAGATCATCTGATGAAACAAAAATAGAACTGTTTGGCCATAATGACCATCATTTGGAGGAAAAAGGGGGAGGCTTGCAAGCCGAAGAACACCATCCCAACCGTGAAGCACGGGGGTGGCAGCAACATTTTGTGGGGGTGGTTTGCTGCAGGAGGGACTGGTGCACTTCACAAAATAGATGGCATCATGAGGGAGGAAAATTATGTGAATATACAGTGGGGAGAACAAGTATTTGATACACTGCCGATTTTGCAGGTTTTCCTACTTACAAAGCATGTAGAGGTCTGTACTTTTTATCATAGGTACACTTCAACTGTGAAAATCCAGAAAATCACATTGTATGATTTTTTTATAATTAATTTGCATTTTATTGCATGACATAAGTATTTGATCACCTACCAACCAGTAAGAATTCCGGCTCTCACAGACCTGTTAGTTTTTCTTTAAGAAGCCCTCCTGTTCTCCACTCATTACCTTTATTAACTGCACCTGTTTGAACTCGTTACCTGTATAAAAGACACCTGTCCACACACTCAATCAAACAGACTCCAACCTCTCCACAATGGCCAAGACCAGAGAGCTGTGTAAGAAAAATTGTAAAATTGTAGACCTGCACAAGGCTGGGATGGGCTACAGGACAATAGGCAAGCAGCTTGGTGAGAAGGCAACAACTGTTGGCGCAATTATTAGAAAATGGAAGAAGTTCAAGATGACGGTCAATCTCCCTCGGTCTGGGGCACCATGCAAGATCTCACCTCGTGGGGCATCAATGATCATGAGGAAGGTGAGGGATCAGCCCAGAACTACACGGCAGGACCTGGTCAATGACCTGAAGAGAGCTGGGACAACAGTCTCAAAGAAAACCATTAGTAACACACTACGCCGTCATGGATTAAAATCCTGCAGCGCACGCAAGGTCCCCCTGCTCAAGCCAGCGCATGTCCAGTCCCGTCTGAAGTTTGCCAATGACCATCTGGATGATCCAGAGGAGGAATGGGAGAAGGTCATGTGGTCTGATGGGACAAAAATAGAGCTTTTTGGTCCACTCGCCGTGTTTGGAGGAAGAAGAAGGATGAGTACAACCCCAAGAACACCATCCCAACCGTGAAGCATGGAGGTGGAAACATCATTCTTTGCTTTTCTGCAAAGGGGACAGGACTACTGCACCGTATTGAGGGGAGGATGGATGGGGCCATGTATCGCGTGATCTTGGCCAGCAACCTCCTTCCCTCAGTAAGAGCATTGAAGATGGGTCGTGGCTGGGTCTTCCAGCATGACAATGACCCGAAACACACAGCCAGGGCAACTAAGGAGTGGCTCCGTAAGAAGCATCTCAAGGTCCTGGAGTGGCCTAGCCAGTCTCCAGACCTGAACCCAATAGAAAATCTTTGGAGGGAGCTGAAAGTCCGTATTGCCCAGCGACAGCCCCGAAACCTGAAGGATCTGGAGAAGGTCTGTATGGAGGAGTGGGCCAAAATCCCTGCTGCAGTGTGTGCAAACCTGGTCAAGAACTACAGGAAACGTATGATCTCTGTAATTGCAAACAAAGGTTTCTGTACCAAATATTAAGTTCTGTCTTTCTGATGTATCAAATACTTATGTCATGCAATAAAATGCAAATTAATTACTTAAAAATCATACAATGTGATTTTCTGGATTTTTGTTTTAGATTCCGTCACTCACAGTTGAAGAGTACCTATGATAAAAATTACAGACTTCTACATGCTTTGTAAGTGGGAAAACCTGCAAAATCGGCAGTGTTTCAAATACTTGTTCTCCCCACTGTATATGTCTCAAGACATCAGTCAGGAAGTTCAAGCTTGGTCGCAAATGGGTCTTCCAAATGGACAATGACTCCAAGCATACTTCCAAAGTTGTGGCAAAATGGCTTATGGACAACAAAGTCAAGGTATTGGAGTGGCCATCACAAAGCCTGACCTCAATCCTATAGAAAATTTGTGGGCAGAACTGAAAAAGCATGTGCGAGCAAGGAGGCCTACAAACCTGACTCCGTTACACCAGTTCTGTCAGGAGGAATGGGCCAAAATTCACCCATCTTACTGTGGGAAGCTTGTGGAAGGCTACCCGAAATGTTTGACCCAAGTTAAACAATTTAAAGGCAATGCTACCAAATACTAATTGAGTGTATGTAAACTTCTGACCCACTGAGAATGTGATGAAAGAAATAAAAGCTGAAATAAATAATTCTCTCTACTATTATTCTGACATTTCACATTCTTAAAATAAAGTGGTGATCCTAACTGACCTAAAACAGGGAATTTTTACTAGGATTAAATGTCAGGAATTGTGAAAAACTGAGATTAAATATATCTGGCTAAGGTGTATGTAAACTTCCGACTTCAAGTGTAGAATAGAATGTGGACTAGAATTCAATGTAAACTTGAAGTAAATAGAATGTAAGTGGAATAGAATACAAGAGTACAAGAATACCAGTGTGCCTTAGTTCCTTGTTCTGAATGTTCCTCTATGGAGGAACTACCCAAGGTGTGTGGACAAACATCCCCCTTTTTTAATCACTTTTTATTTTGTTTTCTCAAACTTACAGATTGCACCTTTATCTAAAGGCTCTTGTTAGTGGGCACTGGCCAGTCACAGCATATCAGCTCACACCTGGTCCCACCTAAAAACTCATACACTCTTATACAATCCCTGTGTTTATACATGAGGGAAGTGTGAGTGAGCATGTGTGTGTCAGAGTGTTGTTCATGTGAAGGGTGTGTGCGAGGGGTGTTTATGTGAAGGTTTAATGTGTGTGTATGTGTTTGTAAGCTTTGGGTGTGTCAAGGACTTGTTTGTGTGTATGTGAATAGTTGGCCTGTGCTTGTGAGAGTTGTTTGTGTGTGTGTGTGTGCACTGTTCTTTTCTAGAGCGAGGTTGTGGGGGTGTGTGTGTGTGTGTGTGTGTGTGTGTGTGTGACAGCTGTATGGTGTATTCAGTGCGTTGGTATGTCTCTGCCTGTGTCAGGTATGTATGTGTACAGTACAGTAGGGGATTGTGTTTGATCCCTATATGCACCATGATTGTCCATGTCAGCTGTCAATCACTCTCTGTGAGTGCAAACTAAAGCCAAGCCCTTCCCCCTGCTACGATGGAGTGGTAGTAGTGTTGTTATGAGAGATGTAATGCCCTATGCTAGGGACATATACCAGATGGCTGTCCTATTGGTTTGTGTGTGTGTGTGTGTGTGTGTGCCTTCGTGTGGAGTAAAAAAAATAGTACTTTACCTAAAGCAACATAACTTCTACCTCAACAACCCACTAGTTTGAAACCTGGAACACATTTGACTTGTCATTGTTATTTCGACAAGTCGAACAGTTTGAACGTAGCCTTGTGTTGTAGAGTTCCAAATCTGGCAGTACTTTCTTCATGCTGTACATTCCAAAGATGGCCAATGTTTTTACTAATTTCTCTTTTATTTTCAGAGAGAGAAAGAGATAGAGGGAGAGTGGCTTCGAAGGTCATGGGAAAACGATTCCACATTTTATGCTAATCTTAGCCCTGTGGAGATCCCACATCCCATCGAAATACATAGAAGAAAAGTAGCCTGGTCCCAGATCTGTTTGTGCTGTCTTGCCAACTCCTATGATCATTGTGATGTGGCTTAAGCACAAACAGATCTGGGATCAGGCTAGAAAAAAAGGGTTTCTATATTGCGTCTCTTTGTACTTAAATGTATATCATGATCATGTGCCCAAACATTTTTTATGTAATGGTATAGAAAGCCTGTTGTGGACTTAAGTTTGATTTCAATTACAAAAAAACTCACAATGAATAAGAGAAATAATCAAATTAAATTGGAAACAGAATTATAAGGACTGTGTCTTGGTGCGTAATGTCTTATAGTCTGTCTGTCTGTCTGTCTGTCTTGTGTCCACAGCATGTGGAGAGGCTTGAATGTAAACTGTGCAGACAGTTCAGGGTACACACCCCTCCACCACGCATCACTGAACGGACACAGGTAAGTGTGTGTGTGTGTGTGTGTGTGTGTGTGTGTGTGTGTGTATCTGAATGTAGAGAGTGGCTGGTGGGACTGACGTCAGTGATCAGTGATTATTGCAAACAAAGCAGGTTAAACTATTTAATAAAATTAATACAATTATTAGTGGGTCTTATGTTTGTGGAAGGTATAATTTCACAAACCCTGAATTCATGGTATTATTGCTGACTGTTTGGAATATATATTGTGAATCGCCCATAAGAAGAAATATAGATTTTTATGCCATATCTCCCAGCCTTAACACACACACACACACACACGCACATGCACACACGCACACGCATACAAACACACATAGACACACACACACAAATCCCTTTTCCCACTGTTGGATTAAGATGAGTCTGACGGCTAGCCCTGCTCAGCCAAACTGTCGGATTAACGCTGTGCTTTGGAGGCAATTATGTGGATTTCCTTCTTTAGGAAAGCTGCAGTAGAGGAGAGAGGGAGGGAGAGCGAAGGAGGGAGAGAGTGAAAAGTACAGTCTCCAAGGGAAAAACAAGGTCACCAACACACACTTAGAGAAGTGATTTAGAAGTTTAGATGAGGTGGGAAGAAAGAGGGAACTACCAATTTAACTGTAAACTTTTATACGGTTGAATTTTGACAATGTATTCATCCTAAATTGCACCCCATTCCCTATATACTGTAGTAGAGCACTATATAGGGAATAGGGAGCCGTTTGGGACAGACACAATGTGAACGTGGCATTATAAAAGGTGAAGCAACAAACTGTAATTTCAGTCCGGCTAACGCTATTAGAGGGTATCCTAGGTTATGCAGCCATTATGATGCAGAGCAGTCAATTTCTTCTCATTTTCTCTCTCTCTCCCCCTTCTCTCTCTATTTCCATTTTCTTTCATTCTCTCTCACTATCTCTCCCCCCTCTTCTTCTTTCTCTCTCTCTCCCCATCTTTCCCCTTCTCTCTATTCCATCTCTTCCCTTCTCTCCCCTCTCTCTCCCCTTCTCCCTCTCTCACCTCTCTTCACTGCTCTCCCCTCTCTCTCCCCTTCTCCCTCTCTCACCTCTCTTCACTCCCTCCTACTCGTCCCTCCTCCCCCATCCTCCCTCTCCTTCTCCCCCATCCCCCCCTCCCCCCCTCCTCCCATTCCTCAGGGACGTGGTGTTGAAATTGCTCCAGTTTGAAGCCTCCACCAATGTGGCTGACAGTAAGGGCTGCTTCCCCTTGCACCTGGCCGCCTGGCGAGGGGACGTAGACATCGTCCGTATCCTCATCCACCACGGACCCTCACACTGCCGCGTCAACCAGCAGGTGAGGAGGGAGCACACAGCACACTATAATACTGGACAACACACTGTTCTGTTCTGCACTATACTGTACTACACACTGTTCTGTTCTACACTACACTGTACCATGTCAACCAAAAACAAGCTTGCTTTCACAACAGCTAGGCAGCATATTGATGATGTCACGTCATGGCTGCTCTGTTTTTGCGAAGGAGAAAAAAAAATGATTCATCCTAAATTGCACCCCATTCCCTATATACTGTAGTAGTGCACTATATAGGGAATAGGGAGCCGTTTGGGACAGACACAATGTGAACGTGGCATTATAAAAGGTGAAGCAACAAACTGTAATTTCAGTCCGGCTAACGCTATTAGAGGGTATCCTAGGTTATGCAGCCATTATGATGCAGAGCAGTCAATTTCTTCTCATTTTCTCTCTCTCTCCCCCTTCTCTCTCTATTTCCATTTTCTTTCATTCTCTCTCACTATCTCTCCCCCCTCTTCTTCTTTCTCTCTCTCTCTCCCCATCTTTCCCCTTCTCTCTATTCCATCTCTTCCCTTCTCTCCCCTCTCTCCCCTTCTCCCTCTCTCACGTCTCTTCACTGCTCTCCCCTCTCTCTTTCCCCTGCGCTTCCCCCCTCCTCCCCTCTCCTCCTTTAAAGTAGCCACCCTTTGCCTTGATTACAGCTTTGCACATTCTTGGCATTCTCTCAACCAGCTTCATGAGGTAGTCACCTGGAATGCATTTCAATTAACTGGTGTGCCTTTTTAAAAGTTAATTTGTGGAATTTCTTTCCTCCTTAATGTGTTTGAGCCAATCAGTTGTGTTGTGACAAGGTAGGGGTGGTACACAGAAGATAGCCCTATTTGGTAAAAGACCAAGTCCATATTATGGCAAGAACCGTTAAAATAAGCAAAGAGAAATGACAGTCCATCATTACTTTAAGACATGAAGGTCAGTCAATCCAGAAAATTTCAAGAACTTTGAAACTTTCTTCAATTGCAGAGATAAAATCCATCAAGCGCTATGATGAAACTGGCTCTCATGAGGACCGCCACAGGAAAGGAAGACCCAGAGTTACCTCTGCTGCAGAGGATGAGTTCATTAGAGTTTCTAGCCTCAGAAATTGCAGCTCAAATAAATGCTTCAGAGTTCAAGTAACAGACACATCTCAACATCAACTATTCAGAGGTGACTGCGTGAATCAGCCTATCAGAAGCTTCTAAAGCCATGACATCATTTTCTGGAATTTTCCAAGCTGTTTAAAGGCACAGTCAACATATTGTATGTAAACTTCTGACCCACTGGAATTGTGATATAGTGAATTATTATTACAACTGTGCTGTGCCATTCTCTACACATTACCCCAATTGAATTATATTACAGTGGCCATACACAACATTACTTGTGTCAGAGGGAAGTAAGAGAGCGATAGAGAGAGGGAGACTGAAGGATGGAGGTAGATCGAGATGGATAGTAAACAGGCTAGAAGGCGTGTCAGTTCTGAGAGAGAGAGAGAGAGAGAGAGAGAGAGAGAGAGAGAGAGAGAGAGAGAGAGAGAGAGAGAGAGAGAGAGAGAGAGAGAGAGAGAGAGAGAGAGAGAGAGAGAGAGAGAGAGAGAGAGAGAGAGAGAGAGAGAGAGAGAGAGAGAGAGAGAGAGAGAGAGAGAGAGAGAGAGAGAGAGAGAGAGAGAGAGAGAGAGAGAGAGAGAGAGAGAGAGAGAGAGAGAGAGAGAGAGAGAGAGAGAGAGAGAGAGAGAGAGAGAGAGAGAGAGAGAGAGAGAGAGAGAGAGAGAGAGAGAGAGAGAGAGAGAGAGAGAGAGAGAGAGAGAGAGAGAGAGAGAGAGAGAGAGAGAGAGAGAGAGAGACCAGAATTAGGCCGATAACCACTAATTATCAAAATCCAGAAAAGAGAAGTTAACTTCTACAACCACCTAAAACGAAGCGATTCCCAAACCTTCCCTAACAAAGCCATCACCTTACAGAGAAAGGAACCTGGAGAAGAGCCCCTAAGAAAGCAAGTCCTGGGCTCTGTTCACATATCCCCAGGACAACAACACAATTAGAATAATGAGAAAAGATAATTACTTGGAAAGAATTTACAAAATAACAGAGCAAACTAGAATGCTATTCGCACTAAACAGAGTACACAATGGCAGAAAACCTGACCACTGTGACTGACCAAAAATGAAGAAATCTTTGACTATGTACAGACTCTGTGAGCATAGCCTTGCTATTGAGAAAGGCCACCGAAGGCAGACCTGGCTCTCAAGAGAAGACTGGCTATGTGCACACTGCCCAAAAAAGCTTTTGTACTTACAATTATTTGCACATCATTACAACACTGTATATAGACATAATATGACATTTGAAATGTCTTTTATTATTTGGGAACTTTTATGAGTAATTTCTCATAAAAGTTCCCAAGTTATTTCACTTTTGTGTATTATCTATTTCACTTGCTTTGCAATGTAAACATGTTTCCCATGCCCCTTAAATTAAATTAAATTGAATTGAGAGAGAGAGCGAGAGAGGAGAAAAACAAACAAACTTGTAGATGAACACCTCCAGCCTTTCACCAGGTGCATCATTGCCCTCTCTGTGAGCCATGACAGAGGTCATGAGTGTGAGCTGAGGTCACTGCCTGGGGTGGGGTGTGTGTGTGTTGTACATTGCCACCGGCGTTTTTAAATGGAACCATATGCTTCCTGGCATAATGCCCTTTTGGAATACTGGGATTTGGAATATTGGGAACGTGTGAAAACAGGGAGGATGTGCCCATCCTAAAATATAGTGTGCGAGTGTGTTCGCGTTTGTGTGCGATGCATGGAGGATCTCTCTCTCCCAGTGCTAATGCCAGAGAGCGCGAGAGATGGTCAATTGTCTGTGAAGTGTTAGCCACGAGAGCTTCTCTCTCTCTCCTCTCTCACCGTCTTTCTCTCTGACACACTTAACATTTTTTTTTTGCCTAGTTTGTTTACCTAGCTCCTCCTGGATGTTCATGTAAATGTTAGCGATAACGCTATGCAGCAGAGTAAACGGTGCCTGGTGCGTACTCAGACAGATCGGTGGTTACACAGTGGCTGTTCAAACAAGCAAACTTGTCCCACCACCCCGTCTGATTTCATCTTCCCAGGCATAGCCTGAAATTACCTGTTTATTTACACACCTCTAGCTGTGTATTTATCAGCTTGTAGATTAGCTAGGATAGCAGTGTGTGTGTGTGTGTGTGTGTTAGAAAGAGAGCGAGTGGGGGAGATTCTGTGTGTGTGTGTGTCTGTATGCCTGTACGTTTCTGTGTGAGAACAGGCTGCATTGAAAATGAACAAGCAAAATTGTTTCTGATCATTGCCTGTACAGTATGTAATCGATAAGCGCTGTAAAAGCATGCTGTATCCCATACATTCACTTTAAGATTCATTCGCTTGAGGTGTTCCACAAATCACATTTTGAGCATTTTAGCATTCATACAATGATATGAACAATCATCATGTATGACATCTGTGCACTAAAAGACTCAACACACTCATTATGACAGTGTGTGATTAGCAGCAGGTGGCTGTTGCTTATAGCTCATTCAGCAATAATGTGCTGTCTGCTGGCTGATATCGCTAAGCTGTCAGAGCTAATGGAAATATATTGGCTTCCTTTGACAACATGGAGTGACGATTCCCTGTCTCTATCCCACCCTCTCTGTATCAGCAGTGCGCACAGTTCTGTTCAGGAAGATTCACTATAGCAAGGGGAGGAGGGGGGATAGAAGGGGGAACGGAGTGATTTTGATTGGCCCGTCAGGCGCAGCGCTGTAGTGTTTTTGCCCCCTGCGTCGGTGAGTATGTATTTACTGTGTGGGTTTGTGTCTTTTATACTTTTTTCATCACTGTTCTCTCTCTTTCGCTCTCCCTTTCGCTCTCTCTTTCTCTCTCTTTCTCTCTCTCCTCTCTTTTTCCCTCTCTCTCTCTTTCCCTCTCTCTTTTTTTCCCCTCTCTCGCTCTCGCGCTCGCTCTCTCTCGCTCTCTCTCGCTCTCTCTCGCTCTCTCTCGCTCTCTCTCGCTCTCTCTCGCTCTCTCTCGCTCTCTCTCGCTCTCTCTCGCTCTCGCTCTCTCTCTCTCTCTCTCTCTCGCTCTCGCTCTCTCTCGCTCTCGCTCTCGCTCTCGCTCTCGCTCTCGCTCTCGCTCTCGCTCTCGCTCTCGCTCTCGCTCTCGCTCTCGCTCTCGCTCTCGCTCTCGCTCTCTCTCTGTCTCTCTCTCTCTCTGTCTCTCTCTCTCTGTCTCTCTCTCTCTGTCTCTCTCTCTCTGTCTCTCTCTCTCTCTGTCTCTCTCTCTGTCTCTCTCTCTGTCTCTCTCTCTGTCTCTCTCTCTGTCTCTCTCTCTGTCTCTCTCTCTGTCTCTCTCTCTCTCTCTCTCTCTCTCTCTCTCTCTGTGTCTGTCTGTCTCTCTTTCCCTCCATTGTACTGCAGAGAGGAGTAAATTAAAGGGGGAGGGTGGGAGGAGATGAAGAGGGGAGTGCAGTAGCTCTTGAGAGAAGAGGGAGCAGGCATGTAGTGAGAGGCACAAAAGTGTGGTGAGAGGGGGAGTGTGTGTGTGTGTACCTACGTTCATTCGTGCCTTTGTGTGTGCGTGTATATATGCGTGTGTGTGTGTGTGAATGTGCTGTGTTCCATGCCCAGTTCCAGTGACCCAGAGTAGAGTTAGTTAGATTATCCCAATGCTGGATTGTATTCCAGTTAGGGATACACACACCACACATACACCACACACTACACACACCACACACACACACATAATTAGGAGGAAAAGGATGTTTCCTCTGTTAATTCAACCAGCACATAATTTTCCATTCCATCTCGTGTACACAAAGAACCCTGATGTGCCTGTGAGAGGGAGAAACCGAGAGGTTAGAGAGTGTGTGTGTGTGTGGGGGGGGGGTGCATGTGTGTAGTATACAGTATAAACAGCATGCTTGTGGAACCAGTCATCCCTCTCTGTAATGCTCTCCTGCTGTGTCCTGTACTACCCTGTATGGCTGTGTCCTGTACTACCCTGTATGGCTGTGTCCTGTACTACCCTGTATGGCTGTGTCCTGTACTACCCTGTATGGCGGTGTCCTGTACTACCCTGTATGGCGGTGTCCTGTACTACCCTGTATGGCGGTGTCCTGTACTACCCTGTATGGCGGTGTCCTGTACTACCCTGTATGGCGGTGTCCTGTACTACCCTGTATGGCGGTGTCCTGTACTACCCTGTATGGCTGTGTCCTGTACTACCCTGTATGGCTGTGTCCTGTACTACCCTGTATGGCTGTGTCCTGTACTACCCTGTATGGCTGTGTCCTGTACTACCCTGTATGGCTGTGTCCTGTACTACCCTGTATGGCTGTGTCCTGTTGCAGTCAGTACAGAGCCTGAGATCCTAGATTTTACTTTATTGATCCCCGAGGGGGAAATTTCTTGGTAATACACACACCATGCAGAAACCTAAACCAACCCCATTGCCTATGAAAGGTAGAAGGAATTTGTGAAGCAATATGGCAATTATGTCACCGTGTCTTTTGATAGACTGGCTGGGCTTTTTACCATATTGTGCCCTGGTATTATCCTGACCATGTGACCTGACAAGGAAGTTGTGTGGTACTGACCATAGACCAGGGATGAGCAATGATCCCCCCTCACCACCTGGCGAGCAAAACATTTTAGCAGCCCCACTCTTATTTCCTGCAATTCTAAACATTTTGCCATGGGGCAAGATTTAGCCATTTTGAATATGATATCTGAGTGAGAGTGACTAACAAAAGGGGGGCCACCAGTTGCCCATCCCTGCCATAGACGGTTAGCAGGGGGTGATAGACGGCTACACTGACCATACACGGACAACAGGGGGTGATAAAAGGCTACACTGACCATAGACGGACAGCAGAGGGTGATAGACGGCTACATTGACCATAGAAGGTTAGCAGGGGTGATAGAAGGCTACTTTGGGCAGTTCTGGGACAGATTAATTAGATTGAAGAGAAGAACACTGCCCCTCGAGATTCAAGAGTGTCTTCTGGTAAACTGTATGTGAGACACTAGAGGTTGTCCCACACAGTAGATGGAGCTATGGATGCAAGGACTCACAGTCCATGAGGTCAACATAATAGATGTATCCATACTGTGAAGCGATACATTGTTTGTTTACTAAGACAATTGCTCTCCCCTGTATACAGAACCATGAGAGGGAGACAGCGCTGCACTGTGCGGCCCAGTACGGCCACTCTGAGGTGGTGTCCATCCTACTGCAGGAGCTGACAGACCCCACCATGAGAAACAGCCGCAACGAGACCCCCCTGGACCTGGCCGCACTCTACGGACGACTTCAGGTGAGGATGGACTACCCCTTTGAGTAAGGTTCCTCTCTAGGTTTCTTCGTTCAACAAGCCAATGTGCCTCTGCTTCTGATTCTGTTTGTTATCTGTGGTCTAGGCCCGGTTACTGTAAAAGCAATTTGTGACATTTAAACATTTCTTTATAAATAATCTTGAGAGAGAGCCTTTAGTTTCATTAGTTGTGCTAGTTCAGGACTATAACATAATATGATGTGGCTTGTGGTCCGAAGGGTCTGAAAACAATGTATGTAATACTGTATTAACCGACAAGGGGCTATCAAATAGCTACACATTTAGATCTTGAAACTCATGTCCTCTTGGCTTGAACCCCCCTCTCCTCCCCTCCCTCCTTTCTCCCCTCCCCCTCTTCACAGGTGGTCTGTATGTTGGTGACTGCCCATCCCAACCTGATGAGCAGCCAAGGGACAAGGTGTCACACTCCACTGCACCTGGCCGCCCGCAACGGGCACTACTCAGCCGTGCACACCCTGCTAGAGGCCGGCATGGACGTCAACTCCCAGGTCAGCGGTTTAGGGTCAGGGTCACTGTGGAGTGAGGGGTTAGGTGGATGGGTGAGGAATGAGGTCGAAGGATAGCTTTTATTCTGCGTGTGTGTTGTTGGTTTGGAGGGTCACTGCGTTTATATGCCAATGCAACACGTTCTCCTGTAGAGGGATGTGAAGAGAGGAGAGCTAAAGGTCAACTCAGCCTTAAAGGAAAACTCCACCCAAAAACTCTCTTTTGGTATTTCATTAGTCCATTGTTGACATAGTCCCAAAATGTTTTGCTTATCAGTAATCAAGTTTTGAAAATATGTACAGTTGAAGTTGGAAGTTTACATACACTTTAAAACAAATTTTTCAACCACTCAACAGATTTCATGTTAACAAACTATAGTTTTGCCAAGTCGGTTAGGACATCTACTTTGTGCATGACAACAATTGTTTACAGACAGATTATTTCACTTATAATTCACTATATCACAATTCCAGTGGGTCAGAAGTTTACACACACTAAGTTGACTGTGTCTTTAAACAGCTTAGAAAATTCCAGAAAATGATGTCATGGCTTTAGAAGCTTCTGATAGGCTAATTGACATAATTTGAGTTAATTGGAGGTGTACCTGTGGATGTATTTCAAGGCCTACCTTCAAACTCAGTGCCTCTTTGCTCGACATCATGGGAAAATCTAAAGAAATCAGCCAAGACCTTCACAAGTCTGGTTCATCCGTGGGAGCAATTTCCAAACGCCTGAAGATACCACGTTCATCTGTACAAACAATAGTACGCAAGTATAAACACCATGGGACCACGCAGTCGTCATACCGCTCAGGAAGGAAACGAGTTGTCTCCTTGAGATGAACGTACTTTGTTGTGAAAAGTGCAAATCAATCCCAGAACAACAGCAAAGGACCTTGTGAAGATGCTTGAGGAAACGGGTACAAAATAATCTATATCCACAGTAAAACGAATCCTATATCGACATAACCTGAAAGGTTGCTCAGCAACTTCTCCAAAACCGCCATAAAAAAGCCAGACTATGGTTTGCAACTGCACATGGGGACAAAGATCGTACTTTTTGGAGAAATGTCCTCTGGTCTGATGAAACAAAAATAGAACTGTTTGGCCATAATGACTATCGTTATGTTTGGAGGAAAAAATGGGAAGCTTGCAAGCCGAAGAACACCATCCCAACCGTGAATCACGGGGGTGGCAGCATCATGTTGTGGGGGTGCTTTGCTGCAGGAGGGACTGGTGCACTTCACAAAATAGATGGCATCATGAGGAAGGAAAATGATGTGGCTATATTGAAGTAACATCTCAAGACATCAGTCAGGAAGTTAAAGCTTGTTCGCAAATAGATCTTCCAAATAAACATTGACACCAAGCACACTTCCAAAGTTATGGCAAAATGGCTTAAGGAAAACAAAGTCAAGGTATTGGAGTGGCCATCACAAAGCCCTGACCTCAATCATATAGAAGATTTGTGAGCAGAACTGAAAAAGCGTGTGCGAGCAAGGAGGCCTACACCAGTTCTATCAGGAAGAATGGGCCAAAATTCACCCAACTTGAATGGAAGGCTACCCGAAACGTTTGACTCAAGTTAAACAATTTAAAGGTAATGCTATCAAATACTAATTGAGTGTATGTAAACTTCTGACCCACTGGGAATGTGATGAAAGAAATAAAAGCTGAAATAAATCACTCTCTACTATTATTCTGACATTTCATATTCTTAAAATAAAGTGGTGATCCTAACTGCCCTAAGACAGGGAATTTTACTAGGATTAAATGTCAGGAATTGTGAAAAACTGAGTTTAAATGTATTTGGCTAAGGTGTATGTAAACCTCAGACTTCATCAAAATTCAAAATGCAGAAATCATCCCTGTATGATGCATTTTGCAACATCATCAAAATGCATCATACAGGGATGATTTCTGTACACAGACGTAGTCATGGTTAAACCAGGGTTCAGCTTTGTTTGTTACATTTCTAATCCTCCTGCAGATGTTGTTCGTCTACGAGAGCTTAGCGCAAGTAAATCTGACTCAACGTCTCTTTAGCTCAAGATACCGCTCCCTCTCTCCTTGAAATGAATGTTTAAAGCCTGTGTCTCCTGTGTTTTTAATGACTTAGTACAGTATCTAAGGAGAATCTTCCTTCTACTCAACCTCTTTCTGAATATGGTATTGCATCAATATTATCAGAAAACAGCAACACAGAGCAACGCACAGCAACACACAGCAACAGCAACACACAGGGTGTGTGTGTGTGTGTGTTTGTGAGGGGCGGTCAGAGTAGGTCAAGGATGAGTTTAAGGTTAGTGTGTGTTGTCTTCAGCATGCAATGGTCATACATACAGTATTGTACTGTGTGTGATTGCTTCCGATACAGAACGTGTGTGTGTGTGTGTGTGTGTGTGTGTGTGTGTGTGTGTGTGTGTGTGTGTGTGTGTGTGTGTGTGTGTGTGTGTGTGTGTGTGTGTGTGTGTGTGTGTGTGTGTGTGTGTGTGTGTGTGTGTTTTTATGGAGAACAGAGAGAGAGAAAAGGAAGAGAGTAGTACAGGGTGTTCCTGAGTTCACACCCTCTCTCTCTCCCCTCCCCTCCCCTCTCTCTTTCTCTCTCTCTTTCTCTCTTCTCCTCTCTTTCTCTCTCTCTCTCTCTCTCTCTCTCTCCAAAGCCACACTGTCATATCTCTCAGATCTTTGCTTTGACATTAAGGAGTGGAAGGAACGTACAGATGGTGGGGTTGCTGTAAATAGCTGTGTGTGTGTGTGTGTGTGTGTGTGTGTGTGTGTGTGTGTCAGTGCCTAGTAAAATAATTACATTCAAGCCCATCGTTTGAATGAATAATGTATGAGGATACCCTCTCTCTCTTGCTCTCTCTAATGATGGGGGATTCCCTAAGGAGAGACCTGTAGGCAGGTAGAGAACCTAGTACCTGCTTCTCTGTAGGCAGGTAGAGAACCAAGGACCTGCTTCTCTGTAGGCAGGTAGAGAACCAAGGACCTGCTTCTCTGTAGGCAGGTAGAGAACCAAGGACCTGCTTCTCTGTAGGCAGGTAGAGAACCAAGGACCTGCTTCTCTGTAGGCAGGTAGAGAACCAAGGACCTGCTTCTCTGTAGGCAGGTAGAGAACCAAGGACCTGCTGCTCTGTAGGCAGGTAGAGAACCAAGGACCTGCTGCTCTGTAGGCAGGTAGAGAACCAAGGACAAAAGTTCAGCCGCTGGATATTGACACACACAAATTCAGACCCCCTTTCACACACGCACGTGAATGAAGTGAATCTGAAACTTACTGAGAGCCAAACTATATCGAAAGGCCCCAAGTGGTGCAGCAGTCTAAGGCACTGCATCACAGTGCTGAGGCACCACTACAGCCTTGGGTTCTATCCCAGGCTGTGTCACAGCCAGCCATGACCGGGAGCCCCTTAGGGCGGCGTACAATTGGCCCAGCACTGTCCGGGTTAGGGGAGGGTTTGGGTTTAAAGGCTGTGGCTGATCACGCTCTAGTGACTCCTTGTGGCGGGCCAGGCGCCTGCAAGCTAGTGCTGAGCGATTAATCGACATTTCAGTTTTTTTTCTGTTTATTAAACTAGTTTGGATGAAATTACTTCAATTCCATTTAGTTCAGGTTTTTTGTGAGCCCAAAATTCGCTTTCTCTAGAGAGAAATCAAATCATTCACGAGAGAAATCTGAGAAATCAAGTCAAGAACCATGTGGGATGCTGGGCTGAAGGGAGTTGTGGTTTTCATTAAGCAAATATTCAACCTAGATCAGTGCAGAAACGTGGTAATTAACTACAATGACCATAATCCATTGCGCCATTGCTTTTCCAGATCGGAGAGGAACAAGCTAAAATCTGTCCAAAATATGCCCAATGCGTTTCTATGGGCTTATTTTGGACCTAAACTTGTCGCCTGCCTTCCCGCCTTTTGGACAGCTTCACCCATTGTTAGTGCGCGTCTCGCCATTGTATACAGATCTCTGGATGGAGACAATGGAATATTTTCAATGTTTTGGTAATTGAATGTTCACTTTTTGGCATTGGAATTTACATAAAAAAAGCTCTAAAATCACTCGAACGTCATTATTTCATAATACATTTAATGTAAAAAAAAAGATCTGAATAGAGTGACTACTGCAAGCTGACATTGGTGTGGCGGACTTCCCGGTTAAGCAAACACTGTGTTAAGAAGTAGCGTGGCTAGGTGGGTAGTGTTTCGGGGTTGCAGCGATGAGACAAGGTCGTAACTAGCAATGGGAGAAAATGGGGTAAAAACTACAAATTAAGAAATAAAAATAGAGAAAGGCCCAACAACAAAGTCAATCTCTTGTCTGCCACTTCAATTCCTGGAAGCGCAGCAAGAGTGAATCGATTTCATAATTTTCTGGTGACATCACAACCTAATCGCCATGTGAAACGACACAGGAAGGGATTTGAGGTGGGGGAGGGTCCGGCGGTTTGGTTTCCTGTCCCTCTATCTATGTATGTATGTGTATTCCCTCCAAACTAATCGCCCAGTCACCTCTAGATCCATGTCACCGTGTGTTGTGAAGATTTTTTACGTTCCTGTTTTTGATCTGGTCTTCTGGGTTCTGTGATATTGGATGTTCAGTTGCCCTTACATTGGCATGATTTGACCTTTGAACTGTAAGGGTCAGTCAGACTCACCTGGAGGAGCAGTTCTGGGTTTTGATTGGTCGATGTGTTGGATTTTTGGGGTCTTAGCTGCGTTGATAATACCTTTGTGATAGAGGAAAGAGAAGGTACATGTATAGTGTGTACACACACACACACACACACACACTCCCACTCCCAGTGTGTTACAGTACCTCCTCTCACACTAACAGACAGGCTCCTGCCATGACTTATTGCAACAAGCATGCTGTGTGTGTGTGTGTGTGTGTGTGTGTGTGTGTGTGTGTGTGTGTGTGTGTGTGTGTGTGTGTGTGTGTGTGTGTGCCAAGTTAACAAACAGATCACCGACCATTTCGAATCCCACCGTACCTTCTCCGCTATGCAATCTGGTGTCCGAGCTGGTCATGGGCGCACCACAGTTTCTATGCATTGAATCATGCCACCAATAGACCAATGTATTTTATGCAGACTAGCATCCAGGCCATACGGAGAGGGAGGAAACTGGGGTGTGTATTTGTAATGGGACGTTCCCACATAGGGCTTTGAGTTTTCTTGTGCAATGTCTTGAAATCAAATCAATGTTTTCTTTCTCTCTATCCTCTTCTCTCTTTCTCTCCCCTCTCTTGCCTTATATTACTCGTTATCCTCCTCTTTCTCTCATACCCCACCCCCCCCCTCTACTTCTCTCTTTTTCTCTCTCCCAGACGGAGAATGGCAGTGCTCTCCATGAGTCAGCTCTCTATGGGAAGATGGATGTGGTTCGACTGCTGCTAGACTCAGGTGGGTAGTAATCCCCCCCTCCCCCTCTCATACCTCTGTCCTTGTTCCTGTTCTTATGTCCCTGTATTTACACCTATACTGCTGCTTATCTACCTAACAGTATCTACATGTTCTGTTCTGGAGATATCAGCAGCACTAGCGATCCATCCGGCCATAGCTAGTAATCCACTGCATTGATGCTATTCTAGGTTGGCTAACACAGTGTTAGCACAAGGGCTCCGGGATTATTTGAATAAGGGCACCCACAGAGGTCAGTAAGAAACTTGAGAAACACTGGGCTACGAGTTAGATGCTCACCCTCGGTCAGTTTTTCATTTTCCCAACTAGTGGTTAAGGCTACGATTGGTGGAGGGAAACTTCACCCCGGAGGCAGGGTATATAATGTACACACGCTATGTATAGAACCAATATAATAATGTATCATAGCTGTGCTGTCATGCCCCTCTCCCCTAACTGTCAGTCAGTCTTACAGTAGATGTGGTGAGAGAGAGAGGTGTGTGTATATAGAGAGAGAGATCTGTATATCCATCACTCTGTGTGTGCATGTCTGTGTGTGTGTGTGTGTGTGTGTGTGTGTGTGTGGAAGGGTGAGGTACAGGATGGACACAGCTAGCTTCCTTTGTCGGTAAACTGTCAGTAAACCATTGGCCAAGTGAGTCTATTTGGGATATTTTTTCTCCTTGCCTTGAGCTTTCCTCAGGCGTTAATGGTGCAATCCACGGGATGTCTTGTTCCAAACAAAAGACACACAACACTTTACAGTGCTTCCCCAGTGCTTCCCCCACTTGGGTGGCGTCGGCTGTGTGCCTGTCTGACCCGTTGTTTCTTTCTTCTGTCTGTCTGTTGCAGGTATTGATGCCAACATCACAGACTGCCAGGGAAGAACAGCTCTGGAGATCCTCAGAGAACACCCTGCACAGAAGTCCCAGCAAATCACTGCACTCATGCAAGGTACCACATACATACACACATACATACACACACGCAAGGATGTTCACACACACAGTGCTCTCTCTCCCTAGTCGTGACAGTGTACGTAGTTGTAGTGTTCGATGTGTGAAGATTGATACAAGTCGTTCCAGGACGTTTATCTTCCAATACAACAAGAACAATGTGAGCCCTCTGTGTTGCTCTTCCTATTCACAGGGGGAGCATTCTCTTACACAAACTCATGCTTCTGCCATTGCCTTCTGCTCTCAGAGAACAATACACTGTTCTCACTAGTCCTGAATTGTTAGTATAGAAGAATTAGCTCACGGGTTGAGTGGCATTGTTATCTACAGTTATGGCTAAGCCACTAGATAGACTTTTGGAATGTTCTGTAGGAATAAGTGGTTTTGGGTTTGTGGATGTGTATGTCTTGGTTCTCTCCTTTTGCTGGTTAGGGTGCGTTACACACACACACACACACACACACACACGCAAATTGTATGTTTAATTGTTATTCTATTTATCCAGAGTCAGATGAACTTGTGGATACCATTTGTATGTCTCTGCGTCCAGTATGAAGGAAGTTAGAGGTAGTTTTACGAGCCAATGCTAACTAGCGTGAGCACAATGACTGGAAGACTACAGGTATGCTAGCGTATGGAGGCAGAACTGAGCAATTTCCACTAGATGGGCAAGCTGCAAAGTCAAAATTAAAAAAATTAATGAAAACAAAAATGTGCTTTTTGTTAGCAGTGTGGCTAGGGTTTAAAATCTGATTTGCTGACTTTGTGGCCAGCTAGTGACCACTCTGCATAGCTGCCTCCAGTACAAGATTAATGTATGCTTCCTTCATAATGCGTGCAGACTTGAAGAGACATTTTTTTTTAAATTGTATCCACGAGTTCATCTCTGACTCTTTGGGAGTAGAACAATGGCCAGAATATCACAGTATCCCTTTAATCACAGTTGTAGACTGGGATTGACTAGACACGAGAGAAGACACAGAGAGTCTTGATCTGACATTGAGAGAGAGAGAGAGAGAGAGAGAGAGAGAGAGAGAGAGAGAGAGAGAGAGAGAGAGAGAGGGAGGGAGAGGGGGAGGGGGAGAGAGAGGTATTTAGGGGGAGGGAGAGGGGGAGAGAGGTATTTAGGGGGAGGGAGAGGGGGAGAGAGGTATTTAGGGGGAGGGGGAGAGGTATTTAGGGGGAGGGGGAGGGGGAGAGAGGTATTTAGGGGGAGGGGGAGAGAGGTATTTAGGGGGAGGGGGAGAGAGGTATTTAGGGGGAGGGGGAGAGAGGTATTTAGGGGGAGAGGGGGAGAGAGGTATTTAGGGGGAGGGAAGGAGAGAGGTATTTAGGGGGAGGGAAAGGGAAGGAGAGAGGTATTTAGGGGGAGAGAAAGGGAAGGAGAGAGGTATTTAGGGGGAGAGAAAGGGAAGGAGAGAGGTATTTAGGGGGAGAGAAAGGGAAGGAGAGAGGTATTTAGGGGGAGAGAAAGGGAAGGAGAGAGGTATTTAGGGGGAGAGAAAGGGAAGGAGAGAGGTATTTAGGGGGAGAGAAAGGGAAGGAGAGAGGTATTTAGGGGGAGAGAAAGGGAAGGAGAGAGGTATTTAGGGGGAGAGAAAGGGAAGGAGAGAGGTATTTAGGGGGAGAGAAAGGGAAGGAGAGAGGTATTTAGGGGGAGAGAAAGGGAAGGAGAGAGGTATTTAGGGGGAGAGAAAGGGAAGGAGAGAGAGATAAATGGCATAGAGTGGGTATAAGAGGGAGAGAGAGAGTGAGGGGAGGACCAGAGAGAGAGAGAGGGGGGGAGAGAAAAAAGGATAGAGTAGGGAGGGGGAGAGCGAGAGGGGGAGGAGAGGGAGGGAAAATGATAGTGGGGATGAGAGGGAGAAAGAGAGAGAGATGGCAGGAGGAGAGAGGGGAAGGAGAGGGAGGAAGAGAAATGCAGAGATAGTGACAGAGAGCAAATTCAGAACACAGCTGGGAGAGAGTGAATGGATCAGCTGCCCCCCATTTCCTGTCAGAGGGAGAGAAAATGGAACAATCCCACCCATTTGAACTCAATAGTATTCAGTCATCATTATTAATGTAATTAAATTATTCAATCTATATGTTTAAATGCACACACACACACACACACACACACTCCCTGTGTGTTACAGTGCCTCTGACCTTAGTTGGATCTTTCATACTAACACCCAGCCAGGTGTGTGTGTACTGTGTGTACTGTGTGTACTGTGTGTTAGTGAGCTCATAATTTGCTCCTGCTTCACACTCCCCTTCCATACTCCTTGTGTGTGTTTCTGTGTGTGTGGTTCTGTGTCTGGTTCATTATCAGTACAATTAAATGGTTTCCTGCAACCCATTGAACCCTGCAATCACACCACCATCACTCACTCTCTCTCTCTGTCTCCCCCCTCTCCAATCTTTCTCTCCTCTCTCTCCAGAGTATATGATGGAGGAGATGATGGACAATAAGAGTTTGTTGATGGAGGAACCTATTCGCCAGTGTCCCGTCCCCACACCTCGCACCTCTATGCCCTCACCCTCTGCCTCCCCCTCCCTCAGGCACAAAAGTGAGTACATAGATAGATAGATAGATAGATAGATAGATAGATAGATAGATAGATAGATAGATAGATAGATAGATAGGTACTTTATTGATCCCCCGGGGGGGAAATTTCATTGTCAAGCAGCTACAACAAAACACAGGGCAGGTGCAAAATGCCACAACGAAAGTACACAAAAGACAGATACACGGTACATGATACATAGAGCGGCAGTATGAAAAAATATAGAAATACAAGATATCTGGAGTGCAAAAAAATAAAAGCTATAAAAGAGACATTGTATAGTATGGGTGGTTGGCTGAATATGTACACTATACATTGGTGGATGTTGGATGGTTAACTATACTATACATACTCACACATTTGTACACACACACACACACACACACACTATACAAATATCTATTACACACACGCTATACACACAATCAGATATTTTCAAACATGATGAGCACTGCCTTTATTGGTATGAACTGGTACTACCTCACTCAATTTCAACGCATTGTGTTCCCTTAGCCAACACTGCCCCTTGTGGCTGAGCTGGAGCAGTGCACTGGTATCACTTATAAAACTCCCGATGCTCTCTCTCTCTTCTCAATCACCGCCAGTCAGCACTCCCCTTTAATTATCTTTAGTGGAGAGAGAGAGAGAGAGAGAGAGAGAGAGGGAGGGAGAGAGAGAGGGAGGGAGCAGAAAATAGACATTCAGCACAGCTCGTGCACGCCTGAACACACCGTGTTTCAACTCCTCGGCACACTTTAGTGTAGGAAGAGGGAGATGGGGAATGGTGGAGGAAGGAGGATAGAGGGAGGGATAGTGGGAGTGGAGGAGGAGAGGGGGATACCCGGCTGGGTTACATTTTACAAAGTTGTTGACCTCCTCTCTGACCTCCCTCTTCCACTCCCAATTGTAGATCTATCTCTGCCGGGTTTCCGACATATTGTTATCACCTCTCCAGCTCTATCATGTCTGTGAAGGGCAGTGAACAAGAGCAGACGTTAGTTTGTTTAGTAGAAACCCACCCAGTTTGATCCATCATCATCATTATGTACTGTGGTACCTGGATCTGAGGCTCTCTGTCTCTAGCTGTTTTCACTGAAGGAAATACCGTCGGTAGCCCTCTCTCTGCCCCCCTCTCTCCCCCATATCCCCCCTCACTCCCCCATATCCCCCCTGTGTCCCCCATCTGCCCCTCTCTCTCCCTCTCTCTCCCCGATCTCCCCTCTCTCACCATCTCCCCTCTCTCACCATCTCCGTCTCTCGCTCCTCCATGTCCCCTCTCTTCCCAATGTCCCCTCTTCCATCTCTCCCCATCTCCTATGTCTCCCCTTATAATCTCTCTCATCTCTCCTCTCCCTCGTCTCTCATTCACTCTCTCTACTCCTCCCTCTCCCCATCTCCTTTCCCCCTCCTCCCCTCCTCCTCCTCCCCTCCTTCTCCCCAGATGATGCAGTGACAGGGGAGCTCTCCAAGCTGCTGAATGAGATGAAGATGTGTCGGGACAGAGACTACTCCTTTGAGGTGTGCTGTTATGTTATTATCTTAATCTTTATCTTATAGATCCTTGTCTTTGGAATCATTGCTGATGCTTGTGGTGATGAAACAATTTACCAAGTCAATAAATTACTACTCTACTCAATTTAGGAGCTCTGCCAGACCATCTCATCTCACTCTCATTCCATGGACAGCTTTGGCAGCGGCCACCTATCAGACGAGGAGCGACGGAGCAACGGCACCCTGAGCAGAGTCAGAAAGGTGGGCACCATTTTGGATCAGGGAGGGTGGATGGGACCAGGGGTAATCAAGGGGGATGTGGAGGGTGAGGAACGTTTTCACAACTTTGGGTCTTGGGTATCGTACAGTCGTATTGTTATTCATGGTCCCCCAGGAATGGATTGGAAAACAATGTTCTACTGCAACACTCTGGGGTCCATTGCTGTAGTAGCATTTAGTCACCAGGTGAGGGCAGCCTCAGTAAGGCAGAAATGTATATTGAACAAAAACATAAACGCTAAGATTTACAGTTTATATAAGGAAATCAGTCAATTTAAATAAATAAATTAGAGCCTAATCTATGGATTTTACATGACTGGGAATACAGATATGCATCTGGGCGTGGATCAGAAAATCTGTCAGTATCTGGTTTGACCACAATTTGCCTCATGCAGCGTGACACATCTCCTTCGCATAGAGTTGATCAGGCTGTTGATTGTGGGCTGTGGAATGTTGTCCCACTCCTCTTCAATTGCTGTGCGAAGTTTCTGTATATTGTCGGGAACTGGAACACGCTGTCATACACGTTGATCCAGAGCATCCCAAACATGCTCAATGTGTGACATGTCTGAGTATGCAGGCCATGGAAGAACTGCCATCTGCCCGGTACAGTTGAAACCTGTATTCATCCGTGAAAAGCACACTCTCCAGCATGCCAGTGGCCATCGAAGGTGAGCATTTGCCCACAGAAGTCGGTTACGACGCCAAACTGCAGTCAGGTCACAACCCTGGTGAGGATGACAAGCACGCAGATGAGCTTCCCTGAGACGGTTCCTGACAGTTTGTGTAGAAATTCTTCACTTATGCAAACCCACAGTTTCATCAGCTGTACGGTTGGCTGCTTGAGACATCTTTGGCATTGTATTGTGCGAATTTTTGCACATTTTAGAGTGGCCTTTTATTGTCCCCAGCACAAGGTGCACCTGTCTACTGATCATGCTGTTTAATCAGCTTCTTGATATGCCACACCTGTCAGGTGGATGGATTATTTTGGCAAAGGAGAAATGCTCACTAACAGGGATGTAAACAAATGTGTCCACAACATTTTAGAGAAATACGTTTTTGTGCGTATTGGACATTTCTGGGATCTTTTATTTCAGCTCATGAAACATGGAACCAACACTTTACATTTTGCCTATAAATGTTTTTTTCAGTGTATAATATCCTCCTTCCTTCCATGAAGTAACCGCTGATCTGACATGACTGAATTGGTGAAAGCTATTTATTGGAATCCTTGCTTTATGTCAAATCTGTGATTTTGTAGGAATTCACTTGAAGGAAGGCAGTAAGGTAGCAGGGAAGGGAGCATGTTTTAGTATTAGACAAGGCCTTGGTCAGACTAGCTTCATCCCTGAGAGCTGATGGGTACAAGGGCTTTCGTCATGGCGACAGGTGTCGAGTTTCCTGTGTGCGTTTGGCGCGGCACACTAACAGGAATTGATCTAGTCTGAATCAAGCCACTGCAACTGTGTGTGTGTGGTGGGGGTTGGAGGCTTGATGGAGCAAAAGCCTCTGGGCAGGCCTTGGTTTAACAGAAGCACACGTTTCAATCAGTCGCACACTGAGGCGACGCACAAACACACACACAGACATACACAAACACACACACAGAGCACATGTAATGGAGTGGGTTACATACAGTATGTATTAGATTTTGTGTCTTCATGGTCAGTGTCCGTATGTGTGTCTCATGCTTATTTGTATGTCTCTATGGATCTGGATGTGTGAATATGTCACCTGCACCCATACAGTGCTCATTGGAATGCATGCACAACCATTAGCATGACACACTGTACATTTCAGAGTGATGCAGCGTCTGTCCATCAGATAGACTGATGAATAAAACATGGATATCTCCCATATCTCCTGTATGACACACTCATCAACTTCCTGGTTACAGAGCTGAGGTATATAAACTTACTGGTTACAGAGCTGAGGTATATCAAATTCTTGGCGTTGATATACCTGTTTGTCTAGTATTGATGCGACATCAACGAATGACCTATCATGTCAATGTGTAGGACTATAGTAACATGGCCTTGGTGGCCAATCGTTTATGTACTGTAAGGGACAGCCATGTCTGTCCTGTTGTGACTACAACTTTTAATGTCTCTTCCATGACATTTCCATGATTGCCATGTCAATGGTCATTGTAAGATGACCATTGACAATCGAAAGCACAGTCAAGACCACACTACGATAATAGTAGCACACAGCAAACCAGCTGTTCCCCGCTAAACGTAGTACTCTGTGGTGTGAAAAAGTCAGGGAGTCCCACTACTCTAGCCCCAGGCTTCCAAAGGGCCTAGCTCTGACAAATCACCTCTACTGTTCAACAGAGAACAAGAAATATTAATTAGATAGCACATGTTAATATTATTCCACCAAATGAATGTATCATCATTCAAATGAGCAGACCTGGAAGGACCAAGGCAGGGGTGGCTGCCTGGGTCCATGTTGAAGTCTGTGTCCCAAATGGCACCCTTTCTGTCAGCCTTTCTGTATCAAAGTAGTGCCCTAGTATGTAGGGAATAGGGTACAATTTGGGAGACAGCTAAAATAATAATGGTATCAGTGTTAAGGCCATCCAATAGACTTCAAGAGTGTGTGTGTGTTGTGTGTGTGATAGAGAGAGTAAGAGAGAGAGGATTGTTGTGTGTTTTGAAGGTTATGTCTATATTGCGTTTTTTTAGTGTTTCAATGATAAGATTGGTGACCTTTAGGTTCTTCCATTTAGTTTCTCCAGCTATCTCTCTCTCCCTCTCCTCCCTACTCCATCTCTCCCCCTCTATCATTCTTTATCTCTCTCCCCCTCTATCATTCTTTCTCTCCCTCTCCTCCCTACTCCATCTCTCCCCCTCTATCATTCTTTATCTCTCTCCCTCTCTATCATTCTTTATCTCTCTCCCTCTCCTCCCCACTCCATCTCTCCCCCTCTATCATTCTTTATCTCTCTCTCTCCCTCTCCTCCCTACTCCATCTCTCCCCCTCTATCATTCTTTATCTCTCTCTCTCTCTCTCTCTCCCTCTCCTCCCTACTCCATTTCTCCCCCTCTATCATTCTTTATCTCTCTCTCTCCCTCTCCTCCCTACTCCATCTCTCCCCCTCTATCATTCTTTATCTCTCTCTCTCTCTCTCTCTCTCTCTCTCTCTCTCTCTCTCTCTCTCCTCCCTACTCCATTTCTCCCCCCTCTCTCTCTCTCTCTCTCTCTCTCTCTCTCTCTCTCTCTCTCTCTCTCTCCCACTCCTCCCTACTCCATCTTCCTCTCTCTATCATTCTTTCTCTCTTTGTTCCTGTCTTGCTCTTTCACTATTTCCCCTTCCTCTCTGCCTTTCAATCTCACTGGGACCTGGGGGCTTTCCCCCTGCATTTGGTTTTCTGCCCATGTTATAATTTAAGGTACTCCAAAGTCTTTTTCCATTGTGTTTTATGTAATTTATCTTTATTTGGTAATATATTTTATTCTTCTGTTTTTTAAGTTTAGTCACAACATTTCTCAACTGACAGTATGTCAACCAATCAGCTGACAGCCTGACTTGTTTGCCACCTCTTTTGCATTATTTCTTTGAACCATACAAGTTTTCAGTTCATCATCAATCCAGGGAGCTCTAACAGTTCCCACAGTTAGTTTCCTAACAGGTGCATGCTTGTCAACAATTTGCATGAATCATTTTCCAAATACCTCCAGTGCAGCATCTGTATTCACTTCCTCATATACATCAGACCAACACATTTACATCTTCAACATTGTGTTGTTTTTCTCTGTAGCAACCTGGAGTAGGTTTGTGTGAGATTCAGTGTGTGTGTGAGTGTGTTTTTATGAACAGTGTGTATTGTATCTCTCTTCAGAGGCCCACTCCCCCACTTCCCCCAGCCCAGGAGGAAGAGGAGGAGGAGAAGAGCTGTGGCCCCGCTGGGTTCTGGGAGGCCTTCACACCCTGCAACGGCTGTCACAACCTCGGCTTCTCCAGCCTGTCACAGGTACACACACAGACACAGACACACATACCTATTCCCTTCTATTCCACAATACCCTCTTCCTCCTATCATTAATAAAACTGATAACCATTGTCATAGAGTGCCAGTATACTATGCTATAATTGCCCTGTCTCAATCATAAGTGCCATCAAAAGTCACTCTAATGGCCTGTTTCACAGTATGTATGGTTCGTTGTCTCTGACACACTAGTTTACATCACCCAGCAGAATGCAGCGCTGCTGAACCATGTAGCAATATGTTTATGTACTTCCACGGCTAATAGAGCTCAGTGGATGTCGTCTTCCGTTTTGTGCTTGGTTTGTATTTGTTGTTGTGTTGCAGTGAGAACCGCAAAGTATCTTTCTCGACCACTTGCTCTCTTTCACTATCTATCTTTCTCACTAGCTATCTTTCAGACTATTTTTTATCTCTCTTCATTCCGTTTCTCTCTCTCCGTCTCTCTTTCACTCACTTTCTCTCTCCCTTAATTTTTCTCTTTCTCTCATTGTCTCCGCAACGGGGAACAGCATCAGTATCCAGTCTCCTCCCTCTCTCCACCTCCTGTTTCCCCCTATGTCCTCCCTCTGTTCCCCCAGTCTCCCCCCTCTGTCCTCCCTCTCTCCCCCTCCTGTCTCCCCCTCTGTCCTCCCTCTCTGTCCTCCCTCTCTCCCCCTCCTGTCTCCCCCCTATGTCGTTCCTCTGTTCCCCCAGTCTCCCCCCTCTGTCCTCCCTCTCTCCCCCAGTCTCCCCCCTCTGTTCTCCCTCTCTTCCCCCTCCTGTCCCCCCCACTGTCCTCCCTCTCTCCCCCAGTCTCCCCCCTCTGTTCTCCCTCTCTTCCCCCTCTTGTTTCCCCCCTCTGTCCTCCCTCTCTCCCCCTCCTGTCTCCTTCCTCTGTCCTCCCTCTCTCCCCCTCCTGTCTCCTTCCTCTGTCCTCCCTCTCTTCCCCCTTCCTGTTATCCCCACTCTGTCCTCCTTCTCTCCCCCCTCCGGTTTCCCCCCCCTCTATCCTCCCTCTCTCCCCCCTCCGGTTTCCCCCCCTCTATCCTCCCTCTCTCCCCCCTCCGGTTTCCCCCCCTCTATCCTCCCTCTCTCCCCCTCCTGTTTCCCCCTCTGTCCTTCCTCTCTTCCCCCTCCTGTTTCCCCCTCTGTCCTCCCTCTCTCCCCCCAGTCTCCCCACTCTGTGTCATCCCTCTCTCCCCTCCTGTCTCCCTCCTGTGTCCCCCCCTTTGTCCTCCCTCTCTCCCCGCAGTCTCCCCCCTCTGTCCTCCCTCTTTCCCCCCTCCTGTCTCCCCCCTGCCGTGGCTAACCGTAGCTAATGACAGCAGATTAAAATGTTAGCAGTAGTGGGACAATGATGACAGCAGTAGAGACTGGTGACATTTAACTTTTGGTTTCAATTAGCCTTAATTTGGTTTCAACTAGCCTCATTTTGGTTTCAACTAGCCTCAATTTGGTTTCGACTAGCCTCATTTTGGTTTCGACTAGCCTCATTTTGGTTTCGACTAGCCTCATTTTGGTTTCGACTAGCCTCATTTTGGTTTCGACTAGCCTCATTTTGGTTTCGACTAGCCTCATTTTGGTTTCGACTAGCCTCATTTTGGTTTCGACTAGCCCAAAATTCTCCCCACACCTGTTCTCCCCAAGGCAATCAGCTCCCTCCTGATTGGATTGTCACGGTGGCCTCTCAACAAGAAATAATATTACTGAGAGTCTTATTACAGCTTCAACTAGTCCTGGACCTTTCAAAGTGTGTGTTCAATCAATCAACTACTCATCACAATATTCACAAAATATCCATCTATGTTGTGTAATTGTAGTTGTTAAATTGTAAGTAGATTGCTTTTTCTGCTCCGATGCACACCACCAAATCAGACTTTCTCCACACCTCCTCAGTCTCTCTCCCTTTTTCTCTCCTCCTCCTCTCCATCTGTTCTTCTCTCCTTCCGGGTTGTCAGATTGTCAGAGTGATGGCAGTCCCACTGGGCTCTGTTCTCTTCCTCTTTTTAAGTGGTGGAAATGTCTCTCTCGCTTTTCACTCAGTTTCACTTCTTTGCTTTTTCTCCACAACTTGCTTTCCCTTTGGCCTCACCCCACATCTTTCTCTCTCGCTCTCTCGCTCTCTCTTTCTCTCTCTCTCTTTCTCTCTCTCTCTCGCTCCTTCCTTATTGTTCATCAGCCCACATTTCGTTCTCCACATTTCTCTCTCACTGTCTGACAGAAGTGTGTTAAGCGCTGTATCGGTTGCTGTGGTAGCAAGGTCTCAGGTGTCACTCAAGCTGTCAGTCATAGGGAAGGACTGTACTCTGATGTGTGCTGCAGAGGGTGACTCTTAAAGGCTGCTGTGAGTGTGTCTGTGTGTGTGTGGTAAGTAGAGAGGGTGAGGGAGTTAGAGAGAAAGAAAGAGAGTGAAAGAGTGTACACATTTAGTTGTAACCACAGAAGCAACCCCAAGACATCATCAGATAAGCGTCAACGTATTTCATTGCCACAGCTCCTATATATGGGCATTAAGAAGGTGGCAAATGTGTAATTCTCTGTCGCATGTCTTGCATATGTGTGTTTGAACGGAGGGGGTTCCATCTCTCTCTCTCTCTCTGCCTCTCTCTCTCTCTCTCTCTCTGCCTCTATCTCTCTGCTTCTCTCTCTCTGCCTCTCTCTCTGCCTCTCTCTCTGCCTCTCTCTCTGCCTCTCTCTCTGCCTCTCTCTCTCTCTCTCTCTCTCTCTCTCTCTCTCTCTCTCTCTCTCTCTCTCTCTCTCTCTCTCTCTCTCTCTCTCTGCCTCTCTCTCTCTCTCTCTCTCTCTCTCTCTCTCTCTCTCTGCCTCTCTCTCTCTCTCTGCCTCTCTCTCTCTCTCTGCCTCTCTCTCTCTCTCTCTGCCTCTCTCTCTCTCTCTCTGCCTCTCTCTCTGCCTCTCTCTCTGCCTCTCTCTCTCTCTCTCTGCCTCTCTCTCTGCCTCTCTCTCTGCCTCTCTCTCTGCCTCTCTCTGTCTCTTTCTGCCTCTCTCTCTGCCTCTCTCTCTTTCTCTTTCTGTCTCTCTCTGTCTCTTGTCACACAGACGTGGATCCTCTCAATGTGAACGGAGACTGATGCCATAACAACCAAGGAGCACTTTAGGTGTCTGTGTGTGTGGTAAAGCGGTGCAGGGTTCCTTCGGCTGAAAGTACGACTTCTTAGAGAAAAGAAAGTTGAACTTTGTCACTGTGGAGCCCCTGCAGAGAGAGCGATGGAGAGAGAGATGGAGAGGGAAGGAGGGGGATAGAGGGAGGGAGAGAGGGAAGGCAAAGGGTTCACATGGTTGCTTGGCAACACAGAAATTCATAAAGTAGCAGGCGTAGGATATCCGCCCACTACAACCATTGACAAATCTGTACCAGATCAGGTGCGTCAGAGCACTGCGCAATATCACACACACACACACACACACACACCCGTGCATACGGAAAAACACACCCACACACATACGCACAGGAATGGACAGATGCACATACGCAAATTGGGCCTAGTGCAGGTTGAGAGAATCAATGGTAAATGAATGGAGCTGGAAAGGTGTGTGTCCCCAATGCTGGAGCCATAGTAAGCTGTAATGACCTTGTTACGCTCAGCCATCCTCTCGTCATCTCGCTAGAACATTCTGCTGACATTGTCAGGCACTACCCTTGGGTTTCTTAGAACTGCTGGGAGTGTGTGTGTTTGTGTGTGTTCCCCTCCGGGTTGCAGATAACGTACATCTCCTGACTGAGCCCCTGAGGTAAACAGGAAAAGAACACAGAGGTTCTGAAGGTCTGATAAAAGAGAGATGAGGAAGAGTTGGGGTCAGACGTTTCATATCAGTCATAACCAAGATCAAATTGTTTTGCTGAAATATAACTTTTCACTTTATTCTTATTCAATACACCCAAAAGGTTGTTGGTTTGAATCCCCAAGCGGACTAGGTGAAAAATTCACTCAATGTGCCCTTGAGCAAGGCACTTAACCCTAATTGCTCCTGCTGTAAGTCACTCTGGATAAGAGCGTCTGATAAATGACACAAATGTACAGGCTGTCACTGGCCATAAGGAGATACGTGTGTGTGTGTAATTACATTAATTTATCATGGCTAATATTTACGGAGAATGCATTAAATATAAAATCGAATCAAGCTTTATTTAGACAACGCATTTCAGACATGGAATGCAACACAATGTGCTTCACAGGAAAAAACGAATAAATAATGAAAATAAAAACATTATAACAAACATAAGAGGATAAAAAAAACAAAAGAATAACAATAAAAACTGAATGACTAAAAAGCACCCTGAGGAAAAGCAAAGTTAAAAAGGTGTGTTTTTAACAATTTCTCCACAATTTCAGCCCCCCCTTAGGTTCTCTGGCAGACTATTCCAGAAGCTGGGGGCATAGTGACCTCTTCATGCCTCTCTAGGTCCTAGGCTTTGGGATAGTTAGAAGTCCAGTGCCAGAGAACCTGAGAGACTTACTGGGTACATAACTTAAAGCATGTCTGATATGTGTTGGGGGGAACCATCATGGATTGAACCAGTAACAATAACAAGCTCTGCCATTTCTCTTTAACTTATTTGTTTCCTCACTCATCCAAGGGACCCTCCGTTTGGATTTTGCCTTTTTCAACTTTACTTGAGCTACTTAAGCATCAATGGTTGCCCTTAGTTTGTTATTAAAGTTATCAACTAAATCATCACAAGAGTAAGGCAGAATAGGTGATGGAGTATTGTTCATACACTCAATAAAACTTCAGAGGTAAGATAGCATTTCTTAATAATGCGTTCAGTATTACCCTGTGATAGGGCAACAAGGTAGTAAAAAATACACAGTGGTGATCAGATAAATCAACAATATAGGTGATGTCAATAGAAAGCCTGGTAATAACCAGGTCCAGAGTATGGCTTATAGGTGGGCCCGGTAACATGTTAGATAAAGTCCATAGAGCTCAAAAGATTAATAAGTTCAATGGCCTTGGAGTCAGTCTCTTTGTCAACATGAATATTCAAATCGCCCAACACAATGATGTTATCATAGTTCTTAAGGGCAATAGACAATAGTTTAGAGAAATCAGTAAAGAAAGTGGGGCAGTGCTGTGGTGGCCTATACAGGGTTATGGCCAGACATTTCTAAAGGAGTTGATATGGTTTCCAAGTTCTCATTGCTTATTCTGACAGAGAGAACTGGAGCACTACCAGACCCTGCCTGTCAGTCTCTAAAACAGTTTGTGATGTTGCTGGAAATAATCCTGGAACCTCTGCGGTTAGGGTGAATCCTGTCTCTTTTAAAAAGTGCTGTTTGCTCCCATAGCATTCCTGTCATTGCAAAGTTTCTTCAAGTACTCGTTTAGGGCAAAAAGTTCTAACCCCTTCGGTAAAACAGGAGAAGGACAGAGATAATTATTCTCTTCCCTGTGCTAGCGAGGGTCTTTAAAAAAAATTACGAAAAAAATAACGAAGGTCGTTAAAACCTATGTGAGTTTCGATGGTGTAAATATTGGAGTAGTTGGCCAGAACCGTGGGCAGGAGAGAGTTGATGTCATGGACACAGTTCCAAGATATCCTTCTAGATACTGTACAGTGCCTATCCCTCCCTCTCTCTCGCTCTCTCCCTCCCTCCCTCTCTCCATTTCCATCTCTCTCTGGTATGATTTAACCATACAGCCACTCCACATGGTCGTACATCCCTTTTCCTCTCCACAGAGAGAGGGAGCCCCCTAACACACATACTTAGGGTCCCCACTGCATCATATATACTTTATGGGCCCTCCTAGAGAGCCATACTGACTGAGCCACCCCAGGCCTTCATAACCAGGTAATATATGACCCCGTCATATTTTATGATTCTGCTCTGTTCCTCACAAGGGGTGATGATGAAGTTGGAATCCAAGTGGAGGCAGAAACCATCTCCTTGGAAAAGGACATTCCTACACCTATATAATCTGCTGCAGTATCACATGATTATAGGAATGGCCGCTGGATACTGGTGCTTGGTGTCATCGGAGGGCTGAAGAATAAGTCAGAGACCTGCACTAGCTAATCGAGGGAGTTGGCAGGTGTTTTTCTGTAGAAAGTGATCCATCAATGGGAGATACTAGCTCCCCTAGTATCAGTGGATGCAAGAAAGAACATTAGCCTGGTCCCAGATCTGTTTGTGTTGTTTGGTTTAGAGTGATTTGAGCCAGTGCTAGTGTGAGCAGAACCTAATGTGCTCATTGATCAGGGTTAAACAAAACTGAACCATAGAGATTTCCAGAGAGGTCTCTGGACACCAAACCTGAAAACCATAAAGGTTTCCAGAGACCTCTCTGACCATAAACCTTACAGTACCCCCCCCACTCCCCCCGGCCGCAAGACTAGTATCACCGGCGTTGGTGGGGGTTCTGGACCCGGTGCCGGACGTGGTACCAGATCAGGTGGGGGCTCTGGCTCAGGAGCAGGACTGTAGCCCCTTCCCGGACTGGGCACCGGTGGAGCGGACTGCTCCGGCACTGGAGCGGGGCTGTCGACCGGTCCCGGACTGGGCATCGGTGGAGCGGACTGCTCCGGCCCTAGAGCAGGGCAGACGACCGGTCCCGGACTGGGCACTGGTGGAGCGGACTGCTCCGGCACTGGAGCGGGGATGACGGCCGGTCCCGGACTAGGCACCGGTCGAGCGGGGCTGACAACCGGTCCCGGACTGGGCACCGGTGGAGCGGACTGCTCCGGCACTGGAGCGGGGTTGTCGACCGGTCCCGGACTGGGCACCGGTGGAGTGGACTGCTCCAGCACCCCTGCCAGACCACCCCCATAGCCCCCCCAAAAAATGGACTTGGGGTTGCCTCCTCTCGTGTTGAGGCTCCCATTCCTCCTTCCCATGCTGCTTGGTCCTGGTGTGGTGGGTTTTTCTGTCACTATCGCTAGGATACAGGACCCGAGGCGCAGAGCTGTAATGTATTGACATTCCTTTTATTAATCCGAAAGAACAAAAATAACGAACAAAGGAGAGACGGCGACCTTGAACCGGCGTGAAACAAAACCAAATGAAACACAAAAACCCACAAAACCCCACAAACACAGGTGGGAATGATGAACATAAATAGGCTCCCCAATTAGAGGCAATGCGGAGCAGCTGCCTCTAATTGGGGACCAATTCCAAAACTGAATCATAGAGATTTTCAGAGAGGTCTCTGGAGACCAAACCTGAAACCATAAAGGTTTCCAGAGAACTCTCTGAACATAAACCTTACAATAATAAAATAAGAATGTTCACTAGAAAAGTTTATCAGTTGGTTGGCGCACCAGCCTGGCGTTCTGGCGAAGAGGCTGTCCTTAATGTTTTACTCTGGAGAATGCAGACGTTCCGTGCCCAGATGACTCAACTGGTTGCTATAGTTACACCTTGTTAATGAAGAGAAGGTGTGTACAGTACGTTCCAGGAGTAATGAATTCTGATGTCATCACTGTGTCCAAATCAGACAGTTCTATCCAGGGAAGAGCTACAGTGCAATGGATAATTAATTGGTAATTACGATAACTCATCAATATCGTTATCATATTGGGGGCGGCAGGTAGCCGAGTGGTTAGAGCGTTAGGCCCGTAACCCAAAGGTTCCTGGATCTATTTCCCGAACTGACAAAGTAAAAATCTGTTGTTCTGCCACTGAACAAGGCAGTTAACCCACTGTTCATAGGCCGTCATTGTAAATAATAATTTGTTCTTAACTGACTTGCCTAGTTTTCATAACAATAATCATCGTATTCATCATTGTCGTTGTCGTCACCATCATCATCATTATTTTTGCACTGAAGTAATGGAAATCAATAAAATAAAATCCCAATAGATCAATATTCTTGATGCTTCATCCATACTCAGACCTGAATAAGCCCTTACTAACAAACAAAATGACCATACACCTGAGTGATATGGAGCACTCCACACGGCTGTGTACCTATGGACCATACTCTAGCAGTTTTCTCAAGTCCATGGCATTAGTAATAGTGCTCAGGGAAACTGTTGCTGGCACCGGCATTTTGGGGAGGTGGAGTGATTTCCTGAAAGGAGACTGATTTCTCTAACTGATTTCTCTAGGATTAGCTGTTCACTGAGGAACATACCATTCTTAGAGGCTATCGCTCTCTCTCTTACTCTCTTTCGTTCTCTCTCTCGCTCTTTCTCCTCTCCCTCCCCCCTCTCTCGATCTCCTCTCTCGCTCTCCCCCATCTCTCTCTCTCTCCCCCTCTAACCCAATAGCTCTTTCTCCCCCCCTCCATCTCTCCCCCCTCTCTCTCTCTCCTTCTCGCTTTTTCTCTCGCTCTCTCTACCACTCTCTCTCTCTCTCCTTGTCTCTCTTTCTCTACCCCCCCCCTCTCAATTTCAATTCAATTTAAGGGTCTTTATTGGCATGGGAAACGTGTTTACATTGCCAAAGCAGGTGAAATAGATAGGAAACAAAAGTGAAATAAACAATAACAAATTAACAGTAAACATTACACACACAAAAGTTCCTAAATAATTATGTCTATATACATTGTATACAGTTCTCCACTACCCCCCCCCCCCGTGAGGTCAGGAGCGTTGTGCCGTGGGATGGTCTCAGAGGGTCTATTGTCCTCTCATTTCCCGTTCCTCTAACAATCCCCCCCCAGACCCCCCCTCTAATGAAATGTGAAGAAATACCAGTGAATTACAGCCTCCTCAATATCTGCTGCAGTCTGAGCTGTCTGTTAGGCAGGGATAGGGCAACGAGGGAAAGAGGAGTGGGTTAGCGAGAGAGAGAGATACTGTCTGCTTACGAGACACAAAGTGGAATATGTGGAATGAGAGTGGGAGGAAGAGAGAGTGAATGAAAAAAGTGTCATAATTATTGTTCTGTTTTGTTCTTTATTGTTTTGGTCAAATAATTGAATATCAAGATGAACTTTTTTTTAAAGAACCTGCAAATGCAGGAACACACACAGAACACACCCTGAGAGATATTAGTCGGTTTCAGAGTCACATGTCCTGCAGGATAGTAGCTCCAGGGACATGACTGTAGTATCAACAGATTTCCTATTTGGGTTACCGGCCTGACACACACACACACACACACACACACACACACACACACACACTGCTAAGAGACTGCTAATTAGTGGCCGGAGGAGGACTCTGTTTGTCTGTTCCCTTCCTGTGGCAGACACACAAGCTTCTCTGTGTCCTATCTCTCCACAGATAAAGAGAGCGGGAGAGAGAGAGAGAGAGAGAGAGAGAGAGGGAGGAGAGAGAGAGAGAGGAAGTGTGTGTGTGTGTTTAAGACATCATCTCATGTGTGTGTTTGGACATGGAGCTCATTGCGTGAACCTACTCGGAACTTCTCACCCCTTACACCAGGAAGTGGAGGTGGGATCAACTATTAACAGGTAACACAAACTGCCTTAGCACCTCTGGGTTGACTTGGTATGCAGATGGTGGTGTGGCGGCTCTTGTGCGCTGGCCTTTTAAACACCCTTCTGATTGAGTGGGAGTCTGGAGAGGTGGGGACTCGGGAGTGTGGGACTAAAGAAGCCTCTGAAGTAGTAGGGAACAGCTCTCGCTTTGAGTTGAAAGACTTTTACCTATTTCGATAGAACAGATATAAAAAGTGTTTGAGAGAAAGAGACAGGGAACAGAAAGAGAGGGAGGAAATCTCTGCTTCAAACTGCAGCTTTTCCTTCCTCTGAACCAGCCGTTTTCTCTTCCTTGTTTTCCAGCCTCATTTCCTCAGAATTCAGTAAAACTCTATTGTAGTTACTCTGAAGTAAGTTGGAGTGTATCCACTAGCCAGAGAGTAAGATATTGGTGTGTAGATTTATGCAAACAAGTCTGTTTCAGAGAGAGAAGACGATAGAGAAAGTGAAATAATAACAGACAGAGAGAGAACGGGAAATAAGAACAGACAGAGTGGGAGAAAAGTGATAAAAAGGAAGGAACATGATGTACACTAGGAAGATGGAGAGAATGAGAAGAATGGTTTGATGTGGAGGATAAAGACAGAAGCATTCCTGTCTTCTCCCTCCGGACCGCTGCATCCAGAGATGGGTTGCACAAAGAACCCAAGTTTTCTAATAAGCTCCAGAAGGGGAACCGATGATCGCTCCAGAGAAAGACTGCATCCCAGTTGGCACCCTATTTCCTTTATAGTGCACTACTTTTGACCAGGGCACATGCAGTAGGGCTCTGGTCAAAAGTAGTGCACTATATAGGGAATAGGATGCCATTTGGGACCTATCTCTTGGGTTCTTCGTGTATAAAGGGTACAGGCTATTGAACACGTGTGTGTGTGTGTGTGTGTGTGTGTGTACACAAGACAGATTATCTTGGGAGTGATCGTTCTATCTGAGAGGATGATTCATCTTCTCTGCATGTGCTCAGTGTGTGATTGATGGCTCAGTGTGTGATTGTATAATGTAGTAAAGCAGCTAACAGGAAGAGTAATGGCTGTCGGAGTGAGACTACGAGGATGAGAGGAAGGGGAGTGGATAGGGTTCAGGGGAAATCAACACACCAGGTGTGAGTCATGGGCAACGCCACACCACGCCGATACCACGGCAACCAAATAAGACGTGGTGACCCGGGCGACGTCTCAGTAATGATGATGGAGTGATGCATTATGGGGAAACACAGGCGTCTATTGCCCATGCATCTCTGGTGAGAATGCCTGTTTCCGTTGTTCAATGTTGTTTTCATTTGGCATGGGTACACATATGCCATATAGACAGGGATATTTAGTTCCAAGGGCTTTTCTGGAAACCCGCTGGGTCTCAACCTTTCCAAACTGGTTGCACACAGGACACCGGCCATTGGAGGGATGATCGCATGTCTGGTTTTTCCATATGTCATGTGATAAGGGCCAGAGGCCTCTCAGTAGTAGAGGGGGGCCCTGGGAAATGTGTTCGCCGGTCTTACTACTATATCAACATCTGAATACACAGGTTTATAAAGAAAGATAGATGAATAAAAAACACTAATACTGTCACAGTTTTGACTATTGGCTTTTTTTTTTGCGCTAAATCTTAGTATTTCCTCTATCTATCTGGTGGTGCCAATGCTTATTAAATCTACTCCAATACAAGCAACTCCTTAGATTCAGTAGAGGGCTAGTGTTTGAATTGAACCATGTCCTTGAGGTGGATGAGATATGATGGTGGGTTGTTTGTGTGATCTGATGGTACCAAGGGCAGTAAACAAACATTGTTGATCCAACGTTCAAGGTTATACATGGAACGTTGGCAGTGCTTGTCAATGTACGTACACACAAATATTCTGTCGCTTCCACACGTGAAACTACCCACGACATTCTCACCATTTACCTTTCTCTCTTTCTCTCTCTCTCGCGCGCTCTCTCTCTCTCTGCCCTATCAGGATTCGAAGCGCTCGGCGGAGATCATCCCATCACCCTCCCTTGACGTGTTCCTCCCAGAGGATAAGGACAATCCGTATGAGTCCGTCACCACTGCCGTCACCCGCAAACCCTGCTCGCTGGACATCACCCGCTTCAACACCTGCCCCCTCAACGGTAGGAACACACCTACCTGGTCAACAGCCTCTGTATACTACAGTCACCTCCTACAGTCATTCTGGACACACCTACTCATTAAAGGGTTTTTCTTTATTTGTACTATTTTCTACATTGTAGAATAATAGTGAAGACATCAAACCTATGAAATAACACATATGGAATCATGTAGTAACCAAAAAAGTGTTACATATATTTTAGATTCTTCAAAGTAGCCTGCCTTTGACAGCTTTGCACACTCTTGGCATTCTCTCAATCAGCTTCATGAGGAATGCTTTTCCAACAGTCTTGAAGGAGTTCCCACATATGCTGAGCACTTGTTGGCTGCTTTTCCTTCACTCTGCGGTCCAACTCATCCCAAACCATCTCAATTGGGTTGAGGTCGGGTGATTGTGGAGGCCAGGTCATCTGATGCGTCTCACAAAGACACGGTGGTTGGAACCAAAAATCTCCAATTTGGACTCATCAGACCAAAAATGTCCACCTGTCTAATGTCCATTGCTCGTGTTTCTTGGCCCAAGCAAGTCTCTTCTTCTTATTGGTGTCCTTTAGTAGTGGTTTCTTTGCAGCAATTCGACCATGAAGGCCTGATTCACGCAGTCACCTCTGAACAGTTGATGTTGAGATGTGTCTGTTACTTGAACTCTGAAGCATTTATTTGGGCTGCAATTTCTGAGGCTGGTAACTCTAATGAACTTATCCTCTGCAGCAGAGGTAACTCTGGGTCTTCCTTTCCTGTGGCGGTCCTCATGAGCCAGTTTCATCATAGCGCTTGATGGTTTTTACCTCTGCAGTTGAAGACATTTTCCAGATTGACTGACCTTCATGTCTTTATGTAATGATGGACTGTCGTTTCTCTTTGCTTATTTGAGCTGTTCTTGCCATAATATGGACTTGGTCTTTTACTAAATAGGGCTATCTTCTGTATACCCCCCTACCTTGTCACAACACAACTGATTGTCTCAAACGCATTAAGAAGGAAAGAAATTCCACAAATGAACTTTTAACAAGGCACACCTGTTAATTGAAATGCATTCCAGGTGACTACCTCATGAAGCTGGTTGAGAGAATGCCAAGATTGTGAAAAGCTGTCATGGAGGCAAAGGGTGGCTACATTAAAGAATCTAAAATATATTTTGATTTGTTTAACACTTTTTACTACATGCGTCAATATGTGTTATTTCATACTTTTGATGTCTTCACTATTATTATACAATGTAGAAAATAGTACAAATAAAGAAAAACCTGTGAATGAGTAGGTGTGTCCAAACTTTTGACTGGTACTTTGTATATACAGTATATAATCAAGTAATAACAGGAACAACAATGGTCACCTCCGTAACTAAAGTCACCTTCGTTACCATTGTCTATATCGTCACAGTCGTAGATTAAGTAACAACAACAGTACTACCGTAACCGCAGTTACCCCCGTCACCGCTGTTTGCACCCTGACAGCTATTGGATGTGAACAAAAGAGATCTGGATTCAGAGTGATGCATCATACTGTAGGATATCTGGAGATCAAAATAGCCCAAACTGTCACGCAGTCACCACTCAGCAGCAGGTCCACATACCAAGTCCACATACTCGTTGTCATTGATACCATATCCGCTCTGTCAGTGTGTGATCCGATGTTTGACGAGGGCATAGAACTCGTTGTAGTTCTAAGCCGTCACTGCCGAAGCCGTGGCAGCACAGTGCCCAGGGTTCTCATTTTACTCCCTACCAAAACCATGGTGGGCTACACCACAGATTGTCCTGACAACTGTGCCTCTACCACATTCCCAGTAAAGGGGTGTTGAGTCAGCTGTGGGTTGTCATGGTAACTGTGGTGAAAGTTGGACTGTTTGATTGGTGTGTTTTTTGGTTGGATTTTGCTGTGTGATTGACCTCTAGGGGGTGAATGAAACCTGCATGCAGTTGTATACATCTCTGGTGTGTGTGTGGAGCTTCTTCATGTCAGTTTACAAGGACAGTCACTCTAAAGCTGCAGGGTGTTCAGATCTCCTTCATACATACACACACACACTGACTTCAGAGCTGAGATTTCTCCGGGGGTCGGCTCAGGATAAGTGCTAACTAAACAAATCAGAGGAGGGCTGGGGGGAATCACGAATTCCTGCATTTAGCCCAATCACTCAGATCTGTAATGAGACATGACTGTGAGCCACTCAGACACTCTCTATTTTCTGGAGAGAGAAAAGAAACGAGAACAGACAGAGAGAGAGTGCGAGAGAGACATGGAGAGAAAGCGAGAGATAGAGAGATGGTGAGATAGAGAGAAGGAGCGACCGAACGAGTGTGACAGAGAGGAACAAGGTGAAATGTTCCATCCTTTTCTGTGTGATCTGTATTACTGTACTGGACTGGAATTACACACCTCGTTGAAACCATGAAGCTGGGAGAGAACAGGCGATTCCGGTGTAGGCTAGGGAATTTGATTTACATTTTATTTTAATTTAGAAATATAATAGTGCCTATTTTACATTTTTAAATTGTGATTATTCAACAGCCTTATGGTCTGGGGGTAGAAGGTTATTGGCCAGTCTGTTCATTTTTGCAATTGACCAGTCTCATATATTGCCCAAGTGATGGAAGTGGAGAGAACAAGCCGTGGCTCGAATGGCTGAGTTCGCTGATGATCTTCTTGGCCTTCCTGCGACGCTTGGTGTTTATGTGTGCTGGAGGGCAGGCAGTGTGCACCCAATGGTGTGTTTGGGTGATTGTACCACCATCTGTAGTGCCTTGCAGTCAGCGGCAGTGGTGTTACCATACCAGGCTGTGATGCAGCCCGACATTATGTTCTGGATGGTGCTTCTGTAGAACACTGTAGGGGCCCTCAGGGACATACCAAATTTCTTCAGGTTGAAGAGCTGCTGTCCTGCCTTCTTCACCACGGTGTTCGTGTGGTTTGACCATTTCAGCTCCTTGGAGATGTGTACGTCGAGGAACTTAAGTTTTTTTCCGTCTCCACGGCAGCCCCGTTGATGAGGATGGGGGCATGCCCAGCCTGGTTCCTCGTGATGTCCACAATCAGCTCCTTTGTTTTGCTGACGTTGAGGGAGAGGTTGTTTACCTAGCACCACACCGTCAGAGTGCCTACCTCCTCCCTGTAGGCCGTCTCATCGTTGTTGGTCTCATCGGGTCGTCAGTGAACTTAATGATGGAGTTGGAACTGTGTGAGTCGTGGGTGTACAGGTAGTACATATGCATTCCTCTTGTCTAGGTAGCTGAGGGCAGTGTGCAGTGCAATGGTGATTGCGTCGTCCGTGGATCTGTCGGGGCGGTAAGTTGAGTGTGTCGGGGAGGGAGGAGGCGATGTGGTCTTTGACTAGCCCCTCGAAGAACCAATACTGCATTGAATTTATTACCTGAAAGAGGACAGGAAGCAACACACAACACTATATATATATATATATATACAGTCGTATATAGTTTGCTGCTTCAGTGTTCTTAGATCTTTGCCAGTAGTTGCTATGGTACACTGAAGTATAATTACAAGTATTCCATAAGTGTCAAAGGCTTTCATTGACAATGACATTCAGTTTATGCAAAGAGTCAATATTTGCAGTGTTGGCCCTTCTTTTTCAAGACCTCTGCAATCCGCCCTGGCCTGCTGTCATTTAACTTCTGGGCCACATCCTGGCTGATGGCAGGCCATTCTTGCATAATCAATGCTTGGAGTTTGTCAGAAGTTGTGGGTTTTTGCTTGTCCACCTGCCTCTTGAGGATCGACCACAAGTTCTCAATGGGATTAAGGTCTGGGGAGTTTCCTGGCCATGGACCCAAAATGTCGATGTTTTGTTCCCCAGGCCACTTAGTTATCACTTTTGCCTTAAGGCAAGGTGCTCCATCATGCTGGAAAAGGCATTGGTCGTCACCAAACTGTTCTTGGATGGTTGGGAGAAGTTGCTCTCAGAGGATGTGTTGGTACCATTCTTTATTCATGGCTGTGTTCTTAGGCAAAATTGTGAGTGAGCCCACTCCCTTGGCTTAGAAGCAACCCCACACATGAATGGTCTCAGGATGCTTTACTGTTGGCATGACACAGGACTGATGGTAGCGCTCACCTTGTCTTCTACGGACAAGGTGTTTTCCGGATGGGCCAAACAATCGGAAAGGGGATTCATTAGAGAAAATTACTCTACCCCAGTCCTCAGCAGTCCAATCACTGTACCTTTTGCAGAATATCAGTCTGTCCCTGATGTTTTTCCTGGAGAGAAGTGGCTTCTTTGCTGCCCTTCTTGACACCAGGCCATCCTCCAAAAGTCTTCGCCTCACTGTGCGTGCAGATGCACTCACACCTGCCTGCTGCCATTCCTGAGCAAGCTCTGCACTGGTGGTTCACCGATCCCGCAGCTGAATCAACTTTAGGAGACGGTCCTGGCGCTTGCTGGACTTTCTTGGGCACCCTGACGCCTTCTTCACAACAATTGAACCTCTCTCCTTGAAGTTCTTGATGATCCGATAAATGGTTGATTTAGATGCAATCTTACCAGCAGCAATATCCTTGCCTGTGAAGCTCTTTTTGTGCAAAGCAATGATGACGGCACGTGTTTCCTTGCAGGTAACGATGGTTGACAGAGGAAGAACAATGATTTCAAGCACCACCCTCCTTTTAAAGCTTCCAGTCTGTTATTCTGACTCAATCAGCATAACAGGGTGATCTCCAGCCTTGTCAACACTCTCACCTGTGTTAACGAGACAATCACTGACATGATGGCAGCTGGTCCTTTTGTGGCAGGGCTGAAATGTAGTGGAAATGTTTTTTGGGGATTAAGTTCATTTTCATGGCAAAGAGGGACTTTGCAATGAATTGCAATTCATCTGATCACTCTTCATGACATTCTGGAGTATATGCAAATTGCCATCATCAACACTGAGGCAGCAAACTTTGTGGAGACCAATACTTGTCATTCTCAAAACTTTTGGCCACGACTGTGTGTATATATGTATATAAAATATATATATATCAGATAAAATGTTATGACCAATTTATTCAGAAATCCAGGTAATTCCAAAGGGTTCACATACTTTTCTTGCCACTGTATGTATGTATGTGTATGTGTATATATATATATATATATATATATATATGTATGTATATATATATATATATGTGTATGTGTGTGTATATATATATATATATATATATATATATGTGTATGTGTGTGTATATATATATATATATATTGTTGTGTGTTGCTTCATATATATGTGTATATATATATATATATATATATATATACACACACATACAGTGGCAAGAAAAGTATGTGAACCCTTTGGAATTACCTGGATTTCTGAATAAATTGGTCATAACATTTTATCTGATCTTCATATGTCACAAAAATAGACAAACACAGTGTGCTTAAACTAAAAACACACAAATGGTTGTATTTTTCTTGTCTATATTGAATACATCATTTAAACATTCACAGTGTAGGTTGGAAAAAGTATGTGAACCCCTAGGCTAATGACTTCTCCAAAAGCTAATGGGAGTCAGGAGTCAGCTAACCTGGAGTCCAATCAATGAGACGAGATTGGAGATGTTGGTTAAAGCTGCCCTGCCCTATAAAAAACACTCACAACATTTGAGTTTTCTATTCACAAGAGTGTCAGCTAAAGACTTACAGAAATGTCTGGAATATGCTAACATCTCTGTTGACGAGTCTACGATACGGAAAACACTAAAGAAGAATGGTGTTCATGGGAGGACACCACGGAAGAAGTCACTGCTGTCCAAAAAAAACATTGCTGCACGTCTGAAGTTCGCAAAAGAGCACCTGGATGTTCCACAACGCTACTGGCAAAATATTCTGTGGACAGATTAAACTAAAGTTGAGTTGTTTGGAAGGAACACACAACACCATGTGTGGAGAAAAAAAGGCAAAGCACACCAACATCAAAACCTTATCCCAACTGTGAAGTATGGTGGAAGGAGCATCATGGGCCTGGACAGCTTGCTATCATCGACGGAAAGATGAATTACAAAGTTTATCAAGACATTTTGCAGGAGAATGTAAGGCTATCTGTCCACCAATTTGAAGTTCAACTGAAGTTGGTTGATGCAACAGGACAACAACCCAAAACACAGAAGTAAATCAACAGAATGGCTGCAACAGAAGAAAATATGCCTTCTGGAGTGGCCCAGTCAGAGTCCTGACCTCAACCCGATTGAGATGCTGTGGCATGACCTCAAAAGAGCGGTTCACAACAGACATCCCAAGGATATTGCTGAACTGAAACAGTTTTGTAAAGAGGAATCGTCCAAAATTCCTTCTGACCGTTGTGCAGGTCTGATCTGCAACTACGCTATTCAACCCTAGCCCAGTCTCAGTAAGCTTTTGAAGGAAACTCATCTGTCCTATGCTGTAGAGTTAGCTGACAGCACAACAGGTAGCAGCAGCTTTTAAAGAAACCTACCTGTTCTATGCTGTAGAGTTAGCTGGCAGAAGTCGCAGGCAGCAGTAGCAGCAGCTCTAAGGAGGCTCTAAACCTCTGTGGTCTCAATGTGGTCTGTTACTGCAGACCTACCAGGCTGAGGCATAGGAACTTAGGGACGACTTATGGACGACTTAGGGATGACATAGTGACTACTAACTTGTCCTCAGAGATGATGACTAAGTCAGTAGCGTCCACCAAAAATGACACTCCTGTTTTACACTATGCATTATGTCTTATCTTTGCAGTTTCCCCAATGAGTGTATCTACTTAAATGTACTCTTCAAACTTAAATGTACTCTTCTCCCTCTCTCTCTCTTTCTCTCCCTCACAATGTAAGATCACCTCAAACAGATAATTTACAGCCACTGTGTCTCTGTGTGCTGCAGAAGCACATAGCTAAAACATACTGTATAATTAAACCTATTCAGCACAACATGTAATGTCACTGGGGGAAAGACAGAGCACAGTAGCAGTCTCTCCCCATGCAGTTACATTTGCAGACAGATAGAATAGTACTGGATTCATATATACTGTATAATCTAACAGCGAATAGAGGAGCCTACAGACGGTTATTATGGGTCTTTTGAGAGCAGGGTGTCTTAAAATAGTGGCGATGAGGCTTTGAGGCCTGCAATCACGTACAAGGCAGGAGACACACGGCTAGCTATCACCGCTAAGTGGTTAGCGCAAAAAATGTCACTACTGCAGTCACACACACACACACACACACACACACACACACACACACACACACACACACACACACCAAATATACGCAGACACACACCAAATATACGCAGACACACACCAAATATACGGAGACACACACCAAATATACGGAGACACACACCAAATATACGCAGACACACACCAAATATACGCAGACACACACACCAAATATACGCAGACACACACACCAAATATACGCAGACACAAACACCAAATATACGCAGACACAAACACCAAATATACGCAGACACACAAACACCAAATATACGCAGACACACACACATACCAAAAAATACTTATTGAGGCACACAAACTTTCACCTTCAATTGATCATCCCACAGCATCTACCCCTCCCTTCCCCCCTCCCTCTGATCCAATGCTTCTCCTCCTCTCTTCTCCTCCCTGATTTATCCTCCCTCTCTTACCCTCCCTCTCTTCTCCTCCCTCTCTTCTCCTCCCTGCTTTATCCTCCCTCTCTTCTCCTCCCTGCTTTATCCTCCCTCTCTTCTCCTCCCTGCTTTCTCCTCCCTCTCTTCTCCTCCCTGCTTTATCTTCCCTCTCTTCTCCTCCCTGCTTTATCCTCCCTCTCTTATCCTCCCTCTCTTCTCCTCCCACCCTTAGTCTCACCCTTAGTCGCACCCTTAGTCTCCTGAGTTATGGACTACCAGACCGGTAGGCCACAATTTGTGCGGCTACAGAGCTGTGTGTCAGAACGGCCAGTGAGCAACACAAGGGCCCCCCAGTGAACGATCCTGTCCCCCTTCATCTACACCTCGGACGTCACATATAACTCTGAAACATGCCACCTACAGAAGTTCTCGGATGACTCCGCAATTGTAGGGTGCATCAGGGGTGGGCAGGAGGAGGAGTACAGGAGCACAATCAGTGACTTTGTGGTGTGGTGTGAGCAGAACAACTTTCAGCTTAACATCAGCAAAACAAAGGAGATGGTGGTGTCCCTATACAAGGGATGGATGTGGAAATGGTTGGGTCCTGGGAGTCCATATGGACAACAGGCTGGAATGGGCTGGTAACACCGGGGCCCTGTACAAAAAGGGCCAGAGCCGACTCTACTTTCTGAGGAGGCTCAGGTCCTTCAACGTGTGAAGTAAACTACTGCATACTTTCTACCAGTCTGTGGTGGCCAGTGTCATTTTTTTTGCAGTGGTGTGCTGGGGCGCCAACATAAAGGCCGGTGATGCTTCTCGGGTAAATAAGCTGATCAGGAAGGCTATCTCTGTTCTGGGGATTAACCTTGACACTCTAGAAGAGGTGGTGGAGAGAAGGATCCTGGCCAAACTGCTGGCCATCATGGATAACGTCACCCACCCTCTGCATGCCATGGTTATGACGCAGAGGAGCACCTTCAGTCACAGACTGATCCCACCACGGTGTGCCAGAGAGCGCTACAGGAAGTCCTTCCTGCCGGGCTATTAGACTATTTAATGCCTCACTGGGGTGCCATGCCGTCGGCAACATAGACCTGGAACTGTTGGGGTGTTAGGACCAAGTTTAACAATTAGGCATCCATCCATCCGGGAGTAACTCTGGTCTGTAATCACTCATTCCCTCAGGACTTATTTATTCAGCACTCATTCATTCAAGACTGTATGTACATATTCATGTACAGTTGTTATATCATATCATGTGCAATATTGTAAGTAATTCTTGCACTGAACTTACGTAGTCATTCACTCAGGACTGTATTCTAGTATCCTGTCAGTAGTATCTTTTTTTTCATTGCATTTAGTATATTGAATGTGCAATATGTGCAATACGTGCATTTATCTGTAATTAACCCTGTTCTAAGGACTGCATTTTAAGGGAATTTGTATTATTACCCTAAATTATATTATACGCACATTTAGCTATTTAAGTATCTCTTCCTGTCATTTACCTGTACAGTTAATTTAACCATGCAAATATTCATGTACCTGTACATTTAACCAGACTGTATATTAAGAAAACTATTATTACTCTCACTTATATCATACGCGCATTTAGCTATTTAAGTATCTTTCTCTGCCATCGACCTGTATAGTTAACCATGCAAATATATATATATTTTTATCAACGTGCAATAATTGTATAATTTTTTTCACCTAACACTATAACAATGTATAGTGTACATAGTCAGTCATTCACACATACTAGGCAATGCACTTCTATAGCTTTTTGCACTCTAGACTTTGTGTATTTTTATACTTTTTCATACTTACGCACTATGTATCGTGTATCTGTCTTTTGTATATTTCGTTCTGGCATTTTGCACCTGCCCTGTGTATTTCGTAGCTGCTTGACAAAGTAATTTCCCCACGGGGATCGATAAAGTACCTGTCTGTCTATCCATCTTATCTATCTTATCTATCTTATCTATCTTATCTATCTATCATCTTATCCACCCTCTCTCTTCTCCTCTTTCCCTTCCATCCCTGAGGCTAAAGCCAAGATGTCGTTCTGTTCCAGTTCCAGTCCATTTCCCCCCGTGATGAGGCTCTGGAGGTGACATTTGGGTAATTGTGCTCTGACGAAATCAACAACAACACAAAATAAGAAGCACAACTAACTCTCCAGGCTCTGCCATTAGAACAGTCATGCCCCATTGAGTATGGGCAAGGGGGGCAAGGAGGGGTGGGGTGTGGGAGGAATCGTAAGGCATACACATATACAGTGGGGAGAACAAGTATTTGATACACTGCCGATTTTGCAGGTTTTCCTACTTACAAAGCATGTAGAGGTTTGTAATTTTTATCATAGGTACACTTCAACTGTGAGAGACGGAATCTAAAACAAAAATCCAGAAAATCACATTGTATGATTTTTAAATAATTAATTTGCATTTTATTGCATGACATAAGTATTTGATCACATACCAACCAGTAAGAATTCCGGCTCTCACAGACCTGTTAGTTTTTCTTTAAGAAGCCCTCCTGTTCTCCACTCATTACCTGTATTAACTGCACCTGTTTGAACTCGTTACCTGTATAAAAGACACTTCTCCACACACTCAATCAAACAGACTCCAACCTCTCCACAATGGCCAAGGACAGAGAGCTGTGTAAGGACATCAGGGATAAAATTGTAGACCTGCACAAGGCTGGGATGGGCTACAGGACAATAGGCAAGCAGCTTGGTGAGAAGGCAACAACTGTTGGCGCAATTATTAGAAAATGGAAGAAGTTCAAGATGACGGTCAATCTCCCTCAGTCTGGGGCACCATGCAAGATCTCACCTCGTGGGGCATCAATGATCATGAGGAAGGTGAGGGATCAGCCCAGAACTACACGGCAGGACCTGGTCAATGACCTGAAGAGAGCTGGGACCACAGTCTCAAAGAAAACCATTAGTAACACACTGCGCCGTCATGGATTAAAATCCTGCAGCGCACGCAAGGTCCCCCTGCTCAAGCCAGCGCATGTCCAGGCCCGTCTGAAGTTTGCCAATGACCATCTGGATGATCCAGAGGAGGAATGGGAGAAAGTCATGTGGTCTGATGAGACAAAAATAGAGCTTATTGGTCTAAACGCCACTCGCCGTGTTTGGAGGAAAAAGAAGGATGAGTACAACCCCAAGAACACCATCCCAACCGTGAAGCATGGAGGTGAAAACATCATTCTTTGGGGATGCTTTTCTGCAAAGGGGACAGGACGACTGCACTGTATTGAGGGGAGGATGGATGGGGCCATGTATTGCGAGATCTTGGCCAACAACCTCCTTCCCTCAGTAAGAGCATTGAAGATGGGTCGTGGCTGGGTCTTCCAGCATGACAACGACCCGAAACACACAGCCAGGGCAACTAAGGAGTGGCTCCGTAAGAAGCATCTCAAGGTCCTGGAGTGGCCTAGCCAGTCTCCAGACCTGAACCCAATAGAAAATCTTTGGAGGGAGCTGAAAGTCCGTATTGCCCAGCGACAGCCCCGAAACCTGAAGGATCTGAATGGAGGAGTGGGCCAAAATCTCTGCTGCAGTGTGTGCAAACCTGGTCAAGAACTACAGGAAACGTATGATCTCTGTAATTGCAAACAAAGGTTTCTGTACCAAATATTAAGTTCTGCTTTTCTGATGTATCAAATACTTATGTCATGCAATAAAATGCAAATTAATTATTTAAAAATCATACAATGTGATTTTCTGGATTTTTGTTTTAGATTCCGTCACTCACAGTTGAAGAGTACCTATGATAAAAATTACAGACTTCTACATACTTTGTAAGTGGGAAAACCTGCAAAATCGGCAGTGTATCAAATACTTGTTCTCCCCACTGTACACACACTTTTACTCTGAGATTTTCCCTGCCACTTGTTGGCAGCCATTTTGTTTGAATCATTAATAAGGAGTGGTGAACTGCTCATGAATATTCACATGTAATTGACCAACCACCTGTGGTCATGCATACAGAGTCAACATCACCTCTCTCTAGAGTCAGAGGCTGGGGTTGTGGAATACTACCAAGATGGATATTATTATCATGGTATCAGTATGGCAAGGCTGAACACAGTCAAATTATCATGAGACCAATACGGTAGGAGACAGATGGTACAATATGCTTTTCATATCAAAAGGGCAGACTAGGTTTGAACATAGCCTATACAATATTACTATGCTTACACCTATGCTTCCACGATGCAAAGAGTATCAACTCAAAACCTTGAAGTACCCAAGGTATACTTAGATCGGGGTTGAAGGATTTTTGACAGTCAGCTGTTTGATCATAAATTGATTAATTGAAGCAGTTGTTGTTAGTTAGTGCAAGGCTGGAACAAAACCATACACACCCTGTGGGTCTCCAGCAAAATCAAAATTGTTGTGAATAAAAGCCCACAAACTTTTAGCCCAAGGCTTATTCTTTCCGCGGCAGATCCCGGCTTTAAGCACTGTTTTTTTGTTTACTACTTTCAAAACCATCAGAACCACTGATCTGTGATATCAAAAAGGCCAAGATAATAGCCATCAAATGAAATTGTTTTCAATAGCTACGGTGCGGTATCACTAGGGCAAGATGGCACATCTCTGAAATGGTTTTAGATTGCTTTAATAGTGGCATCGAGCTGAAAGTTGTGAAAGTTCTGTGCCTATTGATCCACAGACAGCTGAACACCAAATTACTAGAATCACCCCTCCAAATACTGGACTCTTAGAATTGCACACAATTGCATGTTCGTAAACACTCTTTCAGATCTGAGGTGCAGAAGTTTCATAGGTCAAAGTTCAAGTGTGGACACACCAATAAAGGCAAAGAAAGGAGAGTTTGTGTGTGTTAGCCTGAGAGTGCTCCGATTTTGTCAGATGCCCAGTTGCGCCGTGCAGCTGTGACATTGTATGATGAGTCGTCGTTATTTAGCGCCGCCCGCTACGTGTTGCGTCTTAATGGTTCTCTCAGTGAAGATTATGATAAGTGGTGTCACGTCTGGTACCCTGTCATTTTTGTCTTATTCTCGTGATAGCTCTGTTTCGCTGTGTTCGTGTCAAGCTGTGTTAGGATAGTTTAAGATGGGGGTTTTCGCTCTCTGGAAGCCCAGTTTGAATGCTCTTTCCCTGGGTGTAAAGTGTCTGGGCTCCTCCTGTCCGGTTGGTGGTTCTCAAGCCTATTCAGTGTTTTTGTGTGTCTGTGTATAGATAAATTAGCTGTTTCAAAATAGCATGTTGTTTTGTTGCACATTCAACACTGAAGGACACTCCTGTATGAGATGTAACATTGAGAGGCAGACCTGTCATTGGTGCATTCTGTGACATGGTAGTGGGAGCTTAGCTGTAATTGGTTAATGGGGTATGGCATTGGAAGCATGTGAGCTGTACTGCTGTACTCACACGCATGAACCAAAACACACACACACACATAAACATAAACAAACACACATTCAAACTCACAAACACACACACACACACACACCCTATACAGCCCCAGGATAATATCCAACTAGTACACACTGTACTGCAGGGGTCATCAACTAGATTCAGCCACGGGGTGATTTTTTTCTTGAGTGGATGGACGGTGGAACAGAACATACAGAACATACAAATAATTTGTAGACTGCGAATTGACCACAAGAAGCCCTAACAGATATAATATCTGACTAAAACATAATCATTTCAAACTTGCTTACATTTGTATATAATCACGTCTCTCTATTATGAAATCACTTGGAGCTGATTTGCTCTTGTTTTTAGTCTTTTATGTCCAACAAGTTACATTTTGCTCAAATCTTGGGGGGAGGAGCAAATAAAATCACCCACGGCCCGGCATTTGGGGAACCCTGCTGTACTCCATGCCTGCATTAACTAACTGTACAGCTGGTCTGGCCTATGAACACAGACGGGTCTGTCTGTGCTGCTAACACACAGACTGTCTTTGTAACTCAGTGCTGACAGGCTTATTTACTCTACAGGAAAATACCATATCTGTCTATATTTATCCCTCTGATCGCCCCTCTCTCTCTCTAGCTATCTCTCTCTCCCTCTCTCTTTCTCTCCCTCTCCCTCTCTACCTATCTTCTCATACAAACACTTTCTACCTCCCAGAGGAAGGTGTACCAGGTCTACATCAGTCCCTTATTAGAGGGGAACAATTTTTTTTAAAAACTCAGTGAAACTGGCTTTGAGTTTGAGGGGGTTATATACCTGTATACCGGGGTATTTGGAAATAGCCACAGGATTGTTTTTCAATACCGTCCATGATATTGAAACTATTTGTATGCGACCAATAACATTTTATTTAATTTAATTGTATATATTTGTCCTACTTTTTAAGTAAATACCTGCAGTCAACTTGTGAAATACGTTAGGACATGGCTCTCCAACCCTGTTGATGGAGAGCTCACCCCTCTGTAGGTTTCGCTCCAACCTCAGTTGTAAATAACCTGATTCAGCTTATCAAGCATTAGATGCTCTAGATTATGGTTGGAGTGAAAACCTACAGGAACAGGGTTAGTGAGCCCTGTGTTAGCTATCTCTCTCTCCCTCTCTCTTTCTCTCCCTCTCCCTCTCTACCTATCTTCTCATACAAACACTTTCTACCTCCCAGAGGAAGGTGTACCAGGTCTACATCAGTCCCTTATTAGAGGGGAACAATTTTTTTTAAAAACTCAGTGAAACTGGCTTTGAGTTTGAGGGGGTTATATACCTGTATACCGGGGTATTTGGAAATAGCCACAGGATTGTTTTTCAATACCGTCCATGATATTGAAACTATTTGTATGCGACCAATAACATTTTATTTAATTTAATTGTATATATTTGTCCTACTTTTTAAGTAAATACCTGCAGTCAACTTGTGAAATACGTTAGGACATGGCTCTCCAACCCTGTTGATGGAGAGCTCACCCCTCTCTAGGTTTCGCTCCAACCTCAGTTGTAAATAACCTGATTCAGCTTATCAAGCATTAGATGCTCTAGATTATGGTTGGAGTGAAAACCTACAGGAACAGGGTTAGTGAGCCCTGTGTTAGGAGATAGAGAATATTGCGTTCTTCATTTCACATGTCACATCATTGTTCATTATGAAGCTTACCGGTAGTCCCCAGTCACGTGGTGTTTGTTTACAAGCACAACGACGACAGACCAGAGCCTTGTGAGTCACCGGTCAAGCGGGGAGGGAGAAGGGTCATTCTCATATCGAACAGTAATGTGTGCCGCACGGTCATATTGTCAACAAGGCAGCATTTCCATCGTCCAGAAAAATACAACATACAGTATATTTTCCACAAAATTCAATTTTTAAATTTCCTAACCATTTTTCATCTAATTACTACACGTGCTTAATTATATCACTTTTGTTTTGAGCCGACTTCGCCGTGAGCTTTGAACGGGGCACTTGGCTCACACCCGGGACGCAACCCGGTTCAAAACCCGAATGCAATCAACTTTCAGCCAATGGAAAGCACGCCTACACAAGATTAATCTAACCCCCTCACTCACTGTTGTGCAGCACACGCCAGGTGATCTAGTTACGGTATGGAATTCACAACTAAATGTTTGCCAGCTAGATATCTTATAGCTATTAAGTTAACTGTCTAAAATGTGCTAAATGCTCTGCAGTTGTGCTTTTAGTTAGCTAATTTATTTAGTAGCTAGTTTAGTTATCTAGCTAAGTGGTTAGCTTCTTCCAAAATCAAGCTTGGTAACAGCAGAGATTCCCCTCCTGGATCAAGAGCCTTGCTGTCTAATATTTGTTTGGTTTGTTTGTTTGGTCTAATATTTGTTTGGTGGGTGCAGCAAACTGTGAGTACCTGTATAACTTTATGAGTTGGAATGTCTGTCCAGAGACTATAAAATATTAGCAATGCGCTCGTTAGCATTTAGTTAGCATTCTCAATCAGATTTGAGATGTATATTTGTATTTCAAAGCCTCAGTGGGTTTTGAAAATGGTGCCCCTTGTGTTCAGTGCCGGTATTACCGGATATGCCAGTATGGCACGAGGTCGGTATGACAATCTGTATATCGCCCCAGGCCTACACACAGATGCCTGTAGTAAAAAAGACATTGTAAAGCCTCTTGGTCCTCTTGAGAAGGATACCTCTGAGTGACTCCCCATGTCTATCTCTGTCGAGGTCTAATTGGACAAATATTTTAGTGTCTGTTCATTTGTGTATCATGGACACACACACACACACACACACACACTTGTGTGAGCGTGTGTACGTCTCTCTTGTTGACTGGTGATTGAAATGGATGGTTTTTCCCTCTGATGTGGGTGAGAAATTAGATTCTGCCCACTCTCTGTACTCGTTTGTCCACCCGCTCTTTCCTCTCCTCCCTCTCCATTTCTTATTTTTTCCCTAATTGATCACACACTGGGGAAATCAACTCTGACATCTGAGTCTGTGTGTGTGTGTGTGTGTGTGTGTGAGAGTGTTTTATCATGTGTGAGACTGACAGAAAGAAAGGTTGGCCATTGGAGCGCACATGGAAGCTGCCACATCTGAGGTTCACATCTGAACTCCAGTGGAAATGCATTTCAGCCTTGACCCTCCATGGACACCTGCTGTTCTATCTATCTGTTTGGATTGCTTTCCATTTGATCTGGGCTTAATTAAATCTACCCCCCATTCTCTTGTCTCTCTCTCTCTCTCTCTCTCTCTCTCTCTCTCTCTCTCTCTCTCTCTCTCTCTCTCTCTCTCTCTCTCTCTCTCTCTCTCTCTCTCTCTCTCTCTCTCTCTCTCTCTCTCTCTCTCTCTCTCTCTCTCTCTCTCTCTCTCTCTCTCTCTCTCTCTCTCTCTCTCTCTCTCTCTCTCTCTCTCTCTCTCTCTCTCTCTCTCTGTCTGTCTGTCTGTCTGTCTGTCTGTCTGTCTGTCTGTCTGTCTGTCTGTCTGTCTGTCTGTCTGTCTGTCTGTCTGTCTGTCTGTCTGTCTGTCTGTCTGTCTGTCTGTCTGTCTGTCTGTCTGTCTGTCTGTCTGTCTGTCTGTCTGTCTGTCTGTCTGTCTGTCTGTCTGTCTGTCTGTCTGTCTGTCTGTCTGTCTGTCTGTCTGTCTGTCTGTCTGTCTGTCTGTCTGTCTGTCTGTCTCTTTCTTTCTCTCTATCCTCTCTCTCTCTCCTCTCCCTATCTCTCTCTCTCTTTCAAGGCCACTCTCCCCAGGTGACAGTGACTGAGCCGGAGCTGTGTAACCATAGGAACAGCTCCTCACCGACGGGGCCTACTCCAGACTGCTCTCCCCCTTCCCCCGACACTGCTCTAAAGAGCATCGATAGTGTCATCCGCCCACAGGTGAGGCACATAGTGTAACCCCACCCCCATACACACACACACACACCCTCAAGGTGAATGGTGTATTACATACAAGCGTACATGTACATGCCGCACACACACACACCCACACACACCCTCAAGGTAAATGGGTGAAGCTGGGTAGGGATGTGGGACCACAAATAGCTGTGACCTCTAAAGTGATCTTAACAGAAGGTAATAGGTCTTTCACATTGGAAGAACATGCAATTATAGTACAGCAATGTTTTTTATTACATTTATCATGTCGCAATGACAAACCCTCTCTTGCTTTCTCTCTCTCTCTCTGTATCTCTCTCTGTATCTCTCTCTGTATCTTGGAAGTCTTGTATGAGAGAGAATACTTCCAAGATCATCACCATGTCAGAAAAGGGTATCGTGTCAGGATGTGAACCCTTTCTGTTCTTGTCGTTCTTCGTTATCCTTTCTGATCTGATCTGGCACCTGACCATGTTAGATCCCCAAAAGCTCTTGATCTCTGACGGGGGAAGACAGGAGCAGAAAAAGGAGGGATGTTACAAAGGAATGAGAAGATAAGAAGATGTCTGCCTGTAAGTCTTTGTCAGGGGTGATGTTATCAACTCCATGATCTGAAGACTTTAGGCCGTACCGCTGTTCCTCCACCCCACTGGCTAAATGTCTGACTTCACTGCTAAGCCGTGTGTGTGTGTGTGTGTGTGTGTGTGTGTGTGTGTGTGTGTGTGTGTGTGTGTGTGTGTGTGTGTTACTGAAGTCATAAAGTAAACACATGACACACCCCATGGATGGGGAGATAGGGGTAGGGGTGGGGTTGTTTACTAGACAATCACACAGTACTAGTCTCCACCCTGTAATGATACCCCACTGGGCATGGGGCTGCTACACACACACACACACACACACACACACACACACACACACACACATATACACACACATACACGATACGCACACGATCACTCACACACACTCAATGCTTAACGTTTTCAGGTTCCATTTAGATAAGCTCCTTTCTGTCTCTATTCCATCATGTTCCCTACTAGCTGCTGCCCTCTCACACCCTCTCCATCTATCTACTGGTCTAATGCCTCAGTTATCCCTAGCCCCTAGGCTGTAGCCCCATACCCCCTTGCCCCTAGCCCCTAGCCCCCAGCCCCCAGGCCGTAGCCCCATACGCCCTAGACCCTTTCTCTTTGATAAGCTAAATGGAATTTGCCCATTTTGCTTACACCTATCTAATCTGTTCTGATTTAGACAATAGGGATTGGGCTCTATCTAGCTACCTGTTAATTTACCAACCACCACTGGGAGGCATTCTGCCTTCCTCCATCTCTGGCCTTCTTCTCCTCCATCCCAATATCTCCTTCCAACAAGGTATCATAGTCTGACTTCAATATCCAATGTTTTTCCAAGGGGGGTGGATAAGCGGACGGTTTTGAAGGCATTTCCTGACGTCCTGGGACCTGGACGGACGTCGTATATCACCTTGGATCTCGAGTTACCTGGCTGCTCCTCCATCCCAATCTCTCGTTCCGTCCTTTTCTCTCTCCCTCCCCTCTGGTTAATTTCTCAGACTGTCTGCTATCTTCTCGCTCTCCAAACACACTGGTGATGCACAGATAGCATGGGCTGGTTATCAGGGATATTGAGACCTGGTGTGTGTGTGTGTGTGTGTAGACCTTTGATCACTCTGAGACTTTTCCATGATAAACGTTTATTCTTCTATCTCCTGTTGTGCTGCCAGTCTCTCTCCAGCTCCAGTGGTATACCATGTCTAGATGAGACACTGGTTATAACTGGAAGTATTGGAGATAACACAGCTAGACACAAACACACGTACACATATGCTCAAACGTGTGCACACATACACGCTCCCTATCTCAAACAAACAGACACACACACACACACAGAAGAGTGTTGATAAGGCAGTCTTGCCTGTCTGCCTGTGCGTACTATAGATTAGATGTAGATGTAGGTGACATAGAGAGGTTGAGTGTATGCGGAAGCATGGTATGCAGATAAGAGCTGTCGTTGACTGAAGTCACTCTGTATTCATAGAAGAGGAGGCATCATACAGTGCATTTGGGAAAATATTCAGACCCCTTTCACATTTTGTTACCTTACAGCCTTATTCTAAAATGCATTAAATAAATGTTTCCCTCATCAGTCTACACACAATACACCATAATGACAAAGTGAAAACAAGTTTTTAGATTTTTTTGCAAATGTATTAAAAATACATTAGTATTCAGACCCTTTGTTATGAGACTTTCCATTGTTTCTACAACTTGATTGGAGTCCACATGGGGTAAATTAAATTGATTGGACGTTGATTTGGAAAGGCACACACCTGTCTATATCAGGTCCCACAGTTGACAGTGCATGTCAGAGCAACAACCAAGCCATGAGGTTGAAGGAATTGTCTGTAGAGCTCTGAAACAGGATTGTATTAAGGCACAGATCTGGGGAATCGTACCAAAACATGTCTGCAGCATTGAAGGTCCCCAAGAACACAGTGGCCTCCATCATTCTTAAATGGAAGAAGTTTGGAACCGCCAAGACTCTTCCTAGAACTGAGCAATCGGGGGGAGAAGGGCCTTGATCAGGGAGGTGACCAAGAACCCGATAGTCACTCTGACAGAGCTCCAGAGTTCCTCTGTGGTGATAGGAGAACCTTCCAGAAGGACAACCATCTCTGCAGCACTCCACCAATCAGGTCTTTATGGTAGAGTGGCCAGACAGATGCCACTCTTCAGTAAAAGGCACATGACAGCCAGCTTGGAGTTTGCCAAAAGACACCTAAAGGACTCTCAGACCATGAGAAACGATTCTCTGGTCTGATAAAACCAAGATTGAACTCTTCTGCCTGATGCCAAGCATTACGTCTGGAGGAAACCGCTCATCACCTGGCCAATACCATCCCCACGGTGAAGCATGGTGGTGGCAGCATCATGACCCTAAGCACACAGCCAAGACAACCCAGGAGTGGCTTCAGGACAAGTCTCTGAATGTCCTTGAATGGCCCAGCCAAAGCCCGGACTTGAACCTGATCGAACATCTCTGGAGAGACCTGCCAATAGCTGTGCAGCGACGCTCCCCATCCAACCTGACAGAGCTTGAGAGGATCTGCAGAGAAGAATGGGAGAAACCCCCCAAATACAGGTGTGCCAAGCTTGTAGCGTCATACCCAAGACGACTCAAGGCTGTAATCGCTGCCAATACATTTGCAAACATTTCTAAAAAACTTTTTTTGCTTTGTCATTACGGGGTATTGTGTGTAGATTGATGAGGAAAACAATTATTGAATCCATTTGATAATAAGGCTGTGATGTAACAAAATGTGTGTGTGTGTGGGGGGGGGGGTGTAATCTGTGTCTCAGCGTCTCCATTTCCCCTTTGTTATTCAACCAGGCGCCGGCACACACACACACACACACACACACACACACACAATTACTTTGCCATTTAAAGTTCACAAAACTGTTAGTAGGCAACTAGACATCAATCACTGAGCCACTGGGGTTGTGTTTACAGACAGTGCTGCTCAAACACACACACTAACACACACATACACACACACCGTGATCAATGAACAGTGATTATCTCTGTTTGGTTTGGCGGCAGATGTGGGAAGAGAAGAGAGACGGTGAAAGTCAAAGTGCTTTAATATGACTAAGAGGGAAACCTTGATGGAGATAGTGGATGAGAGGGAGAGAGATAGTGGATGAGAGGGAGAGAGGTAGTGGATGAGAGGGAGAGAGGTAGTGGATGAGAGGGAGAGAGATAGTGGATGAGAGGGAGAGAGGTAGTGGATGAGAGGGAGAGAGATAGTGGATGAGAGGGAGAGAGATAGTGGATGAGAGGGAGAGAGGTAGTGGATGAGAGGGAGAGAGATAGTGGATGAGAGGGACATAGATAGTGGATGAGAGGGACATAGATAGTGGATGAGAGGGACATAGATAGTGGATGAGAGGGAGAGAGATAGTGGATGAGAGGGACATAGATAGTGGATGAGAGGGACATAGATAGTGGATTAGAGGGACATAGATAGTGGATTAGAGGGACATAGATAGTGGATGAGAGGGAGATGGATAGTGGATGAGAGGGAGATGGATAGTGGATGAGAGGGAGATGGATAGTGGATGAGAGGGAGATAGATAGTGGATGAGAGGGAGATAGATAGTGGATGAGAGGGAGATAGATAGTAGATGAGAGGGAGATAGATAGTGGATGAGAGGGAGATAGATAGTAGATGAGAGGGAGATAGATAGTAGATGAGAGGGAGATAGATAGTAGATGAGAGGGAGATAGATAGTAGATGAGAGGGAGATAGATAGTAGATGAGAGGGAGATAGATAGTGGATGAGAGGGAGATAGATAGTGGATGAGAGGGAGATGTTGAGGAAGATGGATAGTGGATTAGGAGATAGACAGTGGATGAGAGGGAGATAGATAGTAGATGAGAGGGAGATAGATAGTAGATGAGAGGGAGATAGATGTTGAGGAAGATGGATAGTGGATGAGGGGGAGATGGATAGTGATTAGAGGGAGATGGATAGTGGATGAGAGGGAGATGGATAGTGGATGAGAGGGAGATGGATAGTGGATTAGAAGGAGATAGATAGTGGATGAGAGGGAGATAGATAGTAGATGAGAGGGAGATAGATAGTAGATGAGAGGGAGATAGATAGTAGATGAGAGGGAGATAGATAGTAGATGAGAGGGAGATAGATAGTAGATGAGAGGGAGATAGATAGTAGATGAGAGGGAGATAGATAGTGGATGAGAGGGAGATAGATAGTGGATGAGAGGGAGATGTTGAGGAAGATGGATAGTGGATTAGGAGATAGACAGTGGATGAGAGGGAGATAGATAGTAGATGAGAGGGAGATAGATGAGAGGGAGATAGATGTTGAGGAAGATGGATAGTGGATGAGGGGGAGATGGATAGTGATTAGAGGGAGATAGACAGTGGATGAGAGGGAGATGGATAGTGGATGAGAGGGAGATGTTGAGGAAGATGGATAGTGGATGAGAGGGAAATAGATAGTGGATGAGAGGGAGATGTTGAGAGAGGATAGCAGAGTGTCCTTCTCCCAGGTACTTACTAACGAGCCGACAGGGAACGTCTCCGCCTTGCCATTACCCAGGTCACTTCACCCCTAGTACCGGCCAATCAGCAGGCAAACCTGCTTCTGCTCCTTGTCCCTTTACATTAGAGAACATTGGAGCTGAAACACACTGCTGTCTACTGTATCAGCTAGAACTGACTGGTATAGGCACCATTTTAGATTGTCTAACTATGAGAAACACTACTGATTTTGCTAAGCTAGTCATAAATGTGTGTGCGTGTGTGCGTGCACGTGCATGGGTGAATCTCTGGGTAGGGAGTCAGACTGATTAAGGTTTCGATTTCACACCCGTTAGGGTGCCAGAAGCCCTGGGGGCGATGAGACTGTACACCGCTGCTGAAACAGATCTAGGCTAATGCTAACCTATGCGAACTCCAACACACACAGATACTGTCCTAGGCTAATGCTAACCAACGCACACACGGAGACAGGTCCAGGTTAAGGCGATAACGAATGCTAACTCCAACACTTAGACTGGTCCAGGCTAACCAATACTAACTCTAAAACTCACAGACACTTGTGCAGGCTAAGGCGCTAACGAATGCTAACTGTGTGTGTGTGTGCGCTTGTGTGGTATCAATAAAGTACCTATCTATCTATCTATCTATCTATGTGTGTCTTTTGTGCCTTCAGAAAGTATTGACACGCCTTGACTTTTTCCACATTTTGTTGTCCTACAGACTTTTTAAAAATCAAATTTAGATTTTGTGTTACTGGCCTACAGACAATATCCCATAATGTCAAAGTGTAATTATGTTTTTCAAAATGTTTTAGAAATAAAACATTTGACAATTAGTATTCAACCCCTTTGTTATGGCAAGCCTAAATAAGTTCAGGAGTAAACATTTGCTTAACAAATCACATAATAAGTTGCATGGACTCTAACACTCTACATATTTTCAAACATAGTTGTGGCTGTTGATGTTATGGGTTCAGTATGCTTGTAATCGTTAAGGACTGGGAAGTTTTCCAGATAAAGATACTAAATGGAGCCAAGCACAGGCAAATTCCTAGAGGAAAACCTGGTTCAGTCTGCTTTCCACCAGACACTGGGAGAGGAAATCACCTTTCAGCAGGACAATATTTTATTTTTTTATTTTATTTTTATTTCACCTTTATTTAACCAGGTAGGTCAGTTGAGAACAAGTTCTCATTTGCAACTGCGACCTGGCCAAGACAAAGCAAAGCAGTGCGACAAAAACAACACAGAGTTACACAGTAAACAAACATGGTCAAAAACACAATGGAAAGTCTATATACAGAGTGCAAAATGTAGTGCAAAATGCAGTAAGGTTAAGAGGTAGGACAATAAATAGACCATAGTGGTGAGACAAATTACAGATTATCATCATTAACACAGGAATGAAGGATGTGCAAATTATGATGTGCAAATAGAGATACTGGAGTGCAAGATTTGTGAAAATAACAAAAATAAATATGGGGATGAGGTAGTAGTGTGGGCTATTTACAGAAGGGCTATATACAGGTGCAGTGATCGATAAGCAGCTTTGACAGCTGACGCTTAAAGTTAGTGAGGGAGATAGGAACCTCTAGCTTCAGTGATTTTTGCAATTCGTTCCAGTCATTGGCAGCAGCGAACTGGAAGGAATGGCGGCCAAAGGAGGTGTTGGCTTTGGGGGTGACCAGTGAGATATACCTGCTGGAGCGCATGCTACGGGTGGGTGTTGCTATAGTGACCAGTGAGCTGAGATAGGGCGGGGATTTACCTAGTAATGACTTATAGATGACCTGGAGCCAGTGGATTTGGCGACGAATATATAATGAAGGCCAGCCAACGAGAGCATACAGGTCGCAGTGGTGGGTAGTGTATGGGGCTTTGGTAACAAAACGGATGGCACTGTGATAGACTACATCCAATTTGCTAAGTAGAGTGTTGGAGGCTAGTTTGTAAATGACATCGCCGAAATCAAGGATCGGTAGGATAGTCAGTTTTACAAGGGCATGTTTGGCAGCATGAGTGAAGGAGGCTTTGTTGCGAAATAGGAAGCCAATTCTGGATTTAATTTTGGATTGGAGATGGTTGATGTGAGTCTGGAAGTTGAGTTTACAGTCTAACCAGATGCCTAGGTATTTGTAGGTGTCCACGTATTCTAATTCGGACCCTACAATAACCTAAACAATAATAACCTAAAACAATAATAACCTAAAACAATAACAATAACCTAAAACACAAGGCCAACTCTACACTGGAGTTGCTTACCAAAAATATAGTGAATGTTCCTGAATGGCTGAGTTACATATTTTGACTTAAATCTGCTGAAAATCTATGGCAAGACCTGAAAATAAATCTTATCCAGAAAGACTCACAGCTGTAATCGCTGCCAAAGGTGCTTCTACAACGTATTGACTCAAGGGTGTGAATACTTATGTAAATTAGATATTTATGTATTTCAATTTCAATTTAAAATCATGTTTTCACTTTCTCATTATTGGGTATTGTGTGTAGATGGCTGAGAACAAAACAAACTGTGGAATAAGTGAAGGGGTATGAATACTTTCTGAAGGCACTGTAATGTTGTGGTTACTACCTTTCGCTGTGTGGTTCCCTGCTTTGTGTGGCTGTGTTGCGAAGGCAACCACTTTGGATTTAGAAACTAAATTACTTAAAGCACGCCGAGAGAAAAGGTTGTTTAGAATTACACTTTATTGAAGGAGAATCAACTCAAACGATGCTCAAGTGAATGTTCCTCCTTTACATTGATTAAAAAAGGTACTGAAAAAGTCTGTACTTAATTATTGAAATTGACTTACAGGACATATAATCATTAGACTAATTTGAATAATGATGTTTCTTTCCCCTGATACAACGTTACAAAATGAAGTGTGTGCAAATGGCAATAATGAACATGCCATCAACATAATATTTTTCTTCCATGTGCTGTTTTCCATTCATTAGCGTAGATTACATCTTTCCACTCCATCCCTTGTTCCCTGAGAAGCTTTACACACACACACACACACACACACACACACACACACACACACACACACACACACACACACACACACACACACACACACACACACTTCCAGCTCTATTAATTTACCCTGGATTCTCCCAACCTGCACTAGAGGCCCAATTATAATAATGACTATCCATAAATTAGCACACAATTCCTCACACCTGGCGACTGCTGGAAATAATGGGTTTCACCAACGGGCATGACGTTAAAGGAATAACATACTGTACACACGCGCACATATGCAAACGCATGCACAAACACACACACACACACTCTCTCTCAACTCTCAATCTCACTCTCTCTCTCTCTCTCTCTCTCTCTCAATCTCAATCTCAATCTCTCAATCTCACTCTCTCGCACACACATACACACACTCTCTCTCTCTCTCTCTCCCAATTCAAGGGGCTTTATTGGCATGGGAAACATATGTACAGTCGGAAGTTTACATACACTTAGGTTGAAGTCATTAAAGCTCATTTTTCAACTCCACAGATTTCATGTTAACAAACTATAGTTCTGGCAAGTCGGTTAGGACATCTACTTTGTGCAAGTCATTCTTCCAACAATTGTTTACAGACAGATTAGTTCACTTATAATTCACTATATCACAATTCCAGTGGGTCAGAAGTTTGTGCCTTTAAACAGCTTGGAAAATTCCAGAAAAAATCTAATCAAATGTATTTATAAAGCCCTTTTTACATCAGCCGATGTCACAAAGTGCTATACAGAATCCCTGCCTAAAACCCCAAACAGCAAGCAATGCAGATGTAGAAGCATGGTGGCTAGTAAAAACTCCCTAGAAAGGCAAAACCTAGGAAGAAACCTAGAGAGGAACCAGGCTCTGAGGGGTGGCCAGTCCTCTTCTGGCTGTGCCGGGTGGAGATTATAACAATTCATGGCCATTAAGGCCAGTTCTTTCTCCAAGATGTTCAAATGTTCATAGATGACCAGCAGGGTCAAATAATAATAATAGTAGTTGTAGAGGTTGCAACAGGTAAATACATCAGGAGTGAATGTCACTTGGCTTTTCATAGCCAGGCATTTAGATGCGGTAGAGAGCGCAGGTACGGTGCGATAGAGCACAGGTGCGGTAGAGAGAGCGAGCGAGACGAAAATAGCATGTCTGGGACAAGGTGGCACGTCCAATGAACAGGTCAGGGTTCCATAACCGCAGGCAGAAGAGTTGAAACCGGTGCAGCAGCACGACCAGGTGGACTGGGGACAGCTAGGAGTCATCAGGGCAGGTGGTCCTGAAGCATGGTCCTCCGGGTAGGCTCAGGTCCTCTTGGAGGGGAGTTAGAGTGGGAGAGCGAGAGAATTAGAGGGAGCATACTTAAATTCACACAAGACACCGGATAATAATATCAGATTTAACAAACTGACCCTAGCCCCCCGGCACATAGACTATTGCAGCATAGATACTGGAGGCTGAGACAGGGGGGGTCAGGAGACACTGTGGCCCCCTCAATACAATACCCCCGACAATACCCCCGGACAGGGCCAACCAGGCAGGATATAACCTCACCCACTCTGCCAAAGCACAGCCCCCACACCAATAGAGGGATATCAACAACCACCAACTTACTACCCTGAGACAAGGCTGAGTATAGCCCACGAAAGATCCCCTCCACTGCACAAGCCCGAGGGGGCGACAAACCGGACAGGAAGTGACGCACCCCTCCTAGGGATGGCATGGAAAGCACCAGTAAGCCAGTGACTCAGCCCCCATAATAGGGTCAGAGGCAGAGAATCCCAATGGAGAGACAGGAACCGGCCAGGCAGAGACAGCAAGGGTGGTTCGTCGCTCCAGTGCCTTGCCATTCATCCTTGCACCCCTGGGCCAGACTACACTCAATCATAGGACCCACTGAAGAGATGAGTCTTCAGTAAAGTCTTAAAGGTCTTTACTGCATCTCTCACATGGATAGGCAGACCATTCCATAAAAATTGAGCTCTATAGGAGAAAGCCCTGCCTCCTGCTGTTTGCTTAGAAATTCTAGGGACAATAAGGAGGCCTGCGTCTTGTGACCGGAGCGTACGTGTAGGTATGTACGGCAGGACCAAATCTGAGAGATAAGTAGGAGCAAGCCCATGTAATGCTTTGTAGGTTAGCAGTGAAACCTTGAAATCAGCCCAGCCTTAACAGGAAGCCAGTGTAGAGGCTAGCACGGGAGTAATATGATCAAATATTTTGGTTCTAGTCAAGATTCAAGGCTTGGCTTTTTCAAGAAAGGCTTTATTACTGCCACTTTTAGAGTTTGGTACACATCCGGTGGAGAGGGAGCCATTTATTATGCTCAGCATAGGACGGCCAAGCACAGGAAGTAGCTCTTTCAGTAGTTTAGTTGGAATAGGGTCCAGTATGCAGGTTGAAGGTTTAGAGGCCATGACAATTTTCATGAATGTGATAAAGGATTTAAAAACTTGAGTGTCTCCATTGATCCTAGGTCCTGGCAGTTCTGTGCAGACTCAGGACAGCATGGCTTTGAAAGCTTCAGAGAAGCTAATTGACATAATTTGAGTCAATTGGAGGTGTACCTGTGGATGTATTTCAAGGCCTACCTTCAAACGCAGTGCCTCTTTGCTCTGCAACATGGGAAAATCAAAAGATATCAGAAAAAAATGTGTATACCTTCACAAGTCTGGTTCATCCTTGGGAGCAATTTTCAAACGCTTGAAAGTACCAAGTTCATCTGTACAAACAAAGTATGCAAGTATAAACACCATGGGACCACACAGCCGTCATACCACTCAGGAAGGAGACGCGTTCTGTCTCCTAGAGATGAACGTTCTTTGGTGTGAAAAGTGCAAATCAATCCCAGCACAACAGCAAAGGACCTTGTGAAGATGCTGGAGGAAACAGTATCTATATCCACAGTAAAACAAGTCCTTAACCTGAAAGGCCGTTCAGCAAGGAAGAAGCCACTGCTCCAAAACCGCCATAAAAAAGCCAGACTATGGTTTGCAACTGAAAATAAAACTGTTTGGCAATAATGACCATTGTTATGTTTGGAGGAAAAAGGGGGAGGCTTGCAATCCTTTTAGGTGGTTGTAGAATTTAATGTCTCTTTTCTGGATTTTGATAATTAGTGGGTATCGGCCTAATTCTGCCCTGCATGCATTATTTGGTGTTATTCGTTGTACACAGGATTTTCTTTGCAGAATTCTGCATGCAGTCTCTCAATTTGGTGTTTGTCCCATCTTGAGAATTCTTGGTTGTTGAGCGGACCCCAGACCTCACAACCATAAAGGGCAATGGGTTCTATAACTGATTCAAGTATTTTTTGCCAGATCCTAATTGGTATGTCGAATTTTATGTTCCTTTTGATGGCATAGAAGGCCCTTCTTGCCTTGTCTCTCAGATCGTTCACAGCTTTGTGGAAGTTACCTGTGGCGCTGATGTTTAGGCCGAGGTATGTATAGTTTTTTTGTGTGCTCTAGAGCAACGGTGTCTAGATGGAATTTGTATTTGTTGTCCTGGCAACTGGACCTTTTTTGGAACACCATTATTTTTGTCTTACTGAGATTTACTGTCAGGGCCCAGGTCTGACAGAATCTGTGCAGAAGATCTAGGTGCTGCTGTAGGCCCTCCTTGGTTGGTGACAGAAGCACCAGATCTTCAGCAAACAGTAGACATTTTACTTCAGATTCTAGTAGGGTGAGGCCAGGTGCTGCCGACTGTTCTAGTGCCCTCGTCAATTTGTTGATATATATGTTGAAGAGGGTGGGGCTTAAACTACATCCTTGTCTCACCCCACGGCCCTGTGGAAAGAAATGTGTGTTTTTTTTGCCAATTTTAACTGCACACTTGTTGTTTGTGTACATGGATTTTATAATATCGTATGTTTTCCCCCAACACCACTTTCCATCAATTTGTATAGCAGACCCTCATGCCCTCGAGTCAAATGCTTTTTTGAAATCATCAAAGCACGAAAAAACTTTGCCTTTGTTTTGGTTTGTACGGTAATTTGGTAAAAAGCCAATTTGGCATTTGCTCAGTACATTGTTTTCACTGAGGAAATGAACTAGTCTGCTGTTAATGATAATTGTTGGGGTCAAATTTGTCTCCAATAATTGTGGATTGGGGTGATCAGTCCTCGGTTCCAAATATTGGGGAAGATGCTAGAGCTAAGGATGATGTTAAAGAGTTTAAGTATTGTGCTCTGTATATTTTATCATTTCATTGAGGATAATATCAACACCACAGGCCTTTCTGGGTTGGAGAGTTTGTATTTTGTCCTGTAGTTCATTCAATGTCATTGGAGAATCCAGTGGATTCTGGTAGTCTTTAATAGTTGATTCTAGGATTTGCATTTGATCATGTATATTTATTTGCTCTTTGTTCTTTGGTATAGGGCCAAAAAGATTGGAGAAGTGGTTTATCCATACATCTCCGTAGTGGATAGATAGCTCTTCATGTAGGTTCTTTTTTTTGTGTTTTCCAATTTTCCCAGAAGTGGTTAGAGTCTATGGATTCTTCAATTACATTGAGCTGGTTTCTGGCATGCTGTTCCTTCTTTTTCCGTAGTGTATTTCTGTATTGTTTTAGTGATTCCACATAGTGAAGGCGTAGGCTCAGGTTTTCTGGGTCTCAATGTTTTTGGTTGGATAGGTTTTCTTTGGTTTTCTGTTTGAAATTCTTAGATTTGATAGGGAAGCTTAGAGGTGAAATATACTGTTTTAGGTTATCTACTGCCAAGTTTACACCTTCACTATTACAGTGAAATGTTTTGCCCAGGAAATTGTCTAGAAGGGATTGAATTTCTTGTTGCCAAATTGTTTTTTGGGTAGATTTCAACACTACTTTCCTTCCATCTATAGCATTTGTTAATATTATTCATGTTGAGCATCTGACACATACCTGTGGGGGTTGGGCCTGTTACTCTTCTCACGGCCTGGGTATATGTCCTGCTGTCATGTTGAGGTCCTTGCTGCAGGGGCGGGGGGCATGGGGTGGGCAGAAGGGGCATAGGTCTGATATGGAGGGGCCTATATAGGGTGTGACCAGGATTTGCTTGAGTTGGTCTTAGCTGGTAGGGGTGTGGCTGGCGATGCTTTGGCCTGGGTGTAGGTCCTGTTGGAGTGGATTCTCTCTGTGCAGGTCCTTCATGAGGGGGTATTTCAGGTCTGGCAGGGTGTCTCACTGGTCTAGGCGGGGTGTCCGTTGCTCTGTCACTCTGTCATCTCTCTCTCTCTCTCTCTCTCTCTCTCTCTCTCTCTGTGTCTCTGTCTCTGTCTCTCTCTCTCTCTCTCTCTCTCTCTCTCTCTGTCTCTCACACACACACACACACACACATGCATATACACCTCACTCCGGTGTGAGAAAAAGGTCTTTGACTAATGAGCATGACATTAATACATGCAAGCACACACACACACATGCAAACAAACAAGCACACACACATACGCGTGGTTAATGAAGTGTAAATGAGTCCCTTAATAGAACAGGCTAATGTTACTCCTACTCCCCCTCTTTCTCATGTTCCCTGATCTGAAACGTTATCTGGCATCCCATGTGGAACAGTAACTTTACAAGCCAACTGACGTAGAGTGTGTGTGTGTGTGTGTGTGTGCTCTGAATAGGCGTGGCGTGTTTATTAACCGTCTAATTGTCAGCCATGACATGTTCATTAGCTGGCCTTCTGCCTCTGCCTGCATTGTCAACACAGACACTTGGGAGGTGTGTTTGAGGTCTTAATGAACCAGGAGGGGGGGGGGAGCGAGCGAGGGAGGGAGGGAGGGAGTGAAAAAGGGAGGGGAGAGATAGATAGATACATAGGTACTTTATTGATCCCCGAGGGGAACTTTCTATGTCAAGCAGCTACAACAAAACACAGGGCAGGTGCAAAATGCCAGAACGAAAATACACAAAAGACAGATATATGATACATAGAGCGGCAGTATGAAAAAGTATAAAAATACATTGCATAGTATGGGTGGATGGCTGAAAATGTACACTATACATTGTTACAGAAAAAAAAGAAGATAAAAACATTGCAAGTTGATATAGCTAAATAAGGAGTATTTGCATGGTTAATTATACTATACAGGTCAATGGCAGAGAAATACTTAAATAGCTAAAAGTGCGTATGATATAATTGAGGGTAATAATAGTTTACTTAATATACTGTCTGGTTAAATGAACAGGTAAGTGAATATTTTGCATGGTTAAATTAACTGTAGAGGTAAATATACAGTTACATTTACAGGTAAGTGAATATTTGCATGGTTACATAAACTGTACAGGTAAATGACAGGAAGAGATACTTAAATAGCTAAATGTGTGTATGATATAATTTAGGGTAATAACAGTAATGCCCTTAAAATACAGTCCTTGGTGTGCAGTGTTTAATTACAGATAAATGCACGTATTGCACATTCAATATACTAAAAGCAATGAAAACACAACTGACAGGATACTAATATGGAAGGGAGGGGGGTTAGAAAGAGGGAGATGAGAGAAGTGTAGCATAACAGAGGGAGATGAGAGAAGTGGAGAATAACAGAGGGAGATGATAGAGGTGTATTATATCAGAGGGAGATGATAGAGGTGTATTATATCAGAGGGAGATGATAGAGGTGTATTATATCAGAGGGAGATGATAGAGGTGTATTATATCAGAGGGAGATGATAGAGGTGTATTATATCAGAGGGAGATGAGAGAAGTGTATTATATCAGAGGGAGACGAGAGAAGTGTAGCATAACAGAGGGAGATGAGACAAGTGTAGAATAACAGAGGGAGACGAGAGAAGTGTAGCATAACAGAGGGAGATGAGACAAGTGTAGAATAACAGAGGGAGATGAGACAAGTGTAGCATAACAGAGGGAGATGAGACAAGTGTAGCATAACAGAGGGAGATGAGACAAGTGTAGCATAACAGAGGGAGATGAGACAAGTGTAGCATAACAGAGGGAGATGAGACAAGTGTAGCATAACAGAGGGAGATGAGACAAGTGTAGCATAACAGAGGGAGATGAGACAAGTGTAGCATAACAGAGGGAGATGAGACAAGTGTAGAATAACAGAGGGAGATGAGACAAGTGTAGCATAACAGAGGGAGATGAGACAAGTGTAGCATAACAGAGGGAGATGAGACAAGTGTAGCATAACAGAGGGAGATGAGACAAGTGTAGCATAACAGAGGGAGATGAGACAAGTGTAGCATAACAGAGGGAGATGAGACAAGTGTAGAATAACAGAGGGAGATGAGACAAGTGTAGCATAACAGAGGGAGATGAGACAAGTGTAGCATAACAGAGGGAGATGAGACAAGTGTAGCATAACAGAGGGAGATGAGACAAGTGTAGCATAACAGAGGGAGATGAGACAAGTGTAGCATAACAGAGGGAGATGAGACAAGTGTAGAATAACAGAGGGAGATGAGACAAGTGTAGAATAACAGAGGGAGATGAGACAAGTGTAGCATAACAGAGGGAGATGAGACAAGTGTATTATATCAGAGGGAGATGAGAGAAGTGTATTATATCAGAGGGAGATGAGAGAAGTGTAGCATAACAGAGGGAGATGATAGAGGTGTATTATAACAGAGGGAGATGAGACAAGTGTAGCATAACAGATGGAGATGAGAGAAGCGTAGCATAACAGAGGGAGATGAGAGAAGTGTAGCATAAGAGGGATATGAGAGGAGGGGATAAAAGAGAGGGAATGAAAAATAAATGATGTGTGGATGAATACAGTCATTATGATGAGGATTACATACACACAAGGAGAGATACACCTACTTTTTAATCCTACGTTGTGTTCAATTATCCAAAATGTGGGGCAGACCTGGCTCCTGCTCAACAGCTGGTGAATCTCAAGCCTTCAATCTTCATTTACCGTGTCTTGAGGAATATATAGTATCTCATATAATGATATATATTCCAAAAATATGTCAAATATATAGTGCCGTGAAAAAGGATTTGCCCCCTTTCTAATTTTCTCTACTTTTGCATATTTTTGATACTGAATGTTTTTTGATCTTGAACCAAAACCTAATATTAGATAAAGGGAACCTGAGTGAACAAATAACACAATTACCTACTTATTTCATAAACAAAGTTATGCAACACCCAATGCCCCTCTCTGAAAAAGTAATTGCCCCATTACACTCAATAACTGGTTGTGCCACCTTTAGCTGTAATGACTCCGACCAAACGCTTCCTGTAGTTGTTGAATAGTCTCTCACGTCGCTGTAGAGGAATTGTTGACCACACTTCCATGCAGAACTGCTGTAATTCAGCGATATATGTGGGGTTTCAAGCATCAACTGCTCGTTTCAAGTCCTGCCACAACATCTCAATTGGGATTAGGTCTGGACTTTGACTAGGCCATTCCAAAACTTCAAATGTGTTGCTTTTTAGCCATTTTCATCTATACTTGATTGTGTGTTTTGGATCATTGTCTTGCTGCATGACCCAGCTGCGCTTCAGCTCACAGATGGATGGCCTGACATTCTCCTGTAGATTTCTCTGATACAGAGCAGAATTCTTGGTTCTTTCTATTAAGGCAAGTCATCCAGTTCCTGAGGCAGCAAAGCATCCCCAAACCATCACACTACCACCACCATGACCGTTGGTATGAGGTTCTTACTGTGGAATGCAGTGTTTGGTTTTCACCAGGCATAATGGGACCCATGTTGTCCAAAACGTTTGAATCAAGACTCATTCTTCCAAGAGTCTTGATGATCATCCAGGTGCTTTCAGGTACTTTTTGGCAAACTTTAGTCAACTTTTTGGACGACAAAGGTCCTATTATGCCTGGCAAAAACCAAAGTATTCTTTCTTTTTTATTATTTGTAAAGTCAGGTTCCCTTTATCTAATAATAGGTTTTGGTTGAAGATCAGAGAACATTCACTATCAAAAATATAGAAAATCAGAAAGGGGGCAAATACATTTTCACGGCACTGTATATTCTGTCAGCTTCTCCCTATGTATTCCCATGATACCTGACACTGCCCGTCACACCGTACTCTCAGACTATTCCCTATTGGCCTCAAGTGAAACTATCTCCCTCCCCATTGGCCCTGTACGCCGCCTGTCACTTGATCACTTCCGGTTGATGTATTGCCCCCAACTCCCTATAGGATAGTGATGCTTCTGTTCTATTTCCATTTGGCCCACTGTCCACTGGTAGAAAGGGATGTCTTTGGAAGAGTGGAAGATGACTTTAGTGTTTTCTTTTTACTTCACCTTTACTGTCCTCTCCTATCGTTCTCTCTCTCTCTCATTTCATCTACTGTACCTCATCTCTTTCTCTCTCTCTCTCTCTCTCTCTCTCTCTCCATCTATATCCACCTTTTCATCCATCACTATCTTTCTCTCTCTCCGTCAACCTCTCTACCTGTCTCTCTGTCTATGTGTCGCTGTCCCAGACCTTTTTGTCCCCTGAGGTGGCGTTGTCTTGACAACCTGCCACATCGATCCCTTCCTCTTACTCTCAATACGCAGACACACTGGCCTGCATTCTACAGCAGCAGTAGTTATTCTGCTGGCTGTAAATAGTGTGTTATGTAAAGTGTCTATCTACAGTGCCTTCAGAAAGTATTCAGACCCATTTACTTTTTCCACATTTTGTTAAGTTACAACCTTAGTCTAAAATGGATTCAATTAATGTGTTTGCTCATCAATCTACACACAATACCCCATAATGACAAAGAAAAAACATGTTTTTAGACATTTTTGCAAATGTATTAAAACGGAAATACCTTATTTACATAAGTACACAGACCCTTTGCTATTAGACTCAAAATTGAGATCAGGTGCATTCTGATTCCATTGTTTCTACAACGATTGGAGTCCACCTGTGGTAAATTCAATTGATTGGACATCCCCAAACCATCACACTACCACCACCATGACCGTTGGTATGAGGTTCTTACTGTGGAATGCAGTGTTTGGTTTTCACCAGGCATAATGGGACCCATGTTGTCCAAAACGTTTGAATCAAGACTCATCCAAGAGTCTTGATGATCATCCAGGTGCTTTCAGGTACTTTTTGGCAAACTTTAGTCAACTTTTTGGACGACAAAGGTCCTATTATGCCTGGCAAAAACCAAAGTATTCTTTATTTTTTATTATTTGTAAAGTCAGGTTCCCTTTATCTAATAATAGGTTTTGGTTGAAGATCAGAGAACATTCACTATCAAAAATATAGAAAATCAGAAAGATTGGAGTCCACCTGTGGTAAATTCAATTGATTGGACATGATTTGGGCTCCCAAGTGGCGTAGCGGTCTAAGGAACTGCATCTCAGTGCCAGAGGCGTCACTACAGACACCCTGGTTCGAATCCAGGCTGTATCACAACCAGCTGTGATTGGGAGTCCCATAGGGCGGCGCACAATTGGCCTAGCGTCGCCCGAGTTTGGCCGGGGTAGGCCGTTATTGTAAATAAGAATTTGTTCTTGACTGACTTTTCTAGTTAAATAAAGGTTAAATAAATAAAAAATGTGGGAAAAGCACACACCTGTCTATATAATGACCCACAGTTGACAATGCGTGTCAGAGCAAAAACCAAGCCATGAAGTTGAAGGAATTGTCTGTAAATCTCAGAGACAGGATTGTGTCGAGGCACAGATGTGTGGAAGAATACTCAAAAATGTCTGCATCATTCAAGGTCCCCAAGAACACAGTGGCCTCTGTCATTCTTAAATTGAGCTGTGGAGCCGTGCCCCCGGCCAAACTGAGCAATCGGGGGAGAAGGGCCTTGGTCAGGGAGGTGACCAAGAACCCGATGGTCACTCTGACAGAGCTCCAGAGTTCCTCTGTGGAGATGGGAGAACCTTCCAGAAGGACAACCTTCTCTGCAGAACCACCAATCAGGCCTTTATGGTAGAGTGGCTAGACCAAAATCACTCTGCAGTAAAAGGCACAAGATGAGCCTGCTTAGAGTTTGCCAAATTGCACCTAAAGACTCTCAGACCATGAGAAACAAGATTATCTGGTCTGATGTAACCAAAACTCTTCGGCCTGAATGCCAAGCGTAACGTCTGGAGGAAACCTGGCATCATCCCTACTGTGAAACATGGTGGTGGCAGCATCATGCTGTGGGGATGTTTTTCAGTGGCAGGGACTGGGAAACTAGTCGGCATTGAGGGAAAGATGAACAGAGCAAAGTACAGAGAGATCCTTGATGAAAAGCTGCTCCAGAGCGCTCAGGTTCACCTTCGCCCTAGAGCCCGGACTTCAACCATCTCTGGAGAGACCTGAAAATAGCTGTGCAGCGACGCTCTCCATCCAACCTGACAGAGCTTGAGAGGATCTGCAGAGAAGAATGGGTGAAAATCCCCAAATACAGGTGTGCCAAGCTTGTAGCGTCATACCCAAGAAGACTCAAGGCTGTAATCGCTGCCAAAGATGCTTCAACAAAGTACTGAGTAAAGGGTCTGAATACTTATGTAAATGTGATATTTATGTTTTTCCATTTGCAAAAATGTATTTTGACCTTTTTTTGCTTTGTCATTATGGAGTAATTTGTGTAGATTGATGAGGGTCTGAATACATTCCGAATGCACTGTAGATCTGCATTCCAGCTTTCACTCTCTCACTACATTTGTTTTTCGTCTCTGGAACTTCAAATGTGTTTGTAATACGTGTGCGTGTGTGTGTGTGTGTGTGTGTGTGTGTGCGCGCGCGCATATGTAGGTGTTGTACAGTCATCGTGAAGTCATGCAAACACCCACTGTGCTCAAGCTCCTTGAAGGAATATAACTAGAACACACACACAAACACACACACACACACACACACACACACACAGGCTAAGGAGTGTGTCATGAGACCTGGATTTGTGTGATGATGTGAGAGGAAGTGGAGATAATCCTTACGTAATAATCCCTGTGTTCTTTTGCAAGAGTCCTGCTCCTCCAGTGCTCAGCTCATAGGGCACTTTCACATATCCCTCTATGTGGAACAAAAAATGTATTGGAATTCTCAGCATCACTCCAGTGATTCGCAGCACGGTACTGAATTCTTATGTGAAAACTTCCTAAATTACACACACACAATTACAATGCTTAGCCACACCTGCTAACATTACCTTTGTTCCCCTCTCTCGCCCTCTCCATCGCTCCCTCATTTCCTCACCCCTCTCCCTCCAGCCCAAACAGCGGACCTCCCTCTCCTCCTCCCTGGAAGTCCAGAACCAGAGGCCAGTCAACCACAGCTGTGATCCCTCCGAGGTGAGCTCATCCCTGGGCTACGCCAGCTTCAACACTAGCCCCCTCGCAAGCCCACCAGTCAGCCCCAACCAGGACTCGCCCGGCTCCAACGACGACTGTCCCCTCACAGGTACCCAGGGACTAATTTTGGACATAGCATGACTTGTAAAGAATGAGAGATCACGTCAGCTCCATTTATATAGCTTTTGTAGCTTTTAATTGGACAATTACTGAAACTGCCAATTAGCCCCTATGAAATGGTCTTTTCCCTAGACATTTTCACTCTTTTTTGAATTTCTATCCATCTTCTTCCCTTTGTGTGTAGTGTATCTGGAAGTTTCCATCTGGACACGCTTTTCTTCTCTAGTCTTTTATTTCACCTTCCTCCGCATTTTACCTCGACTTTTTTCTCTTTTTCACTCTTGCGTCCCCGTTCACGGAGACCTTGAAGGGCGAGGGAGGGATGACACCTTGGCGATAGATTGATTCTGTCTGGCTTTTGTGACACCTGAAATCAGCTGTAGATTTTGTGACACCTTAACTCAGCTGTAGATGAGGTCTGGATCAGTGTCGTTCTTCATCCAATATCATTCTCTGGTCCTACCACCTTACATGGTTGTCATCCAAAGTCAAACCGACCTCTACCCTCTATCCACCTCTTGTAGACGCTCTTGTAGATCTGAGAAGAATGAAAAGATAAGATGTAATGTAAGAAATACATCTTGCCCACCAACTGGTAGGAATGTAATGTAATGTTAAAAATGTGGTTATTTATGAAGAAGCAGATCAGAGGCTAGCTGCACATCCCTGGCCGTGACCCCATTCTCCGAAGATGTCTCAGGGGGAGTTGTGATAAGCAAAAAACACATTTCCATTTCACACCTCACACTCGTACAGGTTATCCACTTGTACATACAGTTAAAGGTGCAGTATACAGAAGTAACTCTGCCATTTCCTGGTTGCAAAAATTCTAATAGTTCACCTGATTTCCGTTTATGTGACGAAACAAGCAATTCTCTGAGGGTGTAGAGAATCATTGTATCATATAAACCACTGTGAAATATATTTTCAATAACCAACAATATTGTTTTTTTAGTTTGTTTTGAAGCTTTTTAGACTTCCATAACTAGCTCAGGACAGAAAAATGTGAGAGGGATGGAGGCAGGAAGGTAACATTTCTATTTGAATTTGGTCGGGATGCCCAAAAAGTTACATAGTGCAGCTTTAAGCAGCGACCTTTTATAACCACAGATGCAGTCACATACACATACACACATAAATGTGAACACACCACAGCGTGCAGGCACACATACACACTCCATTTCCACTATTCAACAGACGCCAGCAAACATGGCTGGCACATCAAATCTGATACATCACATCGCGCCTTCAGTGAAACCTCTCTCTCTCCTCCTCCTCTTCCTCTCTTTCACCAGCATCCCTCTATCTGCAAACAGCCCCCAGGTCTAACTCCAGGAATAGATTTGTGCCCATTTTCATGTTTTCTTTTCATGTGCTCTTTTTAAAATGTTCCTCCTGCTCTCTACTTATTAGCTTTATAAGGTCCATTGTGTTGTTGCCGTGGCAACACACAGAGAGAGAGAGAGAGAGAGAGAGAGAGAGAGAGAGAATGCTTTTTTTCGCCAAACCATAAAAGGTCTCCTGCATCCATCCCTCTCACATTTTTCAAAAGCTGTCCTGAGCTAGCCAAACAGCGGCTCAACGCTGACCAAACATTTACACAACGTCCCCTCTGCTACAGGGTAGGTGTAAGCCACCTGCGTGGGTGGGCGGCAGATAGCTGGCTATTTATAGCGGAAGTTGCATTAGCTTCTGTAGGTGGTAGAGTGGATGTTTCAGAAGAACCTTTATGTAACGTTTGGCTAGTTTTGCTATGGCAGGCAGAGATGTTCCCTCTGGCATGTCAACACTGCAGTACCACTCCAGCAGCAGGTGACTGCAGAATCCTTGGTGTGTGTGTGTGTGTGACAGAAGGATAACAAGTTTGAGACCACTTCCTGTGTACAGCAGGGGTCTCAAACTTTTTTTTCCACCACAATGTCAGGTCAACAGGATGTAAATCAAATGTGTACACAGGAAGTGCTGTAATGTAAATATGAAGTCTACAGTGATGTGGTTGATTCCTGTCTTATTTTAGAACACTTAAAACTGCCCCCCCTTCCTTTCTAAAGATTCCTTCCTTCCTTTCTTGCGCCCTTCCTTGAGGTAATCAGACATCATTGAATAAGTGAAAGCCTATGCCCCCCCCCCCCACACACACACACACACACAAACTGACACACACACACACACACACACACACACACACACACACACACACACACACACACACACACACACACACACACACACACACACACACAAACACAAACAAGCACAGACACACACATGGCCGTGACCCCATTCTCTGAGGGTGTCTCAGGGGGAGTTGTGATAAGCAAAAAACACATTTCCATTTCACACCTCGCACTCGTACAGGTTACCCACTTGTACATGCAGTGAAACAGGACAAATACAAGAATTCACAGGGGCATTCTGCTTGCACCAGTGACTCCTCCATCTTGTCCATTACACCATGTTCTGAACAGACAGGAATAGACCAGTGTTTTATGGGACTTTTGATTGTCCTCACTTATATTAAATTACATGACTGCCCATCCAATTGTCAACCCGCACTCTAGCCCTGGCTGTAGAAAATCACACATTTTACCTACCCCCTAAGTGGTCTCCTTTGAATGAGGCAGTCAATTAAATGTACACTTTACAAGATGACATCATCACACACAACAGACAATAACGTCAACAAAATGAAAATCTGACCAAGGCTGACGTTATTGGCTTTTTCCAATGTGGGTGTATCTCAATGAGGAAGATGGGTGTGAATTCTGTTGATGTTGATGTCATCGTGTAGAGTGTACCTTTTTTAAGGATGTTTTTATTGACAGAAAACCGGGCGCTCCTTTGTGTTTTCATTGAACCGACTCTGAATCCTAACCTTGACTTTGTACACATTTTCTGCTGTGTGTATGTGTGTGTGTGAGAATCAAGAAAGAGAGAGCCCCCCAGCTAGCACTAAAGCAGTGCTGGTATTTCCCACTGAGATTCTAATTAAGAGTTCTATTTTATTGAAGAGAACCGAACCCTGATCACACATTCTCTCTGAAGAAACGCACCATTTTCTGCTCTGTCCATGTTTTTGTAATTACAGTAAGCAGGGTCTATATCATGTGTGTTTATTTGGGGCTGATGTATGGATTCAACCATTCCTTGACTGGTTACTAACTGACTTACCTGTCTGCCCAGTCATTTCAATGTCTAATTTGGATTTACATTTGGTTGGAGTTGTCAACTAACATGAATTACACGTGAAATCAACAAGAAAATGTCACCATGTCATTGGATTTAGGTTAGAAGTCGGGTGAAAAAATACTAAATTAAATTATGTTGATGACTTTTTGCAAATCCAATCAGTTTTCCACGTTGATTCAACGTTATCACACTGAATTGTATTTGTTGAAAGGATGTTGAAACAACGTTGAGTCAACCACTCTTCTTCTTCCCTCTATCTTTCTCTCCCACATGTATTGAGGAACAAACGAGGACTCCTCTGTCGGTGTCTCTCTCTTGTCTCTCTGTAATCTTCCTCTGGCCCTGTTAGAGGTGTCTTTATGGACTGACTCCAGGTTATGGTGACTCATGTCTAGAGCCTCTGACAGTAGAACAGAATAGGGTGCAGTTAAGTATAGAGAGGAATGGAACTTTTTAAGTATAGAGAGGAATGGAACTTTTCAACGTTCCAACCCCTTCACACATCTCAAACCATCAGGCAAGGTTTTCTATGCTAACCAACATATGGCAAAGATCTTGAAGAGAAAAACAACAGTCGTCGAACTGCACTAACTCAAATATATTTGAGTAGATATGTATAGAACACAATAGTATAGAACAAAATAATGTACAGGGCAGGTTGAGGTAGAAAAGGCTAAACGTACAGAGAATATAACAGAATAGAATAGCAGTGAGTCATTGACAGCCAGACACTCCTGTATGATGTTGTGGTACGCGTAGCTCTCTGTCTCCCCCTGAGGCACTGTCAGGGGATGGTTTAATTGAATGCTTAATGAACATTGGCCGGGCCCAGCAGTGTCATTAAGAGACTCCATTGATAACCTTTAAACCACCAATGGGAACACAGCCACTGAGGTGTTATGCTAAGCCTCCCAGGCACTGCACAGAACCCACACATATTAGCTGCAAAGCACACACACACACACACACACACATCCCCATAGGCATGTACAGTGCCTTCAGAAAGTATTCACACACCTTGACTTACACCAGACTTCCAAAATTTACAGCCTGAATTTAAAATGTACTGAATTTAGATTTTTTGGATCACTGGCCTACACACATTACCCCGTAATGTCAAAGTGGAATTATGTTTTTAAAAATGTTTTAAATATTAATTTAAAATGAAAAGCTGAAATGTAATGAGTCAATACGTATTCAACCCCTTTGTTTTGGCAAACCTAAATAGGTTCAGGAGTATAAATGTCACATAATAAGTTGCATGGACTCACTCTGTGTACACTAATAGTGTTTAACATGATTTGTGAATGTCTGCCTCAGCTCTGTACCCCACACATATAATCATCTGTAAGGTCCCTCAGTCGAGCAGTGAATTTCAAACACCGATTCAATCACAAAGACCAGGGAGGTTTTCCAATGCCTTGCAAAGAAGGGCACCTATTGGTAAAAAAAAAATATCCCTTTGAGCATGGTAAAGTTATTAATTACACTTTGGATGGTGTATCAATACACCCAATCACTACAAAGATACAGCCGTCCTTCCTAACTCAGTTGCTTGAGAGGAAGGAAACCGCTCAGGGATTTCAACATGAAGCCAATGGTGACTTTAAGACCATTACAGAGTTTGGCTGTGATAGGAGAAAACTGAGGATGGATCAACAACATTGTAGTTACTCCACAATACTAACCTAATTGACAGAGTGAAAAGAAGGAAGACTGTATGGAATAAAACATTTCCAAGACTTGCATCCTGTTTACAACAAGGCACTAAAGTAATACTGCAAAGCAATTCACTTTTTGTATTTTTGCGGAGTACCACTCTCCATATTTTCAAGCAAAGTTGTGTCTGCTTCATGTTATGGGTATGCTTGTAATTGTTAAGGAATTTTTCCGGATAAAATATAAAAGGAGTGGAGCTAAGCACAGGCAAAATCCTAGAGCAAAACCTGGTTCACTCTGCTTTCCACCAGACACTGGGAGATGAATTCACCTTTCAGCAGGACAATAACCTAAAACACAAGGCCAAATATACACTGGAGTTGCTTACCTAAAAGTCAGTGAATGTTCCTGAGTGGCAGAGTTACACATGTTGACTTAAATTTGCTGAAAATCTATGGCAAGACCTGAAAATGGTTGTCTAGCAATTTGACAGAGCTTGAAGAATTTTGAAAAGAATAATGGGCAAATGTTGCACAATCCAGGTGTGGAAAGCTCTTAGAGACTTACCCAGAAAGCTGTAATCGCTGCCAAAGGTACTTTACAAAGTATTGACTCAAGGGTGTGCATACTTATGTAAAATAGATATTTCTGTATTTCATATTCAATCAATTTGCTCAATTTTAAAATTAAATGTCATTTTGGGTTGTTGTGTGTAGACGGGTGAGAATTGATTTTGTTTAATCCATTTTGAATTCAGGTTGTAACGCAACAAAATGTGGAATAAGTCAAGGGGCATGAATACTTTCTGAAGGCACTGCAATGTACTGTACATACTGCATTCTAGTCATTGAACACTGGTCACTTTAATAATGTATGAGAATGGCACCGGAGGGGATGGCTGCTGTTTTACAGGCTCCTAACCAATTGTGCTATTTTGTGTGTGTTTTTTTTTTGCATAGTTTGTAACTTATTTTATACATAATGTTGATGCTCTCTTATGACCAAAAAGAGCTTCTGGGTATCAGAACAGCGATTACTCTCCTTGAACTGGACAAAGATTTTATCTTTAATGAGTCTGACGCAAAGGATATAATGTTGCCCTCAGACAAGGCCCAAATCCCTGTCAATCGTATGAAAAAATAAGGAAATACAGGGGGCGGAGATCAGGGTGCCTTGTGAGAATTAGAAGCTATGGATTACAGGCAACATCTGCACCGAGCTAAAGGCTAGAGCTGCCGCTTTCAAGGAGTGGGACACTAATCCGGACGCTTATAAGAAATCCCGCTATGCCTATTACGGACTACAAAGAGAAACCCAGCCGCGAGCTTCCCAGTGACAAGAGGCTACCAGACGGGCTAAATGGCTTTTATGCTTGCTTCGAGGCAAGCGGCACTGAAGCATGCATGACAGCATCAGCTGTTCTGGACTACTGTGATCACGCTCCGTAGCCGATGTGAGCAAGACCTTTAAACAGGTCAACATTCACAAGGCCAGACGGATTACCAGGACGTGTACTCAGAGCATGCGCAGACAAACTGGCAAGTGTCTTCACTGACATTTACAACCTCTCCCTGACCGATTCTGTAATACCTACATGTTTCAAGCAGACCACCATAGTCCATGTGCCCAAGAAAGCGAAGGTAACCTCCTTAAAGGTAACCGCCCCGTAGCGCTCACATCGGTAGCCATGAAGTGCTTTGAAAGGCTGGTCATGGCTCACATCAACACCATCATCCCGGAAACATTAGACCCACTCCAATTCGCATACCGCCCCAACAGATCCACAGATGACACAATCTCAATCGCACTCCACAGTGCCCTTTCCCACCTGGACAAAAGGAACACCTATGTGAAAATACTGTTCATTGACTACAGCTCAGCCTTCAACAGCATAGTGACCGCAAAGCTCATCACTTAAGCTAAGGACCCTGGGACTTAACACCTCCTGATCACCGAAAACGATAAGACAGCCTACAGGGAGGAGGTCAGAGACGTAGCAGTGTGGTTCCAGGACAACAAACTCTCCCTCAACGTGAGCAAGACAAATGAGATGATCGCGGACTACAGGAAAAGGAGGGCCGAACACACCCCCATTCACATCGACAGGGCTGTAGTGGAACGGGTCAAGAGTTTCAAGTTCCTTGGTGTCCACATCACCAACAAACTATCATGGTCCAAGCACACCAAGAAAGTTGTGAAAATACAACGCCTTTTCCCCCTCAGGAGACTGAAAAGATTTGGCATGAGTCCCCAGATCCTCAAAACGTTCTACAGCTGTACCATCACGCCTGGTATGGCACCTGCTCAGCATCCAACCGTAAGGCTCTACAGAGGGTAGTGCGTACAGCCCAGTACATCACTGGGGCCAAACTTCCTGCCATCTAGGACCTATACTTTTACATTTACATTTTAGTAATTTATATCCAGAGCGACTTACAGTTAGTTAGTGCATAAATGTTTCGTACTGGTCCCCCGTGGGAATCGAACCCACAACTCTGGTGTTGCAAGTGCCATGCTCTTCCATCTGAGCTACACTGGACTACTACAGTTAAAGTTGGAAGTTTACATACACTTAGGTTGAAGTCATCATTTCTCAACCACTCCACAGATTTCATGTTAACAAGTTTTGGCAAGTCGGTTAGGACATCTACTTTGTGCATGACACAAGTAATTTCTTCCAACAATTGTTTACAGACAGATTATTTTACTTATAATTCACTATTTCAAAATTCCAGTGGGTCAGAAGTTTACATACACTAAATTGACTGTGCCTTTAAACAGCTTGTAAAATTCCAGAAAATGATGTCATGGCTTTAGAAGCTTCTGATAGGCTATTTGACATCATTTGAGTCAATTGGAGGTGTATCTGTGGATGTATTTCAAGGCCTACCTTCAAACTCAGTGCCTCTTTGCTCGACATCATGTGAAAATCAAAAGAAATCTGTCAAGACCTCTACCAAGATAAATGGTAGACCTCCACAAGTATGGTTCATCCTTGGGAGCAATTTCCAAACTCCTGAAGGTACCACGTTCATTTGTACAAACAATAGTACGCAAGTATAAACACCATGGGACCAGGCAGCCGTCATACCGCTCAGGTAGAAGACGCGCTCTGTCTCGTAGAGATCAACGTATGTTGATGCGAAAAGTGCAAATCAATCCCAGAACAACAGCAAAGGACCTTGTGAAGATGCTGGTTGGAAACAGGTACAAAAGTATCTAAATCCAAGGTAAAACTAGTCCTATATCGACATAACCTGAAAGGCCTCTCGGCAAGGAAGAAGCCACTGCTCCAAAACCGGCATAATAATGCAAAAGCACAGGGGACAAAGATCGTACTTTTTGGAGAAATCCTTTCTTAATTTTTCTGGATTATATGTATTTTATTTGTATTTTTATTCACTTAGCTACAGGATGTATTTGTGTGTGAAAGAGAGAGATTATGTGTCTGTTGCATGTCTGGTGTTGCAATGTACATTTGTGTCTCTTTAAATCATTCCCCCAAAAATCCTTACTCTTATTCCTTACATCATAATTGCGTCAGTTTCCCCAGAAACAGTTGTCAGGGGACGCACTGCCAATGGGAGATAAACTGGTTGCTGTGGCGATATCCCCACATACAGAGAGCAATAATTAAAGTGTGAATTCAATATCTCCTCACAGTCCCTGTAGTTTTCCTCTCAGTCTAGGTAGTCTAGATAGATTCTCAAGGCTATCACACATGAAGGAATGTAGCCTACACAACAACAAGGGTCTACTTTCATCTTTCTTCTCCCCTGAGGTGACTGGTGCTGCTATGGAAGACCTGTTTACACCTGTTAGCGTAACGCTAGCACTTTATATGGGAGATATGTATTGCTTTTAGCATGTAACGCTAGAACTTTGTTGCAGGCTAGCTAATGGCTTTTTATTGTTTCTAGCCTAGGCATTAGCTCTGGGCGCTAACACAAGCCTCAGAGTTCAGATAAGACCAAGGAATTTTTCTCACTGCTGTTTACATCAAGTATCATGTTAGCGTAGCTCCATTAGCCTAGCGCCAGGCTGCAGCAGCACAAAGCAAATCATAAAGCAGGCAGGCAGGCCCCTTTCATCTGAAGGATGTCTGATATTGCTCTGTAGTTCTTAATAAGCTCAATGAGTCGCCGCTCCCAAGATAGAAAAATAAACAAGATTGTATTAGATGTTGTTCTCTCTCACTCCATTTTATTCACCTTCACTCTCTGTGTTCTTTCTCCTTGAAACCTCTGTTGTTTTCCCTCTCACTTGCTCTGTGTTTCTCCTTTATGAGTCTTCCTCTTCCTCTCTCTGGCTGTCATTCACTGTTTCAATGCAATTTCATTCAATTCAAAGCTTTATAGGCACACAGAGGAGCAATGAAATGTTGCAATACAATACCACAAAAATAATCAATATTAACAGTAAAACTCACTCACTCAATTTTCTGAACCTTCTCTTGCTCTCCCTCTACCTTTATCAATATAATTTTCTCTCTCTCTCTCTCTTTCTCTCCCTCCCTCTCTCCCCCTCCCTCTGTCTCCCTCCCTCTGTCTCTCCCTCCTGCCAGCCCAGTGTAGCTCTGACAGCCGCCTCAGAGTAATGGAGGCCTATACTTGGCAGGAAACGGGCATCTGCTCAATACGGCGCCGTAAACATTTGTTAACAAGCAATTAAACATGTCCTCTTTAATCCCGCTGTGGCGGGGGCGCGCAATCGCTCACAACACCTGCCCAGGACGGAGGAGAAAAGGGAGGGAAGGAAAGGAAGAGAGAAGGGCATCCTCTCTCGCTTTCTTTTTTCCACCTCAGCTGCACTCTCTAGTTCCTGTTTCATCTCTCATTCATCCCTTTTCATCCAGCTCTCTTTCCTGGTGGGAGTGGTAGAAGAACATGGTTGTGGGTGGGAGGGTCATGGAAGAGAAGGCCATTATGTGGTGGTTTAACTAAGTTTCTGGAATTGTAAATACATTACAGTAAGGGCCTGCAGTTGTCTGTCTCACACACAAACACACACATACATTACTGTGGTTATCTGTCAACTGTCATCAGGAAGACTGCTTATCCAAATACCATTCAGTGTCTGAGCTGAGTTTTCTGCTGCATGATAGGGCTTGTGTGGATGTGTGTGTGCTTAAGTCTGTACAGTGTGTGTGTGTGTGTGTGTGTGTGTGTGTGTGTGTGTGTGTGTGTGTGTGTGTGCGCCTATGCATGTACGGCGAGGTATGCAGGTATGCTGTGTGGTGCAACTGAAGCCCTATCAGGTCTCAGAATGGGTGTGTACTTGTAAGACTGGGTGTGTACTTTCATATTTCAGTAGTGGGAGTCAGTGTGTGTGAAGCAAGGTAGTAGCAAGGTTTGACAGTAATGCCATAACAGATGGACTATTGGCATTATGGGTTAACAGCTGCCTAGTTCACGCTAGGAGGTGAGCTGAGGTAGGACACACACACACACACACACACAGAGAGAGAGAGAGAGAGGCAGATTTGTCTATGCTGTGTTTATATTGATGGATCATTTTTGATTCAGGGCTGAAGAGTAGTTTGCTCCTCCTCCCTACGTGTGTGCAGTGGTTTTCGTTTACCTCCGTTCACCTCTCCACTGTTCTTTCTACTGTTTCTATATCAGCTGTTACCCATCTCTCTCTTTCAATTACATTTAAGGGGCTTTATTGGCATGGGAAACATATGTTTACATTGCCAAAGCAAGTGAAATAGGTAATTTACACAAGTGAAATAAACAATAAAACATTACACAGAAATAAGACATGTCAAATGCCATATTATGTCTATATACAGTGTTGTAACTGTGTGCAAAATAGTTAAATATGGGTTGTATTTACAATGGTGTTTGTTCTTCACTGGTTGGTTGCCCACTGGTTGTGACAACAGGTCACACATCTTGCTGCTGTGATAGCACATTGTGGTATTTCACCCAATCGATATGAGATCTGTGTAATCTGAGTGAAATATGTGTCTCAATGGTGATACATTTGTCAGGAGGTTAGGAAGTGCATCTCAGTTTGGGGGCAGTGTGCACATAGTCTATCTTCTCTTGAGAAACAGGTCTGCCTATGGCGGCCTTTCTCAAAAGCAAGGCTATGCTCACTGATTTGGTACCTATTCAAAGCTTTCCTTATGTTTGGGTCAGTCACAGTGGTCAGGTATTCTGCTACTGTGTACTCTCTGTTTAGGGCCAAATAGCATTCTATTTTGCTCAGTTTTTTGTTATTTCTTTCCAATGTGTCAAGTAATTATCTTTTTGTTTTCTCATAATTTGGTTGGGTCTAATTGTGTTGTTGTCCTGGGGCTCTGTGGGGTCTGTTTGTGTTTGTGAACAAAGCCCCAGGACCAGCATGCTGAGGGGACTCTTCTACAGGTTAATCTCTCTGTAGATGTTTTTTTTGTTATGGAAGGTTTGGGAATTTAACAGCTCTTTTCTGGATTTTGATAATTAGCGGGTATCATCCTAATTCTGACCTGGATGCATTATTTGGTGTTTTACATTGTACTGTACATTGAGGATATTTTTGCAGACTTCTGCATGTCTCGCATGAGTCTTAATTTGGTGTTTGTCACATTTTGTGAATTCTTGGTTGGTGAGAGGACCCCAGACCTCACAACCATAAAGGGTAATGGGTTCTATAACTTATTCAAGTATTTTTAGCCAGATCCTAATTGGAATGTATAATTTTATGTTCCTTTTGATGGCATAGAAGGCCCTTCTTAAGGACAACGTATTTTTGTGTGCTTTAGGGCAACGGTGTCTAGATGGAATTTGTATTTGTTTGGAATACCATTATTTTTGTCATACTGAGATTTACTGTCAGGGCCCAGGTCTCTCTCTCTCTCTTCGTCGCTCTCTCTCTCTGTTTCTCTCGCAGTCTCTCTTTCTCTTTCTCTCTTTCTGGTCTGTCTCTCGTCTCCCTCCAGACGAAGGAGAGAGAAGGATACCTCAACTTGGTTAGACAAATATCTGTCTCTTGCGCTCTCTCTCTCTCGCTTTTTCTATATACTGTATTTTACATTTTACAGTTGAAGTCGGAAGTTTACATACACTTAGGTTGAAGTCATTAAAACTCATTTTTCAACCACTCAACAGATTTCATGTTAACAAACTATAGTTTTGGCAAGTCGGTTAGGACATCTACTTTGTGCATGACACAAGTCATTCTTCCAACAATTGTTTACAGACAGATTATTTCACTTATAATTCACTATATCACAATTCCAGTGGGTCAGAAGTTTACATACACTAAGTTGACTGTACCTTTAAACAGCTTTAGAAGCTTCTTATAGGCTAATTGACATAATTTGAGTTAATTGGTTGTGTACCTGTGGATGTATTTCAAGGCCTACCTTCAAACTCAGTGCCTCTTTGCTCGACATCATGGGAAAATCAAAAGAAATCAGCCAAGAATAAATTGTAGACATCCAAAAGTCTGGTTCATCCTTGGGAGCAATTTTCAAATGCCTGAAGGTACCACGTTCATCTGTACAAACAATAGTACGCAAGTATTAACCAACAGGACAACGATCCTAAGCACACAGCCAAGACAACGCAGGAGTGGCTTCAGGACAAGTCTCTGAATGTCCTTGAGTGGCCCAGCCAGAGCCCGGACTTGAGACCTGAAAATAGCTGTATAGCGACGCTCCCCATCCAACCTGACAGAGCTTTAGAGGATCTGCAGAGAAGAATGAGAAAAACTCCCCAAATACAGGTCTGGCAAGCTTGTCTCGTCATACCCAAGAAACCTCAAGGCCGTAATCGCTGCCAAAGGTGCTTCAACAAAGTACTGAGTAAAGGGTCTGAATACTTATGTAAATGTGATATTTCCGTTTTTTATTTGCATAACTTTCTAGAAAATGGTTTTTGCTTCGTGATTATGGGGTATTGTGTATAGAATGATGAGGAAAAATGTCAATTTAAAACATTTTAGAATAAGGCTGTAACAAAACAAAATGTGGAAAAAGTCAACGGGTCTGAATACTTTCCGAATTCACTGTATACACACACACCAGTCCTTCATCCATTTCCTTGCGCCAGCATCTCCCCTAATGACTAATCCTTTTATGTATTTATAGATTAAAAGATGCATATGTGCATAAAATTATCCAATTATATTATTAGATCCAACAGACTCATGTGAGATCCAGTAACAGTCAGTCTCCCTCTCAGAGCTTTACTGTGTCATTATCTGTGTATCCAACATGGTGTTGTCAGATTTTTTCCCCATTATTAAACTTGGTTATCCTGCTAAGATCATAGTATTACTCACTGATATTACACACACTAAAACACACAGCTTTGTATATCTGGGCCTGTATATCTGTCTGTTTATTGAGTTTAAATCTCTCAAATATCATTGTGAATCTGTGCTGAATATTGGAGTTGGGCAGCGAGTGAATGAAATTAATGGACAGTAAGCGAATTCTTTGAATTTTAAATTGGAGGAAAATGTACTCCGCGACCTCACACACACACACACACACACACACACACACACACACACACACACACACACACACACACACACACACACACACACACACTGTATATATGGGCCAGCTCTTTTTCTGAGTTAGACCATAAAGACTCTCCTCTCTCTGTCTCCCTGTCCCTCTTTCACGCCACTGCACACAGACAGTGGCTGTGTCTCTCAAAGCATCCAAGTACACCTCACAGAACTTAGTCAATGGGCCAGACACACATGCTCTCTCTCTTTCTCTTTTTCTCTCCTTCTCTCTCACACACACATACATGCACACACACACACATAGTGATGTTGACCAGACAGCCATGTAAGATCTGTGTCAGGAGTTGTCTGTGTGGTGTTTACCGTAGCCACATTGAGGAGCCTGCATCTTGACATGGCAGCAGCAGATGTATGTATTTCCCTATATCATTCTTCTCTCTCTCTCTCTCTCTCTCTCTCTCTCTCTCTCTCTCTCTCTCTCTCTCTCTCTCTCTCTCTCCTCTGTTATTCCTGATTCTGATGTGTTTGTCTCTAGTTGTTTCTTGTATTTTCATTCTGTCTTAACATAGATCCTCTTTGCTCTGTATTGCTGTGTGTTTATCTAGATTGGTGTGGTTATGGTTGTGGTTGTGGTTGTGGTTATGGTTGTGGTGTGGTTATGGTTGTGGTTGTGGTGTGGGTGTGGTTATGGTTGTGGTATGGGTATGGTGTGCTATGGTATTGGTGTGGTATAGTCTGGTTATTGTATGTTATGGGTGTGGTATGGTGTGGTATGGTATAGTATGGTTATGGTATGGGTGTGGTGCACCTTTTACTGTCTCCATGTTAGCTAGACAGAGAGAGAGAGAGAGAGAGAGAGAGAGAGAGATCTCATAAGATTGCTTACTGTGTGCAAGTCTGTGGGTCTGTGTATGTGTGTTGGACCAGGAATGTGTGTGTGGTGCACTCCATCATTAACTTGTGTGTGTGTTTTCTCTCCTCAGTCGACGGGCCATACCAGCAGGACCCTCCACCCCCCTCTTCCAATACTCTCCCACTACCAGACGACCGGCGACAGAGCCGCGTCCCCGTAGAGTTCGCCGGCCTCCTCCACGGCTCCTCGCCGGCCTGCGAGACACCCGACACACCCTACCACCTCTACAACTCCAACACCAACCCCAAACTCCAAAAACACACCCCCTCGGACCCCCACACCAGCCCGGTAACCACGCTCGGTAACCACGGATACCTCACTTCGGTAACCCAGACCCCTGAATTAGGAATTGGACTGCCCCTCATCATCCCTCACACAGGAAATGAGGCGTTGGCACTGAAGACCCCCAAAGACCCCCTAAAAGACAACAGACCCCCCAAACCTCAGGTAGTCTATCGCACCATCTTCCACACCCGGGTTAACCAGAACCCCCAGAGCGCCTTGCCGTATGGTCGGAACGGGGAGGCTGTGGTGTTGAAGAGGGGTGTGTCGGGAGCTGTCAGACACAGGGAGGGGACATCGGGGCCTGGGTACGAGGAGAGGGCCTTTACCCTGGGCAGGATGAGATCCATACCTCGCAGTGTGCTGGACCTACAGCTCTCCAAGTCATTGTCCAAGTCTGACTCCAACCTGGTGGCTGTGTCGCCCATACAGGTATGTTCTGTTGTCCTGTTTATATACCGTTTTAATGTAGAAACAGTGCTGTTATTTTTAATATTCCCTCTTTGTCTTGTTTGAAATGTAAAATGTAATGTTAATTGCAGTCAAAAGCGCTGCCCCAGGCTTAATCCAACTTGATAAATGGTATTGATCCATTTGATGGATCCATTGTTAAACGTAGATGTAATGGACAATATGTATTTTTCAGGAGGAGCACCACTGGGGGTCGGGGGCTAGGGGCCAGGGGCCGGAAGGAAGCCCAGGGGACACCACCAGTCCTGGGGCCCAGCTAGAGAGAACACCCTCCTTCACAGCTGAATGGGAGGAGGTGAGAGAAACACGCGCTATGGTTGCTGTTCAGTCAGATAGAAATGTAATGTCTAGAACTTAAACAAAGAAGAAATTATTTGTTGCTTTGAAAGACGTGGCCAATTATCTGTGAGTCTGTTCTACACATGTATTTTCTGGTCCAAGAGAAAGACGACATGAATGTCCAGGTTACTTTACTTCCTCTTCTATGGATAAAAAAAAAAAAGTAAACATGTGAGAGGAAATTAAGAAAAGAGAGGAGATTGAATAAGATAAAAGGTATGAAAAATGCATGGAGAGAGAGATGGAGAGGGAGATGAGGGAGGGAGGGAGGGATGAGAGGGAGAGAGCAGTTAAATCTGCATCGTGCTTTGTTTCCTTGCCACAATACTAACGAGTATCGCGATACTGGTATCGTCCTGGCCCTACTATCCAGCAATTATACAAGAAGGGTCATCTTTAATTAGCTGCTTTGGGAAAACTCTGAATGGGAGCGCTGGGAAAAGGGGGAAACTTGTACAAATCTAAGCTATTTATACAAAACTATATATACAACTATATATACACAACTATATATACAAAACTATATACACACAACTATATATACAAAACTATATATACTACTATATATACAAAACTATATATACTACTATATATACTACTATATACATACAAAATGATATACACAAAACGATATACACAAAACGATATACACAAATGTATACACACAACTATATACACAAAACTATGTGCACACCCCTTCAAATTAGTGGATTTGGCTATTTCAGCCACACCCTTTGCTGACAGGTGTATAAAATCCAACACACAGCCACACAATCTCCTTAGACAAACATTGGCAGTAGAACGGCCTTACTGAAGCGCTCAGTGACTTTCAACGTGGCACCGTCATAGGATGCCACCTTTCCAAAAAGTCAGTTCGCCAAATTTCTTCCCTACTAGAGCTGCCCCAGTCAAGTGCTGTTATAGTGAAGTGGAAACGTCTAAGTGAAACAACACCTCAGTGAAAACGCATTCTCAAGTGATGAATCATGCTTCACCACCTGGCAGTCCAACGGACAAATCGGGGTTTGGCGGATTCCAGAACGCTACCTGCCTGAATCTATAGTGCCAACTATAAAGTTTGGTGGAGGAGGAATAATGGTCTGGGGCTTTTGTTCATGGTTCGGGTTAAGCTCCTTAGTTCCAGTGAAAGGAAATCTTAACGCTACAATATACAATGCCATTCTAGACGATTCTGTGCTTCCAACAAGTGTGGAAGAACTTGACTGGCCTTCACAGAGCCCTGACCTCAACCCTTTTGAACACCTTTGGAATGAATTGGAACGCCGTCTGAGAGGCAGGCCTAATCGCCCAACATCAGTGCCCAACCTCACTAATGCTCTTATGGCTGAATGGAAGCAAGTCCCTTCAGCAATGTTCCAACATCTAGTGGAAACCCTTCCCAGAAGAGTGGAGGCTGTTATAGCAGCAAAGGGGGGACCAGCTCCATATTAATGGCCATGATTTTGGAATGAGATGTTCGACGAGCAGGTGTCCACATACATTTGGCCATGTAGTGTATTTGTTCTGTTTTGAGCACAAATGCAAGAGACAGTTCTGCTATATAAGCAAGAGACTGCCCACAAGGGAAGGCTCACTAAAGAACGGTATGTACTTATAGGGATAGTGCTCTTAAAGGGGCAGTCTGCATTTGATACATCCATAAAGGGGCAGTCTGCAATATCCATTTTTGGACTTCTAATTTCATTATATACCCATTGATTCTTCAAGAATAGAACTTCTAAATGCCTCATGAGCTTAGTCATACCCCATCAGAGCCCAGAATATAAGCTTGTTTTACTCCAATGTTTGTAGACAAAGTAAATGTAAACCAGCAAAACATGGTTAACACTGTAATTTTGATATATGTTGGTTATAGTTCTCTAGCTCCATCCCTCAGCTTTTTACCTAAACAGTAGTGGAAAGAACGCTTTGTAATTTTTTCCTGTTTTCCTGACCCTGAAAATGATGCCATGCAGGTAAACCAGTGTAGGCTACATGGGGCCCATTCACTCTTAGCTGTTTTTGGTCATAAATGCTATGTTGCTAACGTTAGAAAATTGTGATCTATTGCTTTTGTACTCAAACCCAATGTGTGAATCCCAATTTTCCCATTCAATAGACTACTTTAAAATTAGGAGTTGTGTCATTTGGGTGAGCTCTCTTATCTTAGATCAGTGAGTCGGCAGTGATGTGGTAGCCCCCATAGGCAGTCATTGAGCCTGTCATTTGTATGGTGATGCGCTGCATAGTTGAGTGTGTAACAGCAGGTCTAGGGTCAGATTCCTGCTGTGGAATCCCCCTGTAGACGAGCTTAAAGGCAGACAGAGGCTTCTGAAGCCGTAACCCAGATGGTTTCTCTTTTTCCTCTATCTCTCTTTCTCTCTCTTTCATGATTTCCCATCCATCTTCTCCCCTCCTTTCTCTCCCTCCCCTTCTTCCTCCTCCCTCCAAATCTCCCCATTTTCTCCTTCAATCTCCTCTGTCCTCCTCGCCTGTCAACTCAATAAAATTAAAAGGTGATTGCCATTCATTTGAATTTATAACGACCATGTCATCAATTTACATATAGGCAGCTAGAGATACAGAATTAACATTTTCTAAATGACAACTCTGTCTCTCTCTCCTCTCTTTTCTCCTTCTCTCCATTCAGATTGATAAGATTATGAGTTCCATTGGGGCTGGCATCAGCACGGGCACGGGCTTGGAGGGGATCAAGAAGAAAAATGCAGGTAAACACATAGTCAGAAACTGCACTGAACTGAAATCCCCAGCTTCCATACCTCCTTCCTCTCTCTCATTCTCTCTCTTCTCATCTCTCCCTCTTTCCTCCTCCTTCTGTCACTCCCCCTCTCACCTCTCTCTCTCCTCCTTCTCTTTCCCTCTATCTTCCGCCGTCTTTCTCCATCCTCCTGCCTCTTGCTCTCTCTCTCTCTCCCCTATATCTCTCTCTCTCTCTCTCCCCTCTATCTCTGTCCTCCCGCTTCTCCTCTCCTGTGCATGTGAAGCATTCCCTTACCATGGTTACCACGGAGAGAAATGCTGTTTGCGCTATGTGCTAAAGCTGCTGTCTCCCACCAACGCACATGCACCCACACCCACATTGTCTCTGTGTGTGTGTGTGTGTGTGTGTGTGTGTGTGGTGGGGGGGGCAGCTACGCTCTCAGACAAAGAGGCTCATCTGATGGCTATTGCTAGCTGTGCGAGGCACTGAGATAGAGGGATGGGGACAGAGAGAGAGGGGGGAGACAGAGAGAGAGGGGGGAGAAAGAGAGAGAGGGGGGAGAAAGAGAGAGAGGGAGGGGCAGGGAGTGAGATATCGAGAGAGGGAGAGAGGGAGAGAGAATCCAGTTTAGTGTGGGAGTACTTGATAAAGAGAATTCTACCAAGCAGGCAGCTCTCCCTATCTCCTTCTCTCTTGCTCCTGCTCGTACACACACACAAGCGAGGCGTACAGGCAGGCAGGAGCAACAGCTGAGAGTGTGAAAGGAAAGCACGAGCGCAGCAAGACAAGCGGATCTATCTTACCACCTCCAGCTTCTGCACCCTCTCTCATGGATCTTACCCCCAGGACGGCACCTCTTCTCTGGATCTAACCCCAGCCCTCGCCCTCCTCTTTTCCCATTCCCTGGATCTACCTCCAACCACCCTAAACTTATCCCCCTATCCCCCAGCACCCTAGCATGCTTCGTCCCTCCATTTTAACCCCTCAGCCATGCTCATAACCCTCAAACAAGCCTAACCCCAACCCCCTATCCTCCAACCCCCCCATCCATCCTCCCCCTCTCTTTCCCCTCTCTTCTACCCTCTTCCTTTACCATGGCGGGCTCGTTCGACAGCCACATTGCCCGCAACATGATGTGGCAGTGCCAGCTCTCCCAGCCCGACTGCCGGTGTTACCGGGTAGATGGGTATTCCCTCCTGAAGCGTCTTCCCCTTCATCCCCTCATAGGTCCTCGGTGCCCCATGCAGTCTGTGGGCCAATGGCTGGACAGCATTGGACTGGTCCAATACGAGAACCACCTACTGGCCAACGGCTTCGACAACGTGCAGTTTATGGTGAGTAGATATGGAGGGGGAGAGGAGAGGGGGAGAAAGGGAGTTGCGTCTAGATTTTGTTACTTGTGTTTTTGTTGGGTTTGTGTCGTTTTCTTGGGTTTTCTGGTGGGTTTTGTGTGTCTTCTATCATCTCTTTCCTTCATACTATCCTTGTCTATCCTCTCATCTGCTCTTGTCTGCTCCTCTCCTTTCCAACCTCTCTCTGCTCCCTTTCTCTCTCTCTTTCTGTCTCTCTCCTCTTTTCTCTCATTGCATTATTATTGTCTCTCTCTCTCTCTCTCTCTCTCTCTCTCTCTCTCTCTCTCTCTCTGTTTACTGTTCCCTTTTCGTTCTCTGTCCTATCCTTCATGTTTCTCCATTCCTGTAGGTATCCCACACAACACACCTCCCAGGCAATACACCCCCAGTCCCACAAGACAGTTGCACAACACACAGACTACGTACAAAACACACACACACACACACACAGGCAACAAACGTAATCCAACACACACACACAATTATGTGAACTATCAGTGTTTTCCTCTTTCGTCATCCCTCCTTTCTTCTCCTCTTTCATCTCTGGGAGCCTGGAGAGAGAGACTACATGCGTACCATTTAGAATGCAGGAACTTCCTCCATGGCATTTCACTGTGTGTGTGTGTGTGTGTGTGTGTGTGTGTGTGTGTGTGTATTGATCTCACTGTGACAGGTCACATATGTTTTAGCTTGGTCTGTACATGTGCATGATTAAAACTCATCATACGTGACAGGGAGTTTTTGGTATCGGTTCAAGACGTGTGTGTGTGTGTGTCAAATCAAATTGTATTCGTCACATGCTTCGTAAACACATGCTTGCTTGTGTGTGTGTGTGTGTGTGTGTGTGTGTGTGTGTGCTCTCTTTCTGAAGAGCATAAAAGACTGTGGAACACCAACCATCTTCTCAGGGACCTGTGTTGTTATCAACAGGGAGGGAGGGGTAGAGAGAGGGAGGGAGACCAAGGTAAAGAAAGAAAGAAAATATTGAGAGGGGGTAAATGACGGAGAGAGAGAGAGAAGAGAAAAGCCTGAAAAAGAAAGATGCATAGTGAGGGGGAATGTTTGTGTTCCTTCCTTCTCTTTTACAGCTTTATCACATGACCAAACATCTTAATGATGATACAACAAGATTCAATGCAACCCTGCATCTGTGTGTCTGTGTACAGCTCTGTAACAGCCCCTGTGTAGTCTTTATTCATGGATTATACAAGAGAGGACGTCCAATTGACATTCAAGCTAGCAGCCACCATGACTGTATCTCCATACAGAATGAATTTCATAGCACCCTAAGGCTAAAGTCCTTTATCCTAGTAATAGTTATATTTGCTGCAGTCTGACTAGAGAAGAATATGCTTGAACCGGTACAAGTGCAATGTTAAAGAATACAGTATATAATGTACATACGATGTTGAGAACTTACAATATCAAGGCAACCAGCTGCAATAGGATTTTTTGTTTGCACAACATTTGGGCATATTCTCAAGTTGAATTGTATGTTCACTCAACCTTGAAATGTGGACATACAATTAAACTTGAGAATGTATTCTGGCTTATTTGTATATTTCCCTGTGTGCCTCTAAATTAATCTCTCTATGACAATACATTATATATATCATAAGAGTTTTCTTTGAGGGCCTAGTTACACCCTAACGCAGTTGTCTGAAACTCCTGGTTTACTGACCACATCAAGCCTGCAAGCCACATATGATGTGTAGTTCTTATTGAAATTTCCCCCCCCCCCGGGGGATCAATAAAGAACCTATCTATGTATCTATCTATGTATCTATCTATGTATCTATCTATGTATCTAGCTATGTATCTATGTATCTATGTATGTATCTATCTATGTATCTATCTATCTATGTATCTATCTATCTATGTATCTATCTATCTATGTATGTATCTATGTATCTATCTATCTATCTATCTATCTATCTATCTATCTATCTATCTATCTATCTATCTATCTATGTATCTATCTATGTATCTATCTATCTATGTATCTATCTATCTATGTATCTATCTATCTATGTATGTATCTATGTATCTATCTATCTATCTATCTATCTATCTATCTATCTATCTATCTATCTATCTATCTATCTATCTATCTATCTATCTATCTATCTATCTATCTATCGATCTAAAAAAGCAGCTATCTATCTATCGATCTAAAAAAGCAGCTATCTATCTATCGATCTAAAAAAGCAGCTATCGATCGATCGATCTAAAAAAGCAGCTATCGATCGATCGATCGATAGATAGATAGATAGATAGCTGTGCCCCTGTGCCTGTTTCACTGGGACCTGCTGCTGTGATGAGACACTAATTCACTAGTGCTTTTGCTGTTCGTTAGGCCTACTCATCTTGTTGGCTGATGAGAAGTAAATGTAGACGGTTCTACCAATATCTCCAATATGCACCTCGGAATTGGATAAGGACTCGCGCAGTTGCGTCCCCGACATGTCTGTCTTCACTTGTAGCCAGTGAGAAAGACCTGATCACTTAATGGAAAGCTGATATTTATAGGTTGAATCCACTTCAATGCTATTTTGAAGTCCACTCAACTCACAGAATATCGCTGATTAAAAAATTGCTTAAATTGCTTTTTTAGTGTGGTATTTACAGTAGTATTGGTTTGGGTGGTGTAGGACATGGTTTTAATGCAGAGAGAGAGCGACTGCCTATACAGTATGTGTCTGAATATGTGTGTGTGTGTGTGTAATGAGGGTTTTTGCGGGTGTTGGGTAGTCCTCCTCCCAGCCATCTCTCTCTACTCGCTGTGACCTGCATCTGTTTCTCTGGTTGCCCTGGTAACTGCAGCACCAGTGGGCAGAGCCATCGCAAGGTTCTGTACAGGCAGTTCAGCTCTCTTTGTAGTGTGTGTCTACCATCCATCTATCCATCCATCTAAATTATAATTTTGACATAACCCCCACTGACCTGCTGCTGTAATGATGAGTTTATGAGAATTAACCTCATGTCCCAGCACTGAGCTCCGATTAAATCTCTCCCTCCGTCTCGGACTCTGTCTCTCTCTCTCTCACTATCCATCTTTCTCTGTTTTTCTCTTCTCCCTCTCGGTCATCCACCCCCTCTCAATATTTTATTTTTCTTTATTCTCATTCTCTCTAGATCTGTATATTTCTCTCTCTCTCTCTCTCTCTCTCTCTCTCTCTCTCTCTCTCTCTCTCTCTCTCTCTCTCTCTCTCTCTCTCTCTCTCTCTCTCTCTCTCTCCCCCCCCCCCCCCCCCCAGTTCACCCTACCCACTGTAGCACCTTGTGGTCGGATACCAAGCAGTTGCCATACCTGTCAGTGATGCAGCCAGTCAAGATGCTCTCAATGATGCAGCTGTAGAACTTTTTGAAACTTCCTTAACATTAGAGACTTCCTGTTAACAGAGACACACCCTCCCCCTAGCCTTACCCAAGGCTGCCGTCCTGTTTAGACGATGCATGTTCACCGACGTAATCTCGTTAGAAGGCCGACTTGCCTGCCTCTTTATCGCTGACGGTTCCTCTTTCGGGTCCTGGGGATTAGGGATTAAGCAGAATGTCCAGAGCTGCCGACTTGTTGAAGTAGAAATCTTCATCCAAATCGATGTTAGTGTTCGCTGTTCTGAAGTCCAGAAGCCGATTTTGGTTATTATAAATTATGCCGGAGACATTATGTACAAAAAAAGTTAGGATTGATGAGCATAGATTTGAGCACGTGAAGCCTCAATTTCAGAAAATGCTAATTTATCTAAAATGTTTAATTGGTGTTACTGTCATTGGTGTTACTATCATTGGTGTTACCGTCATTGGCATTACCGTCATTGGCGTTACTACCTCTACTGCTGGCACAATATTATCATAATGGTATAAATTATTTAAAGTAATTAAGCTACCATGTTAGTTGATTTAGAATGTGAAGATGTACCCAAATACATTTTAATTAAACAAATCTAGAAGTATTTTTTTTTCTCAAATTCTTTTCCCAAATGTACTGTAATTCAAGAATGACCCACATACCATCACCCACACGTACCATCCTATCCCCGTCATTCCCTACCCATTAGAATTATATTGTTAGTCCAGCTCGCTCCCAGTCAAAAACTGCTGAGGATCTCTGGCAGAAGTTCTGAGAGTTTTGGGAATTATGTGATCCTCGCTTGTTTCATTTTTTTATTTATAAAAATCTGTGATCTCTTCCCCTGCTCTGAAATGCCTTTAGATATAATTAATATTGAATAAAGCCGCGCCGAAGCTTCTGCCAAGTCTCTTTCAAGCACCAGGGTTACTTCAAGCTTCCCTATTGCTAGTTTCTATCTCTCTCTCTTTCCCTGACACTGGAACATTCCGGCTTCAACACTAACTCGCTAGGTAGTATTTTTATCTTCTGTTTCTCTGTGAGGTTTCAGCCACCAAGCTGCGAGGGAAACGGTTTGAGCTTTTTCCTTCAACTAGGAAACCTCAACGCGGTACACAGCATTTTGTATTCATATGATGTTGGTTGACAGAGATATATGATTGAGTTGGTTTCCATAAGAGCCTGAGAACAACAGCTATGCTATTGAGAGGACGTTTTTTCCATTACAGTTGCATGTCAAGTTCATGTGCTGGAATTGACTAGAGCCCAAATAAATTTGACCTTAACTCTGCTCACTACCTCTGCAGTAAAGCCTACTTGGATCAACACGCAAACAGAGACACACACACACACACACACACACACACATTATTCACACATACATTACACTCATGCGCGTAACAATACACACACACACACTCCCTACTTTACTCAAGCTTTGTAGTTGTTACCTTGAGAGTTTCAGCTCTGTCCATAATAGAGGGCCTGTAAGGGGTGTGGTCTGTCACCTTAACCAGCCAGTAAAAGACAGCGTTGGTTTGATTGATGTACGGATAGGGCGAGCGGGGTGGTGCCTGTCGTCATGGAGATGGGTGAAGATACATTCTGTATTTACATTAAGGGGTCGTTATGACGGGGCTTAAATGGAGACAGAACTTTCTCCTGGCGTAGACACAACACTAGATAATGCAGCAGTGTGTGTGTGTGTGTATCGGTACACGCATGTGTGTAATGTATGTGTGTGTGCAATAGTTAGTATGTAGTAAATAAATTATCCCATTCTCCTTGTGGAGTTCTCTGTATTAAGCCTTTTGCCCCATGCTACCTCTAACCCCCAACTCTGTTGATCAGAGGAGAGAGAGCATTCTGCAAAAACATCCTCCGCATACGTACGTACAACATAAAACACCAAATACTGCATGCAGAGCAGAATTAGGCCGTTAACCGCTAATTATCAAAATCCAGAAAAGAGACAACCACCTAAAAGTAAAGTGATTCTCAAACTTTCCATAAGAAAGCCATCACCTACAGAGAGATTAACCTGGAGAAGAGTCCCCTCAGCAAACTGGTCCTGGTTCTTTGTTCACAAACACAAACAGACCCCACAGAGCCCCAGGACAGCAACACAGTTAGACCCAACCAAATCATGAGAAAACAAAATATAATTACTTAACACATTGGAAAGAATTTACAAAAAAAACAGAGCAAACTAGAATGCTACTCTGCCCTAAACAGAGAGTAAACAGAATACCTGACCACTGTGACTAATGCAAAATTAAGGAATGCTTTGACTACAGTATGTACAGACTCAGTGAGCATAGCCTTGCTATTGAGAAAGGCCGCCGTAGGCAGACCTGGCTCTCAAGAGAAGACAAGCTATGTGCACACTACCCAAAAAATGAGGTGGAAACCTGCCAAATGCCTGCCAAATGTATGATATATTATTTTAGTAAAGTGTATTATTATTTGTTATATTTTATTAAATTAACACACAGAGATATTGCGATATTTCATGGTGTGTTGAACAAGTACATCAAAATCACCTGGGAGCATGAGCAGCAGTGTGCATTGAATTGTGCAGTGTAGCGAGGGTATAGAAATGTAATGTTATAGAAAATGTATATAGAACAAGCATCTTTAAAGACATTCTCTTCCAGAAGTTATGTTTATTCAATACATTGCATTTCTATACCCTTAGTCTAACAGCTTCCTTTCCTCTTCTCATTTCTTTGTCTCCTTTCCTAGATAGGACCAGATAGGTTTTCAACATATTGCTGTAATTTGTCTAGCATTTTGCAATCAATGGTCGTGAAGGGAAGAGGATGAGAAAAGAAAGCAATTTCTAACCATTGAGATGCAGCCAATGATAGAGTAAGTCATGGTAGAAGTTAGCCGGATGAATCTATCCCGATCCTAACCTTTACTGTCATGAAGTTTAGAAAATAATATCCTCCCTGACTACGGGTTGTTAGGGGAAACCTCTACCTACCCTGCTAATGTCGTCATTAGCTCAGGGGTCAAAGTTGAAAAAGTCATGGAACCCCAGAGCAGATCAGATGTGATTACATGGGCTGCGTCTACACAGGCAGCCCAATTCAGATTTGTTTTCACTAATTGGTCTTTTGAACAATCGGATCAGCTCTGAAAAATATCTGATTTGTAAGTGTCTGATGTGATTGATCAAAAGACCAATTAGTGATAAAAATATCAGAATTTGTCTGCCTGTCTATACCCAGCCATAGTGTGTGTGAGTGTGAGAGAGAGAGGGAGGGAGAGAGAGAGCGGGAGGGGAAGAGAGATTATATGAATAGAAGTGAAGGGCAGACAGAACAAGACAAACACCCTCAGCCTCTCCCTGTCAGAGACCAGCGGCGAGTGATTAGTCATGTCTTTGAAGCCCAAGCCATCCGTCTCTGCCCCGGCTCTGGGTGCCATTACTCTGGTCTGGCTGTGTAGGGCTGTGACTGTAACAGATGCTGGGGTGTTCTGGGCTCTCTTAATCAGCCTGAGAGGTCTATCGCACAAGGGCACTAGAGGAGGCTGGGTGTGTGTACAACTGTATTCATACCCTAAAGTATTGCTCCTTACATACTAATATAATACAATAGCATCACATTACCCTAATATACCACCCCCTACAGTACATAAATTCAACAAAAGCCCATGACTCTTGGTCTGTAGAGTGCAGCAGGTTAGAGGTTCACGTTGAGGATGAATGAAAAAGATGGAAGTGAAATCTGCCATTCCATTCCTCCTTCATACCTCTTCAGTGCTCCAGATTGTTATTGTCTAGCCAGGCCGAGAGAGGGAGATAAAGAGAGGGGAGGAATGAGATGTGGAGGAGTGACATGTTCAGTCCCCCTACCAGGTGTGATTAGTGTCTGGGCTTTAGTACAGCCTGAGGCTGGGGTTCCACAGAGAGACAACCCCCAACCCCTTTCTCTCTCTATGTTTCTTCCTCTGACTCACATTCTCTCTCACTCTCACAAACACTCTCTTTCTGTCTTTCTCTTTGTCTATCACTCCTTCTCTCCTCTGTCTGTTGTTCAATGTCTTTCTTTCACTTGGACTCCCAAGTGGCGCAGTGGTCTAAGGCACTGCATCTTAGTGCTAGAGGCGTCACTACAGACACCCGCTCGAATCCAGGCTGTATCCCAACCAGCCGTGATTGGGAGTCCCATAGGGTTTGGCCGGTGTAGGCAGTCATTGTAAATAAGAATTTGTTCTTAACTGACTTGCCTAGTTAAATTTAAATTTCTCTGTCTATCTCTGTCTATCTCTCTGTCTCTCTCTCTCCCTCTATCTCTCTCTCTGTTTGTCTGTCTCTCTCTCTGTTTGTCTGTCTCTCTCTCCCCCTCTCTCTCTCTCTCTCCCTCTCGCTCTGTTTCTGTCTCTCTGTCTCTCTCTCTAGCTCTTTCTCTCTGTCTCTCTCTCCCTCTGTTTCTTTCTCTCTCGCTCTCGCTTTCTTCTCTGTCTCTCTTGCGGTCGCTCGCTCGCTCACTCTCTCTCTCTCTCTCTCTCTCTCTCTCTCTCTCTCTGTGTCTCAGTAAGAGAGGAGAGTGATAGGTCTCTAAAGGTCTTACATCAGATTAATTAGATGCCCTACTTCTTTGTAAATAACTAAGACACCACTTAGGTTATTGGTAGCCATTTATGCAAGATACCCCTCACAACAAGGCATTGGCATGGGTGGAGTAGTGAACAGAGGTCTCTGCATAAGAGATACACAAATTGGCTCACTGAATCCGCTTATGATGTCACTGATCAATGGAATGATGATGTCATGTGTATGTTCCCCATGCAGGGCAGTAACGTGGTGGAGGACCAGGACCTGCTGGAGATCGGGATCCTCAACTCAGCCCACAGACAGAGGCTGCTACAGGCCATACGCCTACTGCCCAGGGTCAGTACTGGGTGTGTGGGGGTGTGTGTGTGTGTGTGTGTGTGTGTGTGTGTGTACTGAAAAGTAAAAATAGATGTAGCATCATTAGGATTCTGTGGAGGTAGAGGGGATAACATTAGAAGATGACCTATAAACCAGTCTAAATGAAATATTGAGACAATCTATTTGGCCGTTACTGCCTTAATGGAAAGATTCACCCATTTTGAATGTTATATCGTATTTGTGCATCTTTGACCGATGTTCTGTCGATTCCTGGGGTCATTTAATGTTTTGATGTGTATCTGAGCTATTCACCAATAGAACGTCGCTCAGAGATTCTCAAAAACAATATAACATTCAAAATGGTTGACTCTTTCCTTGTGCAGTCACACACACAACCACACACACAAACACACACACACTCAAAACCACACACACACTCAAAACCACACACAAACACACAACCAATATAGCCAACTAAGTGAGAGATGAGGATAGAATGAGTAGAGAGGATAAAACGAGGGAAAGAGAGCTGGGCTGTTGTGGTACAGTACAGATAGAGAGAGGAACTCTGGATAACCAATCTCCTTAACTATCATCTGCAGTCAGCACTTTCCACCTCTCATCCCTGCAAAGTTTTCAAACGACAGAGAAATACACTCTCTCTTCCTACCTTTCTCTTCTTCCTGCCTCTCTCATCTCCCTGTCTCTCATCCTCCTGCCTCTCTCATCCTCCTGCCTCTCTCATCTCCCTGCCTCTCTCTTCTCCCTGTCTCTCTTCTCCCTGCCTCTCTTCTTCCTGCCTCTCTTCTTCCTGCCTCTCTCTTCTCCCTGCCTCTCTTCTTCCTGCCTCTCTCTTCTCCCTGCCTTTCTCTTCTCCCTGCCTTTCTCTTCTCCCTGCCTTTCTCTTCTCCCTGCCTTTCTCTTCCTCCTGCCTCTCTCATCCTCCTGCCTCTCTTCTTCCTGCCTCTCTTCTTCCTGCCTCTCTTCTTCCTGCCTCTCTTCTTCTTGCCTCTCTTCTTCCTGCCTCTCTTCTCCCTGCCTTTCTCTTCTTCCTGCCTTTCTCATCCTCTTGCCTCTCTCATCTCCCTGCCTCTCTGATCTCCCTGCCTCTCTCTTTTTCCTGCCTCTCATCTCCCTACCTCTCTCATCTCCCTGCCTCTCTTCTCCCTGCTGCTCTCTTCTCCCTGCCTCTCTCTTCTCCCTGCCTCTCTCTTCTCCCTGCCTCTCTCTTCTCCCTGCCTCTCTCTTCTCCCTGCCTCTCTCATCTCCCTGCCTCTCTCTTCTCCCTGTCTCTCTTCTTCCTGCCTCTCTTCTCCCTGCCTTTCTCTTCTTCCTGCCTCTCTCATCCTCCTGCCTCTCTCTTCTCCCTGCCGCTCTCTTTTCCCTGTCTCTCTTCTTCCTGCCTTTCTCTTCTCCCTGCCTTTCTCTTCTCCCTGCCTTTCTCTTCTCCCTGCCTCTCTCTTCTCCCTGCATTTCTCTTCTCCCTGCCTCTCTCTTCTTCCTGCCTCTCTCTTCTTCCTGCCTCTCTCCTCCCTGCCTCTCTCTTCTTCCTGCCTCTCTCTTCTCCCTGCCTCTCTCTTCTCCTTGCCTCTCTCTTCTCCCTGCCTCTCTCTTCTCTCTGCCTCTCTCTTCTTCCTGCCTCTCTTCTCCCTGCCTCTCTTCTTCCTGCCTCTCTCTTCTCCCTGCCTCTCTTCTCCCTGCCTCTCTCTTCTTCCTGCCTCTCTTCTCCCTGCCTCTCTCTTCTTCCTGCCTCTCTTCTCCCTGCCTCTCTCTTCTTCCTGCCTCTCTCTTCTCCCTGCCTCTCTCTTCTCCCTGCCTCTCTCTTCTCCCTGCCTGTCTCTTCTTCTTGCCTCTCTCTTCTCCCTGCCTCTCTCTTCTTCCTGCCTCTCAATTCACCCTCACTGTGTGGGAAGAAGGATGCAGATTTTAGAAAAATGTAACACAATGTGTTCACTCCAGTCCTAACTCTTCTTAAAAGTAGGAATGCCAAATCCTTATTACTTCAGATATATCCGCTTCTTTGAGAAAAAGCAGAATACTCTGAAGTCGTGTTGACTGTATTGCAAAAGAAAACGCGGAAACACACTTACTGTGGAATATATTCTCACTTCACAAAGGCCTACACCACACCAAGTACAAATAGGGAAATAAGATGCATTTGCCTAATCCTTGTAGATATGAAGGGATTAGATAGCTATTCTTTAAGCAATATGGAACTAGCCCTGCCTCTCCCTCTGAATGGCTAGGTGGGATTTTCTCTATAATGCTTATCATGTCCTTGGGGGCTAAGAGTTTATGAAATTCAGCATCTTATAATAAAATTCTCTATAAAATATCCTTTCCCTCCTGCCTTTGTCCAGTTTGAGCCTTTGATGGTGCACTGTAGTTTTAATGTCATTTTAATGTCGGTTAGGACATCTACTTTGTCCATGACACAAGTAATTCTTCCAACAATTGTTTACGGACAGATTTTTTCACTTATAATTCACTATATCACAAATCCAGTGGGTCAGAAGATTACATACACTAAGTTGACTGTGCCTTTAAACAGCTTGGACAATTCCAGAAAATTATGTCATGGCTTTAAAAGCTTCTGATAGGCTAATTGACATCATTTGAGTCAATTAGAGGTGTACCTGTGGATGTATTTCAAGGTCTACCTTCAAACTCAGTGCCTCTTTGCTCGACATCATGGGAAAATCAAAATAAATCAGCCAAGACCTCAGAAAAAATATTGTAGACCTCCACAAGTCTGGTTCATCCTTGGAAGCAATTTCCAAATGCCTGAAGGTACCACGTTCATCTGTACAAACAATAGTACGCAAGTATAAATACCATGGGACCACGCAGCCGTCATACCGCTCAGGAAGGAGACGCGTTCTGAGATGAACTTACTTTGGTGCGAAAAGTGCAAATTAATCTCAGAACAACAGCAAAGGACCTTGTGAAGATGCTGGAGGAAACGGGTACAAAATAATCTATATCCACAATAAAACGAGTCCTATATCGACATATCCTGAAAGGCCACTCAGCAAGGAAGAAGCCACTGCTCCAAAACCTCCATAAAAAATGCCAGACTACGGTTTGCAACTGCACATGGGGACAAAGATAGTACTTTTTGGAGAAATGTCCTCTGGTCTGATGAAACAAAAATAGAACTGTTTGGCCATAATGACCATCGTTATGTTTTGAGGAAAAAGGGGGAGGCTTGCGAGCCGAAGAACACCATCCCAACCGTGAAGCACGGGGTGGCAGCATCATGTTGTGGGGGTGCTTTGCTGCAGGAGGGACTGGTGCACTTCACAAAATAGATGGCATCATGAGGAAGGAAAATTATGTGCATAAATTGAAGAAACATCTCAAGACATCAGTCAGGAAGTTAAAGCTTGGTTGCAAATTGGTCTTCCAAATGGACAATGACCCCAAGCATACCTCCAAAGTTGTGGCAAAATGGCTTAAGGACAACAAAGTCAAAGTATTGGAGTGGCCATCACAAAGCCCTGACCTCAACCCTATAGAAAATGTGTGGGCAGAACTGAAAAAGCGTGTGCGAGCAAGGAGGCCTACAAACCTGACTCAGTTACACCAGTTCTGTCTGGAGGAATGGGCAAAAACTCACCCAACTTATTGTGGGAAGCTTGTGGAAGGCTACACAAAACACTTGACCCAAGTTAAACAATTTTAAAGGCAATGCTACCAAATACTAATTGAGTGTATGTAAACTTCTGACACACTGGGAATGTGACGAAAGAAATAAAAGCTGAAATAAATAATTCTCTCTACTATTATTCTCACTTTTCACATTCTTAAAATAAAGTGGTGATTACTATGATTAAATGTCAGGAATTGTGAAAATCTGAGTTTAAAGGTATTTGGCTAAGGTGTATGTAAACTTCCAACTTCAACTGTATATATATATATATATATACACCCCCGGTCAAAAGTTTGGAATATTACTCATTCAAGGGTTTTTACTTTATTTGCTCTATTTTTTACATTGTAGAATAAAAGTGAAGACATTGAATCTATGACATAACACATATGGAATCATGTAGTAACCAAAAAAGTGTTAAACGAATCAAAATATATTTGATTTGTTTAACATTTTCTTGGTTACTACATGATTCCATATGTGTTATGTCTTAGTTTTGATGTTGACAGTCTCTCCTTCCCTCTCCCCTCCCTGATTTCCTACCTCCCTGCCTCACTCACTCCTTTCCTGCCTCCCTCCCTGCCTCCCTCCCTTTCCTCCCTAGTTTAAGAGTGTCCTGTATCAATGCTCTTCATATCATCTAGTGACAGTCTGTTCCCTCCTTCCTCCTCCAGGTGCGTCCTATCGGCTATGACGGTAACAACCCCACGTCAGTGGCTGAGTGGCTGGAGTCTCTGGAGCTGGGAGACTACACTAAGTCCTTTCTGATCAACGGATACACCTCCATGGAACTGGTCAAGAAGATCTGGGAGATAGAACTCATCAACGTGAGTTTATTACTGATTATTACTGGTGGTTATTACTGGTGGTTATTACTGATGATTACTGGTGGTTATTACTGGTTATTACAGATTATTACTGATTATAACTGGTGGTTATTACTTATTATTACCTATTATTACTGGTGGTTATTACTGGTGGTTATTACTGGTTTGTATTGTGCTTGCTGAAAGCACACTACTGTTATGGTTGCAGAGTTGGTTGGTTGTTTGGTTGCAGGGTTGGATGGTTGGTTGCAGGGTTGGTTGCTTGGTTGGTTGCAGGGTTGCAGGGTTGGTTGGTTGGTTGCAGGGTTTGTTGGTTGGTTGGGGAAACCCTTGAGACATTTTCTTTCTAGTACTTATTGTACTCTGCTGAACTGTAATAGCAACCTAGTTTGTCTGTAATAGCAACCTAGTTTATCTGTAATAGCAACCTAGTTTATCTGTAATAGCAACCTAGTTTATCTGTAATCGCAACCTAGTTTATCTGTAAAAGCAACCTAGTTTATCTGTAATAGCAACCTAGTTTGTCTGTAATAGCAACCTAGTTTATCTGTAATAGCAACCTAGTTTATCTGTAATAGCAACCTAGTTTATCTGTAATAGCAACCTAGTTTGTCTGTAATAGCAACCTAGTTTGTCTGTAATAGCAACCTAGTTTGTCTGTAATATCAACCTAGTTTGTCTGTAATAGCAACCTAGTTTGTCTGTAATAGCAACCTAGTTTATCTGAGTTGTTCAGAGCTATTCTACTATATGTAAGAACTTTCTGTGCATCCATGTCAAGTTTCAGACACACAGACACACATGCTCACACATGCTCACACATGCTCACACATGCTCACACACACACACACACACACACACACACACACACACACACACACACACACACACACACACACACACACACACAGAAACACAGAAACACACCTCCTGTATTTAGTGGTCAGAGTTGATCGAATAGAGTGCCTGCTGGTTTCTGTGAGAAGAGAGGGAAGAGAGGAGGATGGTTTATTTTCTCTCCTCTCCAGTGCAGTATAAAGGGATGACTGATCCACTGGAGGAGTTGGAGAGAGAGAGAGAGAGCGAGAGAGAGAGGGAGTTATATAAGCACTTGGGATGCAATGTCTCACAACACCGGGAAAACCACCCACACTGTTTGTCCAGGGCGATGCGTAACACCGCTGTGTAGGATCTCTCAATACTTGTTTGTGTACTATTCAGATGGAGGAGAGAGATGAGGAGAGGAAACGGCTGTAGAGGATTGAGATGCACCCCCTGTGTTTGATAGTGAGAGGAGGGTGTAGTTTGAGTTAGAGCCACAGGAGGGTAGAGATGAGACTGGCAAAGAGATTCACTTCTGCACAAAGCTGTGTGTGCGTGTGTATGTGTGTTCGTGTGCATGGTGTATGTGCACTCCCGTGCGCGTGTGTGTGTGTGTTAATTTCAGTGCAATAGTTAATCTCTGTCAGATGTGGGACTCCCGCTCACATTATTATTAATTAAAACACATCGCTTCATTAGCGCTTGAGAGTGTGTGTGTGTGTGTGTGTGTGTGGTTCCTCACTACCAAGCATTGAGAGCATGACTCTCACTTCTTACGTCTGATTACTGTATACAAAGTACACATGTTATTGTGAAACTTAGTTTTCTAACGTCTTTCATGTGATGTGTGTGTGTGTGTATCAGTACTATTTCATTTGGGTTAGGGGGTTTCCACTGCGCCACACTGACACTGGAGACTGAGAGAAAAAGAGGACTGCAGCAGGACTTTGTCTCTGGGGTGATGGAGAGGTCAATGCCAACCAATCATGATCAAATAAAAATTGAATTAGATAATAATTAACAAAAGGCTTTTTGTCCCTAAACAGAGAATACCTAAACACTCTGACTGACCCAAAATTAAGGAAAGCTTTGACTATGTACAGACTCAGTGAGCATAGCCTTACTATTGAGAAAGGCCACCATAGGCAGACCTGGCTCTCAAGAAAAGACAGGCTAATACTACTCACAAACTGAGGTGGAAACTGAGCTGCACTTCCTAACCTCCTACCATCTATCGGGTGAAATACCACAGTGTGCCATACCAGCAGCAAGAATAACCAGCGAAGAACAAACACCAATGTAAATACAACCCATTTTTGTTGATTTATATTCCCTTTTGTACTTCAACACATTGCCACCACACACACAGAGAGAGAGAGAGAGAGAGAGAGAGAGAGAGAGAGAGAGAGAGAGAGAGAGAGAGAGAGAGAGAGAGAGAGAGAGAGAGAGAGAGAGAGAGAGAGAGAGAGAGAGAGAGAGAGAGAGAGAGAGAGAGAGAGAGAGAGAGAGAGAGAGAGATTTCTTGATTGCTTTCCCAGTAAATCACTTTATAATCGCTATGGGCCACAGATTCTGTGGCGACCAGGGAGACAATGGAGAGGCGGAGGCATTGTGGAAAGGTTTAAAATAGAACTAGGTCTGTGTACGTACGTATGTATGCAGGCCTGCTGTTGTGGGATTAGAACAGTGTTGCTCCAGAAACACCTCATAATCCTTCCTATTCTCCATGCACAAACACACACACACACACAAACAACTGACTTGGTAGACCGGTTGCAAGAGCTTACTTGTTGCAACTGTCAATGAGAGAGATGTCAATGCTTACGCATTTAGAATAGATAGCCCGGTCTATTGCTATGATGACTAAGATGTGGCTGAATGTTGGAGAGACAGAGCATTAACATAACCATGCACAAGATGGCGCCACACCTTTTCATTTCAGCTTTCCTCCTTGTCAGGTAGACAGAGGGTGGCAACACTCCATTAAGACACCTAGAGGAGGAAAAGGCTCTGAGAGCGCAGAATTAAGTATTTAGGAAATTCACTGTGATTGGAAAGCTTTCTAGAGAGTTAAAGTAGCAGAGAGGTTGTTATTTCCCCCCAGGACTTCCTCTTAATGTGGTTTTCCTGACCCTCGCAGATCAGTGTTAATTTTGGCACTCTTTTGTAGATTTACTCAAGTCTTAGTCATTTTGTCTTTCTTTTTGTGCCACCAAATGTTTGCATATAGGCTACTGGTAACGTTACCAGGACCACGTTCAGTTGTTCCTTATTCAACATGTCAGGGAACCATGTTTGTTTTACATAGCATATTTCTATCTGAACGTTCCAAAACATTGTGTCCTGCTGAACGCACCCCGAGTTGTTAGCGATAGATAGTTAATGAGGTAACATGACTGAACAAGGTGTAGCCTAAACAAATGGTTAACGGTCCGGTACACAAGTAGCCTAGTTTTAGAATGGACCGCGATAGGCTTTATGAATGTAAAATGCGGCCCACCAATGCGCGATAGAAAGAACAAAACAGAAAGCGCCATTATGGGTCATGTCTTTTGAATTAGAAACAATACATTGGTAGCTGAACTAGAAGTCTGGTAGATAGCTAACCAGCCACCACCAGTCTTCTAGTTAAGGTGAAGCAAGAGAGTTGCCTGCGCAATGTGTGTAATCGTAGTCGGAGCCGAAGAGGAGCCTGTCTGCTCACACTCATCGCTTGCTCCACTGCAGCTCACCAGCTGTGTGACACGTCCTTCCCACTGATGAACAATGCCGCTAATATTAATTGTACTTGTCACAGAAAAGCTCTCAATCTCTTAAAAAATGTTTTGTCATTTTTTTGTCTATTTAATCAGTTATAATCTTGTCCATTGCCACTGAAAAATAGGTGTTTGACGAATATTAATGTCACTATATTTGTTGACAGTATCTCAGACAGAAAACACGTTTGGAGAGTATGTGTGTGTGTGAGGTGTGTGTGCGTGGGAATTGTGTTTGTGCATGTGTGTATTAGTGAGTTAAAGCTGTGAGATCTTGTGGAAAGCAGACGTTATGTCTGTTAAATAGGACTACTAGCGATAACTAGTGTGGTCTACCTGGGCTGACAGGTAGGTGTTGTTAGGTGGCAGTGTATTACTCCATGCTCATTCCTTGCATGTGAGGGCGTGTATCTGGGTTAGTGCTGTAGGGTGCTCAGTGCCACATTCTTAGTGTGTCTGTCTTTGTCTGTCTTTGTGTGTCTTTGTGTGTGTGTGTGTGTGTGTGTGTGTGTGTGTGTGTGTGTGTGTGTGTGTGTGTGTGTGTGTGTGTGTGTGTGTGTGTGTGTGTGTGTTGGGCATGTCTGTCTGCATTCCTCACTGATCTTATAATATGCCCCTTGAAGGGGAAATAGCAATAAGACAGCCTGTAAACTGGACACACAGATTTAACATTTTAGTTATTTGGCAGACGCTCTTATCCAGAGAGACTTACAGTTATTTAGCACATACATGTTCATACTTTTTTCGGACTTTTCGTACACGCACACACACACACACACACACACACACTGTTCCCCATCATTTTCCTGGGATAATATCCAGTCTTGAACACAGTAATGGTGGCCGGTCAATAAGTCATCAAGCCAGTAATAATAGTTTATCCTTTTTTATCCCAGCTCTACCCTGTTGCCATGACACCTCAGCTAGTAGTTACCATAGAGACTATGCATGTGAATGGAGGATGAAGGAGTTTAAATCAGATGTGTCCCTTTGTTTGTGTATTTCATACCTTCTCGGTCACCTGTCCAAATGCACTGTGTGTGTGTGTGTGTGTGTGTGTGTGTGTGTGTGTGTGTGTGTGTGTCACCTTCTCTGTCACTTCTCCAAATTTCACAGATTGTTTCCCATCACACCACCAGAAGGTTCCTGCCTTCGTTAGCCACAGCACACACACTGCTGGTCAGTTGGACGCTTCTAAGCCACAAATTGAATCTTAATGCATGTTTTGTGTTAGGATGATTCTTTGTAGGAGGTTGTGTGTGTGTGTGGTCCATATAGGTACTGTATGTGTGTGTTGAATGCGTACTGCTTGTAGGCTATCTTGATAGAGGCGTGAGTAACGTTAGTACTTGGTGTTAATTGGTGTGTGGGTGGTTTTGCCTGAGAACTGTACAGTGCTGCATGTGCTGCTATGTTTCACTCTCTGACCATTGATTGATAAGTCCTATGGTAGCGTAGAGTAGAAGGGGGAGTCAGAGATGCTGTAACATTAACTTGATCTCCACTATAAAAAGCATCTAGACATTATCTCACATTTCTTTTAGACTAGCAATTAGTTTTCAACAGCAGAGATTTGTATAAGCCTTGCTGTCTGTCTCTCCGAATTTGCAACATTGTTTCAATATTGAAATTCGATCTCCAGCTGTCCAATAGGGATGAGACAGACAGGCAGACAGGTTTTCTCAGCCAGTCGAAATCATTAATCAGCTGGCATAATTTTTATGGATTTAAACAAAGAAATGTCAATAATAAACAGGTCAAACTAAATTAAATGCAGCTAGTTTGCAGTCTTTCCAGCTTCAGTTTCAAGTGATTGTGTTAGCTGTGTTGTTAGCTAGCTCGTCTGAACAACACATTTTCTATGCTAGGCGAAATCATGCATCATTAGCTCATTGTTATGGATGTATCCAAATAAATGTCACTAGAAAACAGCTTAAACAAATGCAAATGTAGCTACTTTGCTGTTATTCTGGCTGCACTGTTTGACGTGACTCTAAGTTAGCCATAGTTGGCTAGCTAGCAAGCAAGAGATAAGAACGTTGCCAGCCAGCATTGCAATGGAACATTTTTGAATTAACGACTGGGTCGCTTGGGTAGCAACCTTAAATTTGTCGGGACTATATCTTGTGGAATGATGAAATAGTATGAATAAATCATAAAAATAACGTTTTTTTTATGAAAATATATCAATCATTATTTGAATATGTTGGTAAGCTGATAAAAGTGATAATGCCAATATATCCTCCAAACACCAGCTTCTCGGGCATGATCACTTCAACATAGTATCACATGAATGATACTTATAGTTAGGAATGGGATGACGTGAAGCCAAGCTAGATGGCTTAGGTTTCATGCATTATACACACACACACGCTCACTATAGCATTCAAACACACACATATACACACACACACACCTGTTGTCAAGTCGCATCTCTGTGTGCGCATGTGTGTGTTTAATTCAAGTTTCAACACATGGGTCCTATACCCAAACATTACTTAACTCTTTACAATGATGATATTCTCTGGAAAACCCCAAAGGAGTCAGAGAACCTGAGGACAACATGGGGGGGAGAGCTTCAGTCAGCCATGCTCTGTTAGCGTCATGTCATTCTATTCTAGGCTGTAGTATGGTGTCAGATTATAAAGGGTGACTTAGTTCATTTGAGACTGGTAGAGAGATATGCAGGGACACACAGGAGCTCTGTGCTACTGGTATGCACTGACATATACACACACACTCATTTAGGCACACAAACACCACACTCATTCACTCACTTCACTCTATCACTGTCCTACACCGGCAGCCAGTGTGCATGAGCCCGTCTCTGGATGGGCCCTGCATCTCCATAGTAACGAGATGGAGAGAGAGAAAGAAGGAGCAGAGTAGAGCGGGGGTTTCAGGCAGAGATGTAGGAGAGACAGTCTCTCTGTCGCAGCTGAGGAGTAAGGAGGAGTGGCAGAACGAGGGAAAACCTCTGGAATCTGGAGAGGGAGAGGGAGGGAGAGAGAGATAGAGGGAGGGAAAGAGAGGAAACGAGAGGGAAAGGAAAGAGAAAAGGGGCAGTTTACAGAGAGGAGAGAGAGAGGGGGCAAAGTGTGTGGAGCAGAGAGAGAGAGAGAGAGAGAGAGAACACTCCACCTCTTTTTTGCTATTTACTGCTGGACTGGATTGTGACTCACAGCTAAACAGAGCTACATATATTAGCCCGTGTCTCTGAGAAGGAGAGGGGGAGCACACAGCTCTGGGGGAAGACAGAGAAGAGCTGGTGGAACTGAGTGTTCCTCTCGCTAAGACCTTTCGTACGGAATACCCCCTACGGAAGAAAGGTAAGTCATCGGGGAATGAAAAGGGGAAATAATGATTAGAGAGACAGAGAGGGCTTTGGAGTGAGGGGGATGGAGATACTGTACAGAGAAAGAGAGAGAGTGAGAGGAGACCGAAGGAGAGAGGAGCGTTATTGGTGTTGCTTTGAGAAACGCGTTCTCCATCGATTCTATTGTTCGGTGCTTGCTGCTGCCTCTTTCTTTGTGTTTTTTGTAGTCTGGCTTTCTCTCTCTCTCTCTCTCTCTCTCTCTCTCTCTCTCTCTCTCTCTCTCTCTCTCTCTCTCTCTCTCTCTCTCTCTCTCTCTCTAACGTTCTCTTTCTTTCTTTCTTTCTTTCTTTCTTCTCTAGAGGTTGTGTGTTCTATAGGGTGCAGTTGCCCGAGGGGATGGGAGCATATGAAAAGCTTCTGTGCAGTTCATCATTACTACTGACTAGTGACTATTCTGTGTGTGGTGTGCGTACCTGCCCATATTTGTTTTTATCTGTGTGTGTTGTACTGTACACAGTTGCATAAAATACAGATTTGTGTCCTGCTGGGCTGGGGATTGCTGTGGCTGTGCAGCATTAGTGAAAATAGTGTGTGTGTGTGGGGCGGCTTGCACACATTTATAGCATATATGCCTAACAGGCCCTGAGGGCTTGGTGTAGATGGACCTCTCAGATCTCCTGTAGGGACTCTAGCTGTGAATGACCCTTCAGCCCTGGTTCTGTCTATGTCTGTTCATCACATTTAGAACACATTTTTATGTACTTGCGCATCAACTTACATGATTTAAATCTCTCTCTGTCCCTCTCCATTCTTTTTCAGTACTCCCACTCTCTAAGTTAGGACATGTAAGAGAATTGCACACTAGGTCCTGGAGGGAATGGAAGCAAGCCTCACTATTGCATTAGGTGGGAGTGTTAGGTGGTATACAGTATCTTGCGAAAGTATTCACCCCCCTTGGCATTTTTCCTATTTTGTTACAACCTGGAATTAAAATTGATTTTTCGTGGGGCTGCATTGTATCATTTGATTTACACAACATGTCTACCACTTTGAAGATGCAAAATATTTTTTATTGTGAAACAAACAAGAAATAAGACAAAAAAAACTGATAACTTGAGCGTGCATAACCCCCCCCCACACCACACACAATACTTTGTAGAGCCACCTTTTGCAGCAATTACAGGGGTATGCTTGGGGTATGTTTCTATAAGCTTGGCACATCTAGCCACTGGGATTTTTGCCCATTCTTCAAGGCAAAACTGCTCCAGCTCCTTCAAGTTGGATGGGTTCTGCTGGTGTACAGCAATCTTTAAGTCATACCACAGATTCTCAATTGGATTGAGGTCTGGGCTTTGACTAGGCCATTCCAAGACATTTAAATGTTTCCCCTTAAACCACTCAAGTGTTGCTTTAGCATTATGCTTAGGGTCATTGTCCTGCTGGAAGGTTAACCTCCGTCCCAGTCTCAAATCTCTGGAAGACTGAAACAGGTTTCACTCAAGAATTTCCCTTTATCATCTGACCAGAGTACCTTCTTCCATATGTTTGGGGAGTCTCCCACATGCCTTTTGGCGAACACCAAACGTGTTTGCTAAATTTTTTCTTTAAGCAATGGCTTTTTTTCTGCCCACTCTTCCGTAAAGCCCAGCTCTGTAGAGTGTATGGCTTAAAGTGGTCATATGGATAGATACTCCAATCTCCACTGTGGAGCTTTGCAGCTCCTTATGGGTTATCTTTGGTCATTTGTTGCCTCTGATTAATGCCCTCTTTGCCTGGTCCGTGAGTTTTGGTGGGTGGCCCACTCTTGGCAGGTTTGTTGTGGTGCCATGTTCTTTCCATTTTTTAATAATGGATGTAATGGTGCTCTGTGAGATGTTCAAAGTTTCAGATATTTTTTTATAACCCAACCCTGATCTGTACTTCTCCACAACTGTGTCCCTGACCTGTTTGGAGAGCTCCTTGGTCTTCATGGTGCTGCTTGCTTGGTGGTGCCCCTTGCTTAGTGGTGTTGCAGACTCTGGGGCCTTTCAGAACAGATGTGTATATATACTGAGATCATGTGACAGATCATGTGACACTTATTTAACTAATTATGTGACTTCTGAAGGTAATTGGTTGACCCAGATCTTGTTTAGGGGCTTCATAGCAAAGGGGGTGAATACATATACACACACCACTTTAATTTTTAAGAATTTCTTTAAATAAGCCAATTTTGACTATTTTGTGTATGTCCATTACATGAAATCCAAATAAAAATGTATTTAAATTACAGGTTTTAATGCAACAAAATAGGAAAAACACCAAGGGGGATGAATACTTTTGCAAGGCACTGCAGGTAGATTACATAGGTAGGTTAGTGTAGTGATATGGGGGCTGATGCGGTTATTGGTGTTAGGTGGTGTATAGGTAGGTTACATGAGTAGGTTAGTGTAGTAATGGGGGCTGATGGGGTGTTAGGTGGTGTATAGGTAGTTTACATGAGTAGGTTAGTGTAGTGATATGGGGTTATTGGTGTTAGGTGTTAGGTGGTGTATAGGTAGTTTACATGAGTAGGTTAGTGTAGTGATATGGGGTTATTGGTGTTAGGTGTTAGATGGTGTATAGGTAGTTTACATGAGTAGGTTAGTGTAGTGATATGGGGTTATTGGTGTTAGGTGTTAGATGGTGTATAGGTAGTTTACATGAGTAGGTTAGTGTAGTGATATGGGGTTATTGGTGTTAGATGGTGTATAGTTAGTTTACATGAGTAGGTTACTGTAGTGATATGGGGTTATTGGTGTTAGGTGGTGTATAGGTAGTTTACATGAGTAGGTTAGTGTAGTGATATGGGGTTATTGGTGTTAGGTGTTAGGTGGTGTATAGGTAGTTTACATGAGTAGGTTAGTGTAGTGATATGGGGTTATTGGTGTTAGGTGTTAGGTGGTGTATAGGTAGTTTACATGAGTAGGTTAGTGTAGTGATATGGGGTTATTGGTGTTAGGTGTTAGATGGTGTATAGGTAGTTTACATGAGTAGGTTAGTGTAGTGATATGGGGTTATTGGTGTTAGGTGTTAGGTGGTGTATAGGTAGGTTACATGAGTAGGTTAGTGTAGTGATATGGGGTTATTGGTGTTAGATGGTGTATAGGTAGGTTACATGAGTAGGTTAGTGTAGTGATATGGGGTTATTGGTGTTAGATGGTGTATAGGTAGGTTACATGAGTAGGTTAGTGTAGTGATATGGGGTTATTGGTGTTAGGTGTTAGATTGTGTATAGGTCGGTTACATGAGTAGGTTAGTGTAGTGATATGGGGTTATTGGTGTTAGGTGTTAGGTGGTGTATAGGTAGTTTACATGAGTAGGTTTGTGTAGTGATGGGGGCTGATGGGGTTATTGCACAGCTGCTATTTGGGACTTTACCTTGACCAATCTCACCATATAGAGAGGAAAAGTGAAAAAGAGAGTAGGGGTGGGAGGAGAGAGAGAGATGAAGGAGGAGAGAGATGTGGAAGAGAGAGGTGGGAGAGAGAGAGTCAGAAGAGAGAATGGGTTGGGGTTGAGAAAGGAGGGAATTCGAGAGAGAGAAACGGAACAAAAGAGGGAGAGAGTGGGGTGAGAGAATGAGGCAGGTTGCAGCAAGACAGCAGACATGTTTTCCACAACAGCTGTTGAGCAAACAGAGTGGAGGAGAAGATGAATAGAGGCAAATCCTACCACCTGCCCCTGTTTTACAATGACGCCAAGTGACCAATCATAGCCAGCCACTCTGCTGCTCATCCTGCCCCACCTGACCACCTGGCCAATCAAATCATCACCTCACATGGGGGTTGTGACACGTACAATATTCTGCTTAATTGCCGACCATAAATCATTTTACACTTCAGTCAACCTTAATAGATTTACCTAGATTAGTCCTACTTATTCATTACTTCTCAAACCGCAGCCTATTCCCTATATAGTGCACTACATTGACACCCTATTCCCTATAGGGCACTAATTTTGACCAGAGCCTGTTCTGATCAACAGTACAACACTATAGGAAGCAATAGTTTCTTTTGAGATTACATCACCTTAGCCAACTGAACTGTGTCGCTCTGACCAAACAAGTAGGATTCAATGGTGACATTTGTTTGGGTCATTTTGAGCAACATGTGTTTAAGGAATTTTCACAGTCCGTTGAAGCGTCATTGATAGATCACGGCTAGCGTGTGTATGCTAGTGTGTGTACGTGTGTATGTTTGTGAGTGCACTTGTGTGTGTATACTTGCATGTGTCCATGTTTGTATAATAGATCCCTTTTGTCCATTCCACTCCTCACACTGTGTACCATTATATAATCACAGCATAACCAAGAACTAACATATCCTCTGATGGGGAAGAACACAGGAAGAGAAATAGTGACAGCATTAGAACTGTGCAGTGATTGGTTCACTGAGGCCTATAGAGAAATAGTGACAGCATTAGAACTGTGTAGTGATTGGTTCAGCGAGGCCTATAGAGAAATAGTAACAGCATTAGAACTGTGTAGTGATTGGTTCACTGAGGCCTATAGTCTCCATCCCAAATGCAGCCTATCCCCTATATAGTGCAAAATAAGTCAAAAGAAGTGTACTAGGAAGGGAATAGGGTTCCATTTGGTGTGAAGATGGAGACTCTTTTTGGCTGTGTGAAATCGGTTTCATCAGAGGCTTTGAAGTACCAAACGTAAACGTTCCTTTTCATCATAACCCAGAATATCCCATATGAATGGTTATTACATTTACCCAGCCTGCCCATGTATTCATGAGCTCACTTGTGTGTCAGGGGGGTGAGTTTGTGTGTGTGTGTGTGTTTCCTCCAGCATTTGTCATGATTCTCCTCCATTTGGCACTATTTCTGTCTCTCAGACACAAGCAGAACACACACACACACTCAGCCAATGCTCCCATCACATTTAACACTATCTATTAATGGAGATGTATCCATGGCTCAGGTAGTTTTACAAAATCTCCTCTCCGATTGGCTCTTAAGGCTGCTGGTGAACAAAATAAGCTTCCCCATTGGTTCTCTGGAATATACTATTTCCTGTGGATGGCCTCTGTATCAAAGCCCATGTATCTGTTCACTGAATTATTATAAACGTACATCCTGAAAAACACATACTGTATAGATTGAAGATCAGTTTGAGTAAGCAAAGCCCACCCATCTCAGCCATAGCAGTGTCTTTTTTCTTTACTGTACAGTGGTTGCTAGGTAACCAGTGGTCTCTGGTTTCCCTCCAGTTGTCCCCGGCGATGAGGAGGAGTGGCGCTGGTTAAAAATGGATTAGGAAGAGAGAGTGAGGGCAGAGTCTTGGTCTCCACTCTGATAGTGATGACCCTTGGGACTGTGTCTGTCTGTATTGTCTGTATGTGTATGTGTATGTATGTGTGTGTGTGTGTGTGTGTGTGTGTGTGTGTGTGTGTGTGTGTGTGTGTGTGTGTGTGTGGACTAGAACCTGCACTGCAACAGTCGAGCAGCAATAGATATCCCAGCCAAATCAATTCCAATCAAGATAGACAACACAAGGGTCTTGAGAGAGACTAACTGATAAAAGACAACCGTTGTGATAAACCAGTGTCAACACGACTATGGAAAACATCCTGGTATTGTTTGTGGTAAAAGACACACACACCAGATCTGCGCATTACTATACAGTAGACATGACTTGTTGAAGGTACAGTAATATAAACAGTGTATTCAGGTGGTCACACTATGCTGCATTGTGTAAAGCTACAGTCTGTGATTTAAAAACTAACAAAAACAGGGTCCCTGCTACTTCTTTTGGTACACAGCTGTAGCTTTAAGCTAGGGCTAGGGATTCTGTGGCCTATGGGGACATTGTCTCTTTCTTGATATTTATTTATTTATAAACACAAACCAACAGAAACAACACAACCACCTGATACATGCCCACACCTGTCCATGTACACACAAAAACACATTGCTAGCCTGGTTAAACTAGACTGAATGCTACCAAACAATAAGGAGCATATTGTTTAGTCTGGTTTGACCAGGCTAGGCCAATGCAGTCACAATCCCTTCCTGTTCCCTTCCTTTTAATCTTACTACTAATACCAGACACATTTAGACCCACAACTGATGATGGAGATCAAAATCACTGTGGGTTTTCATGCAGTCAGTCTGTCTGCTTCCCAAATGGTACCCTGTTCCCTAAGTAGTGTACTACATATGACCATGCCCATAGGGCTCTGTATTGCACTACATAGGGAATAGGGTGCCATTTAGGATTCAGTCTTAGATCCTTAGTGACAGTGACTGGAGTTCACCAGCCGTTCTTTGATCCAATGGAGCCAAGGCAATGTCCTTGAGCTCAACCAATCCAGTCCATGAAAGATTTGACCTGGAAAGGATAAAAAGGTTGATGGCTTGGGGACTTCTGATTTGGTTATATTGACAGGCTGGAGGACGCACATACACTCACACGAAAGCGCATACACACACACACACACACGGACACAAACCAATACAGACACGGCCACGATGTCTGAATGTGGTTGTGGTCGATGGAGTGGAATAAGAGCAGAGCTTTTAGGCCCTTCAGCCTCATTTTCAACCTCAAAGCAAACGCTTTTGGACGTTAGGTCCATCCGAGCAAACACGTCACAGGACCAAGCTCTCTCACCAGGCAGGTACAATGGTCTTGTGAGCACAGACCGTGATTTGGCTAAAGTTTCTCCCCACATGCCGCCCTCAAATATCTGCTCCAATGAGCCGGCCTGTCAACCTAACTCTCCCATTGGTCAGAGAAGGCATCCCATTGTGATAGGATCCTAAATTAGGGAGAAGTCCTTGTTAAGGTCCAGTGATTTACCAGTGGTCAGTTGCAGCCAACCGTATCCTTGTTTGTCCACCAGTCCACAATATGTATCTGTTTGAGTCATTATTGTAGTTAAGCAACATGTTTTGGCATGAAAGTCTTACTAGGGTGGCATAGTCAAGGCTTCCGTGCTGAAACATGTGGTTTTTGTGACTCAAATTACTAAATTGTAACAGTGTCTGAATATACTTATTCTATAACAACTCTTTTCATTCACCTTCATAGGACTTGGATGTAGGGACAGAACTCTTTTTCCTGACTGTCACTGTAATCAAAGTTGACTGATTGTGTGTGTTTGTGGTCTCTCCTCTGGCATTGCAGTGGAGTTTAGAGGATTAGAGTCGTTACCTTATCTGTCCCGGTTAAACCTGTAATCAGAGCTGTTCCCCTGGACTAACGGGAACGTTAACGGAATTACTTAATCGATCAGCAAACACACACACACGTTGGCACTAACTCTCTTCAGAGTGAGCAGACCATACACTCTCACAGTGAGGATAGACAGACCGACACAGGCACACACACAGACTCTAGACAAAGACTAGTGGCTACGTCCCAAATCGTTTCATTTAAAGGAAGTTGGTCAACACCGCAGGGCAAGTTAACCAGCTTGATCCCTCTGGCAATGGAGAGGGAGGGAGGGAGGGAGGGAGGGAGGGAGAGAGGGAGAGAGGGAGAGAGCAGTGTGTTATGATGATTATGTGTAATATAAATATTCCCTTTTGAAATAACTTTGTGTATTTCCACTGTATCTTGGGATTGGCAATGTGACCTAGTGGCTTATCATATCAGCAGAGAGTATTGGATTGAATGAAATTGAATATGGAGGCAGGAAGGGAAACAATAGATGGAGTGAGAAAAGGAGTAGAGGCTAGAGCCACTGTAGCAGTCACTCAGTCTCTATATGCAGACAATGAATTTAATGTAAATGCAAATGGGAGCATTGTGCAGTCAGGCACACGTACTGTAGAGAAAACACACACGTACTGTAGAGAAAACACACATGTACTGTAGAGAAAACACACACGTACTGTAGAGAAAACACACACGTACTGTAGAGAAAACACACACGTACTGTAGAGAAAACACACACGTACTGTAGAGAAAACACACACGTACTGTAGAGAAAACACACACGTACTGTAGAGAAAACACACACGTACTGTAGAGAAAACACACACGTACTGTAGAGAAAACACACACGTACTGTAGAGAAAACGCACACGTACTGTAGAGAAAACACACACGTACTGTAGAGAAAACGCACACGTACTGTAGAGAAAACGCACACGTACTGTAGAGAAAACGCACACGTACTGTAGAGAAAACTCACACGTACTGTAGAGAAAACGCACACGTACTGTAGAGAAAACACACACGTACTGTAGAGAAAACGCACACGTACTGTAGAGAAAACGCACACGTACTGTAGAGAAAACGCACACGTACTGTAGAGAAAACGCACACGTACTGTAGAGAGGGAGGGAGAAAGCGTGCTAACAGTAACTGGTCAGGTTACATTGAAGTCCTCGTCCATCCAGAGTTGACATTGTAATGTACTAAATAGCGTATGTTTTGGTCAAACAAAGAACAAGAAGTGTGTGTGTGTGTGTGTGTGTTCGTGACTGCGTGTTGGTTGTTTTTACCAAACATCCTCGGGGGTAAAAACACGGCGCCATTGTAATGTGTGTGACTATTGTAACTGTTTGTTTCCAAAGCTACAGGTGAACTTACACAGAGGTGGAGGCTCATGCAGTCAGAAGGTGAGGTAGATATTGGGTGTTTTTGCCGAGGTGTCAGTGTGTAGTAACAGATGCGGGCTGGAGATGAACGAATCAATAACGCGCGTGTGCGTGCGTGTGTGCGTGTGTGCGTGTTAGGTAATGGAGGTAGCGTAGGGAGAGTCATTAGGCTCGCGGCTAGGTCTCAGACTCACTCTAATTAACAACTCTCTAGCTGGAACACACACCTACATCCTCCTTCCTCTGTCCTCTCATCCACACATAGACACACTCACAGACACACACAGAGACACACACACACACACACACAGAGACACACACACACACACACACAGAGACACACACACACACACAGGGACACACACTTGCATCCACTGCCTTTTGGGAGAAGAGCTCACTGCCAAGACATCGTATGAGCCACACAGACAAACACAAACCTAGTGTGCGTGTGTGTGTGTGTTTCACTGCAAACCTAATTACCTTGTAACGGTGGACCAGGCTGGTGCCGTTATATAATAATCATTCTAATAATGATGTTACATATGTTCTGCTCTAGGTGTTTTTACCGTTATGACACGTTATGCCTTCTTTGAAAGATTCTGAATATATTAATGTTTAGTAGAAACACTTGTATGTTTTGCTTATTACAACCAGTGGAGGCTGATGGGAGGAGATATAGGAGGACCGGCTCATTGTAATGGCTCGAATGGAATCAATGGAGAGGTATCAAACATATTGAAACCACACGTTTGAGCCAATTCCATTTATACCATTCCAGCCAATACAATGAGCCCGTCCTCCTATAGCTCCTCCCACCAGCCTTCTCTGATTACAACATCTGTTTTTACCTCAGGCAGTCACATTTGATGTCACCATATCACCATTGTTATAAATGTGATATTGTCAGTTTATTATTGGGGTGTTTTTACTATTCCAGAGTGCCTCACTACCAATAGCAGTATGACTTTAATCTAACACTCTCATAACTGTGTTTTACTTCAATGGGGCCTTATTAGATGCTTAGTACATGTTGATTACACGTTAATTACACGTTGAATACACATTGAATACATGTTGATAATTCTAACAGTTGTGTTGATAGGTTGTTGACGTGTCTCTCTCTTCCTCCCTAGGTGTTGAAGATCAGTCTGATAGGACACAGGAAGAGAATCCTGGCCTCGCTGGGAGACAGGCTTCACCAAGACCCTCCTCAGAAACCCCCACGGGCCATCTCCCTACGGGTAAGTGTGTTTGTGTGTGCAGTGCCTGTGTACGTGTGTTTATGTGTGTGTGTGTGTGTGTGTGTCTCACTCTCATCCTTCCCAGATGGCAGCAGTCCCCCTAGAGACTGCAGACAGAGATTCAGTGATCTTAGGGGAAATATCTCTACTGCTGTTGTTAGCCTTCACAAGTCTCCCGGCAGACACAAAATGGATGCCGCCAGGACCACAATAGCACCGCAGTTTGCCATCTCCCTGCCGGTCCTGGATACTAATTACTAGGTTCTGGATTCCATTCCCCAGTGTGTATGGGTCTAATGTTCAACTAACAGAGGCCCGGGAAATGCTTCACCTCCTGGGACTCAATTTGATCCGGCAGCCAGGATGTGGCTGCTCCTCTGCAGCCTCTCAAGGCCCAGATGTCTGCTTTCATTCCATTTAACAGATCGGTCTAGTCAGAGGGGCTGGGCTGTGTCTCCACTGCAAATCTAGTCTGATATCCACGTCCAGAGCCAGGCTACTGAAGGTTTATTCATCATAGCATATTGCTGCGTTCCAAAAGCATACCACTAGAATACAACTTGCATGCTCAATACACACAGTAGCTTCATGTTAAGTGGTATGCCAGTGAAAATAATGAGAACAGTTAAGCAAGGCTATCATTATGTAGTGGAGTCATTATACCATTATTGTCTCTCCCTAATTTGTGCCCTCCCTTGAGGCATGCCCACATTGGGAATAGCCAGTAGTGGCGGTCTTGGCAGACTTGACCTCTCTTTTAATAGATACAGCCTATCATGGAGCCTCCAAAGCATCACATGACACCCTTCAACATCATTTAATAACCCCTCCCCTCTGTCCATCCATCCATCCTCCCAGGAGCCCGGTGGCTGCAACACCCCTCCCCAGATCCTTCCGGGCCAGGCTGCATACAACACGGCGGGTGTCCCGGGGGGCTCGTTGGACGTGCAGCACCTCATCATGCAGGCGGACGCACGGCGCCGCCAGCGCTCCAACGACAACTACTTGGAGGAAGTGCCTCGCTCCAAACTGGAGCGGCAGATGGCCCAAGTCAGCATGGTGAGAGGGGGAGGGAGGGAGGGAGGGAGAGGGGAAGTAAAAGGACTGAAGGAGGAGAGGGGGAGGGGAGGGAGGGGAGTGGGGGAGGGGAATAGACAGCAGCCTCTCATAATCTCACAATTATTTTCCTGTGTGTCCCTATTTGACCTTTTTACCAAACTACGAAAGCGTCATAATTAATAAAATATGAAATATCATGTACATGAGATTCTTCAAAGTAGCCACCCTTTGCCTTGATGACAGCTTTGCACACTCGGCATTCATGGTACTGTATGGTAACCTCTCTACCAAAATCCATTATCATCCTTTTCAACCTCTCCACCAACCTATGAAAGCACGGTCGGTGAGTCAGAGGCATCTGGGGGAGCAACTGCTCTTAAGCGTTCCTTTGATCTTCCCCGTTTAGGGTCCGTCCGGAGTGTGTGTGAAAATTGTGTGTGCGCAAGTGTGTGTGATTCACAGAGCTTGTCGCACCAGACACACTCTTATGTTTATACACAACCGACTCCTTGAAGTGCGTTTGTGTCACGACTCAAAACATTGGCCTCTTTAGAGCTGCGCTGAGGTGAGTGCAGTGAGTCAGCAAGGTCTTGTAGAGGAGATCATTATTGAGAGATACTTCTCTATTCCTCTCGCTCTCACATACTCTCTCTCTCTGACGTTTTACTTTCCACTCTATCCTTCCTCATCTCTCCTTTTCTCCAACTTTTCCCGCCACATTGCCTCTCCCCCATTGCAGCTGAGGCAGATAGAGATCATGCCCTGGGCCTCATCACAGGGATAATAAGGCTTTCTCTCTCCCTCTCTCTTTCTCTGTGCTCTTTCTGTTCTTTATATAATAGTTTCTTGCCATACTCTCATCCCCCCCCCCCCCCTCTCTCTATCTCTTTCATTTAGAACAGTTAGAGTAGCCCAGTGTCTTGGAGTAGATGATCTATTCTGATCCTCCTCTATTTACCCCAATGTCATTACCCCTGATTACCTCACCTCCAGAGTATCTCATTAAGACACAGATGGAAATGACACACAAACACACAATCAAATAAACCCAAACAAGCACTCCGGTATAGTAGTGTATCAGCACCTGTCATGGGACTTTGATTATGAAACCGTGACGGGAGGATTTTCTCACACTCTAGCCTTGCTGTAAACATTGCCTGTGTGATTATCGTCTGCTTGATTATTATAAACCATAGAGTTGGATAGAGGTCACGTCTTTGCATATTTGCCATAATGGTTTCTATGACAGAATGGGCAGCGCCATTGAGGGCTGTCTCAATGGCACTGCCAATGCTAAAACAGGCAAGTGCACCCTCTATACAACTCTGTTATCAACCAACTTCTTGTTGTCCTGATCCTGGATCTTATTTCTATTTATTTATCAGTCTCATGATGTTGGAGAAAGACCTTCTGCAAGAAATGATACTGTAAGTTGTCTGTGATGCTAATGTGCATCAAATACTGTTGTTGTCAATGTACGTGACGAACAGTCAAACAGTCAACTGTCAATGTACGTGATATAAATGTACATTATATTTGTTAATAATACAAAACCATTTATTCATGATAATTTCCATTTTATTTAGAACATAAAAGAAAGAAAGATGGTGGATTTTCCACAAAGTGCTAGGGGAGGTGTGAGCGTCATAGCGCTAGCTAGGGGAATTAAACAGTATGACAAGCCATTTAAAAACATCCGCAATATGACCCTTCTAAGACTGTTAAAACGCAGTTAGCATTAGGAGAAGAGGTCCCATAAAAACACAATGAGGGACTCAAAATGTTCTTAAAGCGTTGTTGGTAAGCTTTTCATGTTTAATCAGTCAAGATAGAACCTGTTACATCATAGAAGTGCCTTGTGGTTGGGAGCAAACCGCAGCACTTATCCGACAGCCTAAATATGTCAGCTCAGAATATGCATGATTTAAGTTTGTGCCCAATTCTTTTCCTTGTAATCGGATGTGATCCTTCATCCCTGGCCTGTGTCTGATCTTGCCAATGGTTGTCGTTTCAGCAAGGCGAATGGTGCGAGCCAATCACGTTGCGTCCTCCTAACGAGGCCACCTCGTCCACTCCAGTGCAGTACTGGCAGCACCACCCTGAGAAGCTCATCTTCCAGTCGTGTGACTATGAAGCTTACGTGAGTAGTCCCGCCCCTACGTTATAGTGTGTGTGTGTGTGTGTGTGTGTGTGTGTGTGTGTGTGTGTGTGTGTGTGTGTGTGTGTGTGTGTGTGTGTGTGTGTGTGTGTGTGTGGGGTTTGTGCTTGTGTTAGTATGCTTGTCATACATCTATGATATGCTTATGAATGTGCATGCATGCAAAACGCTACATTAGCATCTTATCATATTCTACAGGCTACATTAGCATCATATTCTACAGCAGGGGTATTCAAAGTTGGGTTTTACCGATTTTAAGGTTGTCATTATATTTAGGTTAGGGTGGGGTTGCAAGAAATTATTGGGGGAAAAATGGGGGTCCCCAGAAATTCTGGTGGAAAAAATGGGGTCCCCGCTGAAAGGGTTTGAATACAACTGTTCTACAGAAATGTGGGAGAGATGCCCTGTCTGTCAAGGGGGTCCAACACACACACGCATACATTCAGGGAACACACACACACACACACACACACACACACTGACGCTCCCTAACACTCTTGGACGGCTCTCCACACTCCCACCATCTACTAGCCCTGGCCTATAGCTGACATATGTTAAGCCCACTGATGTAACGGACCTACACGTGTGTTACCTAACCGACACACTGGAGGTATTCAGGAGTAAAACCATGGTTCCCCCTTCGATCAATACTGCACTGAGTTATTACGTTACCAAGGATACTGCACTGAGTTATTACGTTACCAAGGATACTGCACCGAGTTATTATGTTACAAGGATACTGCACTGAGTTATTATGTTACAAGGATACTGCACTGAGTTATTATGTTACCAAGGATACTGCACCAAGTTATTATGTTACCAATGATAATGCACCGAGTTATTCATGCTGCTGCGGAAATTTTAGCCTCCCTTACATAAAACCAACCATGTTACCAAGGATACTGCATATGTACATTTGATTGGCTTAGCCCCAGCAACCATGTAACACTGATTACTACCCACTTTCAGCTGATGAATCATCGGGAAGGTGATTGGCTCCCATTTCGAGCCTGGATGCTCCCATTGGCTCTCGGGGCCAGCCGTGTTGAATTGTGATTGACTCTTGTGCATAGCGATTGGCTCAGATGTGCTGTTGGGGGGGGGGATAGAGGGAGGGAGAGAGGGAGAGGGAGGGAGGGAGAGAGGGAGATTTTGCTGTGTGTTATGATGATTATGTGTAATATATATCCCTTTTGATATAACTTTGTGTATTTCCACTGTATCTTGGCATTGGCAATGTAACCAATTTGTGAGAGAGTGAGGGACAAGTTAGTGTGGGTTGAGAGAGGGAGAAAGGAAGGCAGAGAGCGCAACTGTAAATAAATTAAATAATCGGAACCACTCTCTCAGGACTGCAGCTCCATTTGGCCCCACAAAGTGAGAGAGAGGAGAAACTGAGAGGGGAAGAAAATAAGGGAGGGAGAGAGAAGGATGGTGAGATTAAGCAAGGGAGGGAGAAGGGGAGAGAGTGAAATAAAGTATGACTAAAAGGAAGAATCAGACATTTTAAAAAGCATGGAGAGTTAAGCAGAGCACGGAGGTAGAGTGGATAGAATTGATGATGTAAAAAGAGAGAAGAAAGGGACGAGTGACAAATCCTCTAAGACCTGACGCTGTCATCACACTGATTCTATTACACACAATGATCTTCATTCAACCAGAGGTGATTCTCTAACGTCATTACAACGTTGTCTTCATAAAATCAGACAATACCCAAACGTCGTTCTAATCGATTCTTTATTATAGACCACACTCTAACGTCATTACAACACTTTCTTTATTAACATTCTTAGACAGCCAAATGTCATCACTGCATATATGACATACCTTCTTTATTACACCAGACAATGTCCTAGCATTATTTCAACGTTGTCTATATTAAACCTCAGAGACAATAACATCATTTCACCGCTTTTGGGATTAGTGTCGAGCATGATTACACTGTCCATTTCTAGAGCTTGATGGTTCTTGAATGTAATTTTTAGGAGAAACAAGAAAAATCCCATTTTATAATAGATGCACTATTGTTGCACTCATAAAGGGAAACATTGCTAAGATGTTGCTCCAACATTATCACAACGTGTCCTTTTAAGATCTATGTTCTTATGACAGAGCTTTTATGTCATCCTTACGTGACTAGAATAACACACATAATTCTGACTGAATAGTCGGTCAATACTGATTCACCCAAAGCATGTAGCGTTTTCACCCTGTAATCTTATTACAATATTCTCCGTAACGTTTTCAGCATCAGACGACACTACCCTGACACTGTAAAATTAATAACACACACACACACACACACACACACACACAGAGAGAGAGAGGGGCTTCTTGCAGGTCTGTAACGTTATTAGAGGGTTCTCTATACGAGAACAGACGACGCTCCCTTGATACCATAACATTATTAACAACCGAGCCAGACAGAGCAGTAACCAGCCCAGACATAAATTTAACCTTTATTTAACCATAAAGAAAGGAGTGATTCATTCTACAGCACATTAAAATAGGAGATCAATCAAGTAAATACAATTCAGGGTAAGGTCGTGTTACCATAAAAAAATATGTTGCATTACCTTATCTTTTAAAGAAAGGTAAGGTTAGGTGAATCGTTTTGAGGGTATATTTTCAAAAGCATATCCTGTAGTAGTGTAAATTATTTAGGGTCAGGGGGTCTAGGTATAAAACGATCAATATTTACACTTTAGTGTCTGAAAATCCTATAAGAAATCCTCTTTGGGGCTTTTAGCTCTCAAATCAAGGGTTAGTGCTCTGAGCAGTTAATCGTACTCCCATTACATCCCTTTAGCCCTAATCAGGTCTGTGTCCTCACAAACCAGGTCCCCACTTAGTGATGTCCCCACTTTGCATGTTTCCAGCCCCTCCCAGCACTGTTTACGCTCCTCTGGTGCTTTCAAGGTTGTTTTAATCACTTCAGAAAGCACTGCATTATTATGCGACTGCCTGGCTAGCTAGCTGCTGACACACACACACACACACACACACACACACACACACACACACACACACACACACACACACAGCAAGTGATGTCATCATCTGAGCAGAATATACTTTTTTCAAATGGAAGTATTGGACTTATTTGATCATTTATGTATACATCTTACATTGAATGATTATATGGACCTTCATCTAACTGTACAATATCTCTACGATAGAATGTGAATGTGAACATTGTTGACCTTATTGTCTCTGACAGTACCTGGGCTCCATGCTGGTGAAAGAGCTGAGAGGAACAGAGTCAACACAAGACGCCTGCTCCAAGATGAGGGTAAGAGGGCCCGGCACAGCGCCACATCACTACCACCCAGAGAGAGAAACTAGGGCCACTTTAACCACCACTGTAGTGTCATTTTTACATGGATTCAAATCCCTCTCTTTTGCTCTCTGTTATTCACTTTCATTCACCTTCTTCCTCTCGCTCTCTTCCCCCTTCTCTCTCTTTCTCTCTCTTATCTTCCCCTTTCTCTCTCTCTCTTTCTCTCTCTCTTTCTCTCTCTCTTTCTCTCCCCTTCTCAATTTCTCTACTGAGTTACTGCAGTGAGGAAGCAAACTATGAATATGTATACTCTGCCTGTCCCTCCTCTGTACTTCCTCCTCCTCTTTATCTGTTTGGTCATCTGAGAAGAGCAGACAGCTCACCATACTGTAGACAGAAATACCTCTACGTCTCCCTCTCCCTTTTTCTCTCTCTCTCTCTCTCTCTCTCTCTCTCTCTCTCTCTCTCTCTCTCTCTCTCTCTCTCTCTCTCTCTCTCTCTCTCTCTCTCTCTCTCTCTCTCTCTCTCTGTCTTTCTCTCCTCCATCCTCTTCTCTCTCCCCCCTCTCTCTCCTCCCACCTCTCTCTCTCTCCTCCACCCTCTTCTCTCTCCCCCCTCCCCCTCTCTCTCTCCCCTCTGCCCTCCTCTCTCCCCCCCCCCACCCTTCCTCTGCCTCTTTTCTCTCTGCTCTCCATATTTCCATGCTTGTGGACACAGTATCAACATGGTCCATATGAATATATAATTCCCTCGGCTCCCCCGTCTTCTGTCTTTGTGTCTGGCAGCGCTGCGTTTGTCGGCCCTCATAAAGCATGTGATCTTGACAGGGAACCGCTGCACTAGAAAC
>CM042421.1:10529994-10562494 GCA_023634145.1 Thymallus thymallus | reverse complement strand
GTGTGTGTGTGTGTGTGTGTGTGTGTGTGTGTGTGTGTGTGTGTGTGTGTGTGTGTGTGTTCATTCACAGAGATGATGGACGGTGGCATGTGTAGACAAAGTCTGCTGACTCTGCTGCCATAACATTAACCATTAACCACCTTCCCTGAAAGTGTGTGTGTGTGCGCACGTGTGTGTGTGCTTTTGAGCCTATGCCTGCGTTTGTGTTGTGTAGTGTAGTGCTGTGGAGGGAGCTACATTGAAGCATGCTGCAGGATTCACTTAATATTCCCACCAGCAGCTGGACACAGTCATTATTTTGCAGCACTTCTATGTCTGTGTAAACCTGTGGATTACTGTTCCTCCTCCTCCTCTCCTCCCCTTCTCCTCCTCTCCTCTCCTCCCCTTCTCCTCTCCTCCTCCTCTCCTCCTCTCCTCCTCCTCTCCTCCTCTTCCCCTCCTCCTCCCCTCCTCCTCTTCCCCTCCTCCTCCCCTCCTCCTCTCCTTCTCTCCTCCTCCCCCCCTCATCCTCCCCTCCTCCTCCTCTCCTTCTCTCCTCCTCTCCTCATGAGACCGATAAGGCTACGTTTGGCATCTTCCTCTGGCTTGTCCTCCTTTCTCTACCTCATCCTTGTGTGTGTGTGTGTGTGTGTGTGTGCTTCTGCCTGCATGAAGTGTTCCTTTGGTGTATCCCTGGGGTTACCATCGTTGCAGTGGTGTTACTATGGCGTTGCCAAACTGTTACCATACGGTTACAGTGTCGTTGCCGTGGTGTTGCCGAGCAGGCCCTCTTTGACCTCTGTGTTCCGCCCCCTATAGGTCATCATGTACCCCTCTAGCCGTTGGTCGCTGGGTCACATATACACCCCCCACCGGCCTCCTCTCCACCCTCCTCTTCCACCTTCTTCACCACTCGTCCTCCGTCACTTTCACAAAGTTTCCCTTCAGGTCTTCCTCCCTTTTCCTTTCATTTTTATTCTTTGGTCTTTCTGTTGGTTTTGTCTCCCTACACTTTGATCACTCAATAGAAGCCATTTCATTTGTTTGTTTGGCTCGGTGGAGGGTCCTGCCTCTGTCAACTCCACTCAGATTGTGTGTGTGTGTGTGTGTGTGTGTGTGTGCGTTCATTCATTCTTCCAGTTTCAGCTTTGCAGTGTTAACAGGCAGGGACCCACTCCCCAAATCATCTTTTAGTCTATCACGGACCAATGTGGTGGAAGGAAAGCAACCTCGGCAACAAGAATAAGCATTTTGATTGGTTGTTGAAAAGTTTGCTCTTGAGGGGGAATGAGCATAAATTGGTCTTCAACAAGTAATTTTCAACAATGGGAAGGAAGTTGTGGGGGTTACAGTACAGTACAGGGTATTATTTGTAAATATATATATTTTATACAGTTTTCATTTCTTTACGCATTACAATACATTGTGATACGTACATTGATATGAGGCCAAGAATATATTTAAGACCTAAAGCAAGTGCCTCCATATTTGAGTGTTGTTGTGGAAGTCTGTGATTGTGCCCTCTCTCTCTCTCTCTCTCTCTCTCTCTCTCTCTCTCTCTCTCTCTCTCTCTCTCTCTCTCTCTCATTTCCTCAGCCCCAGACCACTCTCTCTCTCTCTCTCTCTCTCGTTTCCTCAGCCCCAGACCACTCTCTCTCTTTCTTTTCTCTCTCTCTCTCTCTCTCTCTCTCTCTCTCTCTCTCTCTCTCGTTTCCTCAGCCCCAGACCACTCTCTCTATTTCTTTTCTCTCTCTCTCTCTCTCTCTCTCGTTTCCTCAGCCCCAGACCACTCTCTCTCTTTCTTTTCTCTCCCTAATCTCACTCCTTCTCCCTCTCTCTCTCAGATGGATCAGCCATCGATGGAGCAGAAAGGTCATGCCAACGTGCCGTGGATAGTGGAACCGGGGCAGGAGGCCAAGAGAGGAGCCAACACCAAGTATGAGACCACTATTTTCTAATAACGCATAGCACCCGCCTGTCCACTCCTGTGTGTGTGCCTTGCAGAGAGAGCTGGCCCTCTAGAGGCCCCCAACGGAGCTGCACGGCACGAGCGACCCTCTTATGCAGCGAAGTGTGTGACCTCACTGGCCGAAAAACCCACCCCGCCCGCTCCGCCGCAACCTCTGCATGATGACGTTTGGCGCTGCACTGTGTGTCTCTCTCTCTCACACACTCCTCTCTCTTGCGCTCCCCCTCCCCTCCCCTTCCTTTTCCTGTTGACGCCTTAGCCTGCCTGCAGGGGCGGAGCATGAACTTTTACCCTTGGGTCATGGTGCACCTCTCTGTCTAGACCTGTAGGGGGCAACAGTCAGTTCTATTTTTAAATTTTCCACGGTCAGCCCTCCCCTCTTATGTGTCAGGCAGTCAGTTGGTCGGTCGGTCAATCACTCTTATTTTTCCCTGACTGGGGGGGTGGAACCATTTTAGTTTGATCTTCTTTTTCTTCTCCTCCTACTGCTGTTCCTCCGCTCCTCGCTTTTCTTTTTTTTCAGCCCTTATCTCTCTTTTTTCACCCCTTCGACAAGCTGAATGAGAATATCTAGACCATTATGCTGCTAAGAACCCCACCCTTAACAGTCTTTTTGTTTTTGTTGTTTTTTAGAGCAAAGCCAATTCTCCAGCACTAAGTTTGCGTGCTGATGTTTTGGGGGATTTTGTTGCCCAGTACTGGCAACCCAGAGGAAATTGGAGGGAACATTTTTTTTTATCAGTTCCATCCAGTTGGAGAGGATAATGGGCTGCTTTGAGAGATGATGTAGCAAATGTTACTTTTCAAAAAAAGTTGCTAGTTCAACGGACTCCTGTTTTTATCATATATCAGTCTTTGATTTTTACAGCAGATTATTTTTTGGAAACATTGTGAGACATATTTTGAGAAATTGTGGCCAAGTGTTGTTTGTTCATTTGAGGCTAATTGACCTTTGACACAGGAAGTACCTGTGTTCAGATTGAATCTGTTTAAAATAGGTTATTATTTGATGCATCATTTTCTTTCTATAATTGTTTTGTTGGGAAATGCTGAAAAGGTTTAGCTTGTGGCTTGTGAGGCGCATGGCGTCCATTTTGGACTGACTGGTGACGAGGGAGGGGCGTGGAGGTGGATAGGAGGCGGGGTTTGGGGACTCTCTGGATAAGTGATGTAATCTCATTTGCAGGGCAATGCCGGACGCCCATGTCTATTACTGTGGAATGCAAAGAATGTAGCCAGCCCTAAACACGGACCCTCTCACACACAATTCAAAAAGGACTACAAATATGGACCCTTCTGTCACTCAGTGTCAAAGGACTACAAACATGGAGGACACTAACGGACTTGGTGTTTAAGGTTGATTACAAAACAAGGACATCCATCGTCCCACAAACCACAAACATTGGACCCATGGACTACCGGTACACACACAAACACAAACACACACACACACACACAGTTAAAGGACTGCTTAGTAACAGATGTCAGTCAGATATGTGAATGTAGACTTTCATTGAAGCAGCCACAACTTCAACTCTAGCCCGTTCTGCATTCAACTGGACCTTGACCTTTGAACTCTTTACTACGTACGTTCAACCAAGGTCTGGACGGTAACAGACAATGGTCCACAAACGCACCACTGGGGCATGTCTGTATTTGAATGGAGATGGGGTAAAGTACTTCTGGTTTGCTCTTTTCCTCTTATTTTAGTTTTGTTTAATGGTCAATAATACAATAATATGGATATAATTGGACTAGCCGTGCCGGAACACCATGCAACAGTTAAGCCCTGTGCCAAGTGACATCACAAAGGATGGCTCCGCCTACCTGATCGAATCGCCATCCATCCCAATTAACAAAATATTCATATTAATGCCGGACGTTTTAAATGTTTCATATGAGACTATTATAATACCTTATGATTATTATTGTGCAATTCTTGTCTACTGTTGTCTTAATGTTACATTATTTTTATATTATATGCTGAAATGAAAAAATGTGGGTTTGAGAATAATCGGCATCCTTTAAAAAAGTACCATAATAGTTCTATACTGAGAGTGACTGTTTCAGATGGCTCCTCTCGTTATTATTATTAGCTATTATTTGTATTATTGTATTATTATTGGTGTGTCCGGTCAACACACCAATCCGTTTCTCATGTGGCTAGACTCATAACTCCGAGCAGATGTAATATTTTACCACAATATTTATGTATTCTTTGGATGAATACATAGTCCTCCTCTCTAAATGTACATAGATATTTTGCCAACTCATTGTTCATACATGTAATGTAGTAAAATATTTTAAAAAATTAAGAAATAAAAGATTTGCCATAAATCGCACTGGAAGCAAGGTACCAAAATGCAAGGTCAGAGTTGAAAATAAAATATATGGTTATAGTGATTGTATTGGGGAGGGTTGGGACGGGGGATGATGACATCACTGCTGACTAACTCATGTACATAGGCTTGGGCTTCCAGCACACAGATTTAGTAAGTTCTGGTCATTATTTATATCTTTGTAAATCACATGAAATAAACACAACTTGTACAACCATTAATCAACATTGGTCTCCTGGATTGTAATGTACTGGTTGAGATTATGTCCTTTTTCATTTGTCCCATGTTTTATGACACCTTCCTTTTTCCAACTTGTACTGATTTTTTGTTGTGGGGTGAGTCTCAATTGTATTTAATTGAGTCCATGTCCTCTCTCCTCACCTAAAAAAGGCATTGGAGGAGGAGGTCTGAGGTTCCTCGCCTTATACCTTCTCCTCCAATTAGTTTTTAGAAGGAGACCAGCAGAGAGGATGTGTTTTGTTAACTAGCTAGCCATATAGTTTGAAAGGAATGATTCCATACATTTTTTCAAATTAACTGCCAATTTGCCAACATTCCATTCAAACGATGTAGTCAATCCACAGCCATACACTGGCTAAAATCAGTTGATGATAGGACTTAGACAAGTTGTAAAGGCATCAAGTACTGATATTGTATGGTCTGTGTACATGTACTTTACAGGCTATTTATACAGAAATGTGGTTTAAAACCTGTATAAATTGTATTTATAATTACATGATAATATTGTAGGTTGACAATCATTTTATTACACTGATATATCACATGCCTTACTTTTATTTTCATGGATAAGTAAAATCAGGATTATGCCTCTGCCATTCATTCCAATTAGACTGGTTTGGATTTCTCCCTGACCAATATGGCTGCCATTTTCACCACATTCTGGAACTTTTAGGCTTTATGACATATCCCCTCTATTAATTTAATAGGCTCTTTATGGATGCACCCATGTGATGCACACTTACTGATGGACTAGCGTTTAACCAATCACCATACACTTCCCTCATATCTCCAGTCCACCACAGAAGGCGGAACTTCCTCTCACTCTCTCCCATAAAATGGCCTCACCTGCCTGTTTTTCCCTTTACCTTGATGTGTGTTTGAAATGTAAGTGCTGTGCTCCTCTTGATTTTTTCGACTTTTGATAACCTTTTATTTTGGTTGTTGTAAATACCAAAGATACAAAGGTGAAGTGGTAACACTTTATTTGACACCCAGCGTCATAACACGTTAGGACACGGTCATAACCATGTCATAATAGCTGACATAACTTGTCATAACCTGTTATAATATGGTCATAACACTGTCATGACACATATTTAGCTCTGTGGTGACATATATTGTGTTATTTTATGGCTGGTTATGACACCTACATAAGTGTCAAACACCACAAAACCTACCACACGGCAAAACATTTCATTAGGCCATAGCCTACTTGTCAACAATAGGTTTGTTATTATTTTTCTTTTTTTTATTGACCATATTAAATTATCATTGTAAAAAAAAAGTATGAACATGTATGCACTAACTAATTGTAAGTTGCTCTGGATAAGAGCGTCTGCTAAATGTAAATAAAATAAAGCAATATATGTTAAGGGACAACGACACAATAGGCTTTAACTTTGCACTCTCCTGAACAGGCCCCAGAAGCCAGCAGGTTTCAATATAAGGAGGGAAGCCACAATTCTTTACAAATGCATTGGAGTGCAAGCAATAAAACTTTCTCTAGTCTAGGCCATGTGAACACATGTAATCAAACACATACAATAAATATAAGAGAGCGACTGTCCAGCTGATCTACTGCAACAGTGAGAGAAACAGTAAGCATACAATGTGTGTAATCTCATCTGAAGTGTGTCGTAATCACAATTTAAACCCTCAAACCAATTAAACACCTGCATCAATCAGATTTTACACAGAGATTTATCATAGGACTTTTCACAAGAAACCCAGACTCAGTCCACCAACTACCCCAGAAGCAGCAGGCCTGTGCTAGAGACCCATAAAACTAAGGCCATCAACATTTACAGCAAGCTGTTCAAAGGCAGAGTGAGGGATCGTTCCACGCCATAAACCCCTGCAATGAATCAGCCACATGCTGCGCTCAATTGAGATGGCTACTGGGCCATTCTGGGTATGGTGTATGGGTCCGTACAGCAAGAGACCAAGGGCAACGATTGGGGTTATAGCCTCTGGCTTCGTGACCTTCTGTGGTTCTTTCTCCTGCAGTCGATTGAGAAAGATACTGGGTCATTCTAGATACAGTAATATGGCAGGAAGAAGTAAAGGATAGCGGCTATATAGCTTCTGGCTTCATCACGTTCTGTGTTTATCGTTGATTCTGTCTCCTGAAACGCCTGTGAATAAACATTGTACACTGTGAGACTTGGAAGCATGGTGGGCAGTAGCTGACTTCTCTTACCTCAGATGGGGGAAGAGATTATGGGCAGGGTGGAGAGTGGCATAGTGTGTGAAATATTTATCTACATCTCTGGAGGTTCTCTCTCACTGACTGCACTTTGCTGTCTGCGCTAGTTTTGTATAAGAGACATTAAAATGTGTGTTCACAAGGACATTACTGAGAGAAAGGAGAGACGGTGGGGGGAGTGAGATGGGGATAGATAGAGAGATGGAGAGACGGTGGGGGGGAGTGAGATGGGGATAGATAGAGGGATGGAGAGACGGTGGGGGGAGTGAGATGGGGTCAGATAGAGGGATGGAGAGGCGGTGGGGGGAGTGAGATGGGGACAGATAGAGGGATGGAGAGACGGTGGGGGGGAGTGAGATGGGGTCAGATAGAGAGATGGAGAGACGGTGGGGGGAGTGAGATGGGGATAGATAGAGAGATGGAGAGACGGTGGGGGGAGTGAGATGGGGATAGATAGAGAGATGGAGAGACGGTGGGGGGGAGTGAGATGGGGATAGAGGGATGGAGAGACGGTGGGGGGGAGTGAGATGGGGACAGATAGAGGGATGGAGAGACGGTGGGGGGGAGTGAGATGGGGATAGATAGAGGGATGGAGAGACGGTGGGGGGGAGTGAGACGGGGTCATATAGAGGGATGGAGAGACGGTGGGGGGGAGTGAGACGGGGTCATATAGAGGGATGGAGAGACGGTGGGGGGGAGTGAGACGGGGACATATAGAGGGATGGAGAGACGGTGGGGGGAGTGAGATGGGGACAGAGAGGGATGGAGAGACGGTGGGGGGGAGTGAGATGGGGACAGAGGGATGGAGAGACGGTGGGGGGGAGTGAGATGGGGATAGATAGAGGGATGGAGAGACGGTGGGGGGGAGTGAGACGGGGTCATATAGAGGGATGGAGAGACGGTGGGGGGGAGTGAGACGGGGTCATATAGAGGGATGGAGAGACGGTGGGGGGGAGTGAGACGGGGACATATAGAGGGATGGAGAGACGGTGGGGGGAGTGAGATGGGGACAGAGAGGGATGGAGAGACGGTGGGGGGGAGTGAGATGGGGACAGAGAGATGGAGAGACGGTGGGGGGGAGTGAGACGGGGTCATATAGAGGGATGGGGACAGAGAGGGATGGAGAGACGGTGGGGGGGAGTGAGATGGGGACAGAGAGAGATGGAGAGACGGTGGGGGGGAGTGAGACGGGGTCATATAGAGGGATGGAGAGACGGTGGGGGGGAGTGAGATGGGGACATATAGAGGGATGGAGAGACGGTGAGGGGGAGTGAGATGGGGACAGATAGAGGGATGGAGAAAGGGGATATAGAACATGAAGGGGGAAAGAGAAGAGACAGACGTTCAGTATTTAGGCTATAGAAAGTGAGAGTCAGAGATGGAGACCGGGATACTTTCCCTCTGACAGGCGGTGCGACAGGGCCAACATCCCAGATGGCGTGTGTACCTGGCAGCCATCGACGACTAAACGAGGCAGCTGAGGATATGCGTTTATGTAATGATAACTCGCATTCATTAATTCACATTCATTAATTAAGACCTGGAAATGAGGTTTCGGCGAATTGCGGACCTCTTCCAATGAATAAACCCTCCGAAAAACAACACCACACAACATGTCCATTTCCAGCATATTTACAAACCTGGCAACGCACCACTAATTCACACAAAGGATACAGAGGAAGAGCTTTGTGTACTGGGTAGATAGAGAGAAGACAGGAGATAATTAGATGTGACAACATTGACAATCAGAGCAGCCAAAGGGTTTTATGTCATAACAATTTGCTTCATTTGGTAAACTATTGACTGAACACATTCCAAAACATGTTTTTCACTGAGTAATCAACAGCACCTGCTCTTTGCAGCTGCACACAGTAGTTTATTGTAATTAAGAAACGATGTGGAGGAACAAGCATGTGCACATGCATGCACATAGGTACAAGCACACAATTACTGCATTCATATTACCTCACAATTAGTGACATTAGAATTAAACACACTCGCAGGTTAGCTTGTCTTAGTACTTATATTTTTTGTTCTACTTTGTTGTTTTTAGTCCTACATTGATGTTGATTACTGCATTGTTGGGTTTAGAGCTGCAAGAAAGGCATTTCACTGTACTTGTGCACGTGACATTAAAACTCAACTTGTCTGGAGCCCGGTGTTGTGTGGCCTGTTCAAACTGGACCTGCTCTGACTGTGACGAGTGTGCCAAGTCCTCGCAGGATGGTGCTGCCTGGCATACAGACACTCACACACTGTACACAATCTGGCAGCCAGCCACTCTCTCCGTTGGTAGAGGGGATACACTCTGAGGTGGGCCAGAACAGAACAGAACAGGCCAGAAAACAATTAATTCTCTCTCTGGCCTGATGTCATCCTTCTGCCCCCAGGAAATGACCCTGACCTGCCTTCCTGCCTCCAGGGCTTCAGAGTCCTGGCTAACACAAGAACAACCTCTCTGGCTTTGCATAATCAAACCAGCGCCTAGGATTGTGCTCACCAAAGCAAGGCCTCCATGGCCCCATGGTTGATAATGGGGGTCAAGAAATCACAGCATACAGAGATAAATTGGTGTTATACCTGCTTAAGGTAATGTGAACTTGGGTGTAAGTCTGTTTCTGTATTAGTCAAGATGACGTTGCCTTGCCAAACTATTGTGTGATTTGAATACCGCAATAAGCCAGGCACTTAGTAATGCTCAACACACCAATTGAGGAAGTAGAGGAACATGTAACTATAGAGAACCAATACTGACACAACCCTCACCAGGGCTTCAGTAGACTAGACCTGCTATGACAGATCTCTAAGCCCAGTCAGATTAGTAGAAGCTGTTCTGAAATCCTTAGCAGTCACATTAGAGAGGAAAACTCACAGCAGGCGAATCTGCTTATGTCACCTGTGACACTGAGACACCAAAAATAGTTTGGGATTTATAGTTACATTTACATTCTACTGATCCACACTTGAAATTCATGGCATTCGTTCTTACGAGGACTTAATTTAATACGAGGGTGAATCAACAGCATAAAGTTAAGTTAGTAGTAAACTTGTATCGTAAGCATGAACTCACAACTAGTTATATGTAGCTGTAGGCTACTATAGCGGTGTCAGAATAACAGTGCAAATGAAGAGTAGATTTCCAGTATAGGAATACTGGTCATGATGCAGCATGTTGGGTGAGAGAGAGTTCTGCATTGGAGGTTGAAAGGATGATGAGTGGTCAAAGTAAGTGGTTAGTGGATCTCTCAGCACACTTGGAAAAAGGTTGTGTATCAAATTCAGATTTGAATTAATTAAAGTAAAATGTATAATTAATCACAAAAAAACGAGATGTTAACATGAAGTCCATGTGTCTCCCAATGAGACAAACCAAGTCTCTTCTCTGAGATAACTTCTGACAATTTATATTGCCTTTTCATAACATGTCTAACTCAATCTATTCAAATTTGAGATGGTTGAGGGAGTTCCCCATTCCACCCTGTAATGTTTTAATTGATAGTGACTGGCACTTTGTACATTCAAATCAAATATCTTTATAAAGCCCTTTGTACATCAGCAGATGTCACAAAGTGCTTACACAGAAACCCAGACTAAAACCCCAAAGAGCAAGCAATTCCTATCTAGAGGGGCAAAAGCAGGATCTGCATTTTAAAAATCATTATACTAGCTTTAGGGGACTTTACTTCCTAACATAATGTTATGTATGAATTATATTAAATCTATGGGATTGAGATGTGGCTGGAGAGAAAGAAAATATATAAAAACTGTTAAACTCTCTTAAAGAGATTTACAGAAGCAAACATTAACTCGCAGCCCGAACCTTACAATATGCCATAACTCTTAAAAAAGCGTCCGACTGTCAATCTGAAAATACGGCTTTAAAGCTTGTGTTGAATTTTGTGGCTTCTACTTTATCAGTCACGATTAGACAAATCTTGTTCTTGGGTAAAAAAACAGATTAAGAGACAGGTTGTTCTAGGATGGGCGGGTGGGTGAGTGAGTGAGTGAGTGAGTGAGTGAGTGAGTGAGTGAGTGAGTGAGTGAGTGAGTGAGTGAGTGAGTGAGTGTGTGTGTGTAAGTGTGTGTGTGTGTGTGTGTGTGTACGTGTAAGTAATATCTGGAAGAAGCAGCCTCAACATCCGTCAGTCGTCTCACAGCCAAAACTGTGATGCTAGCTGCGAGGATTAACATCCCAGAATCCACCTGGACAGAGAGAGAGAGAGATTCATCCACCACTAGCCAGATAAAAAGCTGTTTGGAAAGTCATTAAATAGGTGAAGACAAGGGTTTTCCTGGTGTCCTTTCACCCATTGAAAGCTGCAAGATAAGTAATCAATCACCAATTGATTGAGACCTGGAGTGGCAGGTGTGTGGACTGGCCAATCAGTGGCATTGTGTCTACATGTTTAGAGGGTAAAGGCTGGGGGCTAGGGGTCACTTGATCTGTAGGTCCAGTGTGTGTGTTATTGGCTCTGACATCATGCTGGGCGAGCTATAGCCAGGTGAGGCACGGGTGACTGGAGCATCTGCTCTCTCCGGGCCTGTTCCATTTCGGTCTATACTCCCTACCAACCTTCCCTTGTCTCCTACCCCCTTCGAAGTGTATGGACTGTGTAGGATGTGAAAGCAAGATCTACTGAACCATATCGAGGCTATAATATCCCTTTATTACATACATATTACATATCCGGTTACTTCAGATTGGCACAGAGTGAATGGTTAGGTGGCTAGGGGAAGGAGGGTAGGGAGCGGAATGGAACTTGACCCATGCGATCACGGTCTGAACCGGAGCCTGATCGCTCACTCGACAAGGGGGAGCAGTAAAGGCAGAGTGCAGCAGCGTGGACAGCTGACAGGAAGCAATGCTCGGCCAAGGTCAGGGGGAGGGGGAAAGGGAAAGGGGGCATGCAGGGTCTCAGAGGTCTGACAGGAAACAGTGGTCAGCAGGTGGGAGAGGGTTAATGTGGGGACTGTGCTCCGATGTGGCAGGAACCACTTTTCTGGCAGGGTCAGTGTAAGTGGGGAGTGTAAGGGGGGAGTGTAAGTCAGGTAACACAGCCCACTGCCAGACAGTGAGATCTACAACCCCGGGGCTATATACACGTCACACAGACGGACACCATCATTGTTATACACCACACACACATACAGTACATCGATACACACACAAACACTTCCTATGCATGAGGAATATGACTAAGACAGCTGCCCTGCTTGGCCAGAGGTCTCAATGGTAGAGGAGCAAATCAATATTGCATAAACTAGTTCACCGTCCCCCCAGCAGCCTCTATGTGTGTGTAAAAATATAAAACACTGAAAAATGTATGAGGGGAGAAATCCCAAATAATGAAAGAAAGAAAAGAAAACAAAATGAAAGTCTTGTGCAGACAGCAGACAACCGACAGCAGACTGGGAAGCCCAGGGGGTTCACATGTCTTGAATGAAATCTTCCAGCCCAGCCCGCCCAAAGGCTTCTGCGAAAACCACTCCCAAGTTGGGTCCTTCCACTACGACACTGGAACTAGGGAGGTCTAAATATGTTCCTGATGCATTAGCCAAGACCTAGATCCATCATTGTGAATGCTAACTAAGCTAACTAGGCCAGTAAACCAGAAAAAAATTATGACCTGTGTTTGAGATGGCACGTATAGCTCTGGATCGCATTCATTACGGCACATCGTAGCAAAATGTTTTGAGACGGAAAACGAAAATGAGCGTTTCTATTGAACAAGTTCAGGTTTCAGTGTCAAGTCTGTTAGCCCAGCATCAGTTTCCTTTCTGTGAGCAAACGCAAAGCCACTCAGCTAATTTTAATTAACTCAATCAGAGACAATGATTAATTAAAAGGAGTGAAAATATTTTTTTATGAGGATACTTACAAAGACTGGAGAACTTCACACTGGTCCCAGGACGAAGGGAGTTTAATACTGACACACACGTAGACCTAACACACACACACACACACACACACACACACACCACACACACTGCCTCTTTCTCACACATGTGCACACACATACAAGCACACACGCATGCACGCACGCACACAAACACACACACACAAACACACCCCTCCACAAGATGGTACAAACTCTCATGAGACCCTCTCTATTTTAACAAGGTCCAAACAAACCAATAGAAAGTGGGATTTGGTTGTTAAATGCAGACCAAATTAAGTGTTCAGTGTTTATAGATTTCAACTTCAACTATCAGCATCCATCAACCATCATAATCCTTCCCAGAACCACAGCCTTTACCGGTTGGGCTTTGACATACAGAGGGATACAGAGAGACAGGAGACAGCCGACAGCAAACTGGGAAGCCCAGGGGGTTCACAAGTCTTGAGTGAAATTTTCCAGTCCAGCCCTCCCAAAGGCTTCTGGGAAAACATCTCCCAAGTTGGGTCCTTTCACTCCGACACTGGAACTAGGCAGGTCTAAATATGTGCCTGATGCATTAGCCAAGACCTAGATCCATCATTGTGAATGCTAACTAATCTAACTAGGCCAGTAAACCAGAAAAAAGAAATGACCTGTGTTTGAGATGGCACGTATAGCTCTGGATCGCATTCATTACAGCACATCGTAGCAAAATGTTTTGAGACTGAAAACGAAAATGAGCGTTTCTATTGAACAAGTTCAGGTAGTCCCTCCCTGTTTCAGTATGGTTTCTTGCTTTTGGTGCCTAAGGATATATTCAATCTCTCCCTATCCCAGTCTGTTGTCCCCACATGCTTCAAGATGGCCACCATTGTTCCTGGACCCAAGAAAGCAAAGGTAACTGAACTAAATTATTATCGCCCCGTTGCACTCACCTCTGTCATCATGAAGTGCTTTGAGAGACTAGTCAAGGATCATATCACCTCTACCTGCCACCCTCGACCCACGTCAATTTGCTCACCGTCCCAATAGATCCACAGATGATGCAATCGCCATCACTCTGCACACTGCCCCATCTGGACAAGAGGAATACCTATGTACGAATGCTGTTTATTGACTATAGCTCAGCGTTCAACACCATAGTGCCATCCAAGCTCATCATTAAGGCCCTGGGTCTGAACCCCACCCTGGGCAACTGGGTCCTGGACGTCCTGACGGGTCACCCCCAGGTGGTGAAGGTAGGAAACAACACCTCCACTTCTCTGATCCTCAACACTGGGGCCCCACAAGGGTGCGTGCTCAGCCCACTCCTGTACTCCCTGTTACCCATGACTGAGTGGCCAAGCACGCCTCCAACTCAATCATCAAGTTTGCAAACGACAAAACAGTAGTAGGCTTGATCATCAACAATGACGAGACAGCCTACAGGGAGGAGGTGAGGGCTAAAACCCTCACAAACTTTTACAGATAAACAATTGAGAGCATCCTGTCGGGCTGTATCACAGCCTGGTACGGCTACTGCACTGCCCGCAAGGCTCTCCAGAGGGTGGTGCGGTCTGCCCAACGCATTATCGGGGGCAAACTACCCGCCCTCCAGGACACCTACAGCATCCGATGTTACAGGAAGGCCAAAAAGATCATCACCACTGCATGTTCACCCCACTATCATCCAGAAGGCGAGGTCAGTACAGGTGCATTAAAGCTGGGACCGAGATACTGAAAAACAGCTTCTATCTCAAGGCCATCAGACTGTTAAACAGCCATCACTAGCACATTAGAGGCTGCTTCCTATAGACTAGAAATCACTGGCCACTTTAAGAAATGGAACACTAGACACTTTAATAATGTTTACATATCTTGCTTTACTCATCTCATATGTATATACTGTATTCTATACTATTTTACTGTATCTTAGTCTATGCTGCTCTGACATCGCTCGTCCATATATGCATATATTCTTAATTCCATTCCTTCCATTCCATTTGTGTTTACTGGGTATATGTTGTGAAATTGTTAGATATTACTGCATTGTCGGAGCTAGAAGCACAAGCATTTCGCTACACCCGCAATAACATCTGCTAAATAAGTGTATGTGACCAATACAATTTGATTTGAGGAATAAGACCTGTGTCATGTCTCTTAGCCCTTAAAGACCCAGTGTCAGTTTCCAAAGCCACTCAGCTGGTTTTAATTAACTCAACCAGAGACAATGATTACTTAAAAGGAGTGAAAAACTTTTTAATGAGGATACTGACAAAGACTGGAGAACTTCACACTGGTCCCAAGACAAAGGAAGTTTAATACTGAGACACACACACACCCCATTACTGTTACAAACACACAATGCCTCTTTTTCTCACACAAGCACACACACGTATGCACACGGACACACACACACACAAACCTCCACAAGATGGTACAAACTCTCATGAGACCCTCTCTATTTTAACAAGGTCCAAACAAACCAATTGAAAGTGGGCTTTGGTTGTTAAATCCAGACCAAATTAAGTGTTCAGTGTTTATAGGTTTCAACTTCAACCATCAGCATCCATCAACCTTCATAATCCTTCCCAGATCCACAGCCTTTACCGGTTTGACATACAGAGGGATACAGAGAGACAGGCAGCATGATGTGAGACAGGCAGCAGGGTGTGAGACAGGCAGTGTGGTGTGAGACAGGCATCGTGATGTGAGACAGGCAGCGTGATGTGAGATAGGCAGTGTGTTATAAGGAGACAGGAAGCGTGGTGTGAGACAGGCAGCATGGTGAGACAGGCATCGGATGTGAGACAGGCAGTGTGTTATAAGGAGACAGGCAGCGTCGTGTGAGACAGGCAGCATGGTGTGAGATAGGCAGCATGGTATAAAGAGTCAGGCAGCGTGATGTGAGACAGGCAGCATGGTGTGAGACAGGCAGCGTGGTGTGAGACAGGCAGCATGGTATATAGGGACAGGCAGCGTGATGTGAAACAGGCAGCATGATGTGAGACAGGCAGCGTTGTGTGAGACAGGCAGCATGGTATAAAGAGTCAGGCAGCGTGGTATAAGGAGACAGGAAGCGTGGTGTGAGACAGGCAGTGTGGTGTGAGACAGGCAGTGTGGTGTGAGACAGGCAGAAGGGTGTGAGACAGGCAGCATGGTGTGAGACAGGCAGTGTGGTATAAGGAGACAGGCAGTGTGATGTAAGATAAGCAGCATGGTGTGAGACAGGCAGTGTGGTATAATGAGACAGGCAGCGTGATGTGAGACAGGCAGGGTGGTGTAAGGAGACAGGCAGTGTGGTGTGAGACAGGCAGTGTGGTTTAACGAGACAGGCAGCGTGGTGTGAGACAGGCAGAGTGGTATAACGAGACAGGCAGCGTGGTATGGTGGGCTTGTCGGCTCCCATCAGCGGTCTGTCAGAAGGATGTGTCAGGAGCAGACGGAGCGTGACCAACGTTGTGTCAGCGGCTAGCTAACCCAGCACTCCCTCCCCGGAGGAGATACCACTGACAACCATGCAGCCTCTACAGTCAGCAGCATCTCCTCTCTAACACACACACAAACACATGGATAGACAAGCAGGCGTACAGACACACACACACACATTATATGGCTAGTCTACACATCATCATTGTAGTTTAGTATCTTTTGCTTTTGTCTTTAAAACTAATTTAGATCTAACTTCTCTTATACACTGAACAAAAATATAAACGCAACATGCAACAATTTCAAAGATTTTACTGAGTTACAGTTCATATAATGAAATCAGTCAATTGAAATAAATGAATTAGACCCTAATCTATGGACTTCACATGACTGGGAATATAGATATGCATCTGTTGGTCACAAATACCTTTAAATAAAAAGTAGGGGCGTGGACCACCATTTGCCTCATGCAGCGTGACACTTCTCCTTCGCATAGATTTGAACAGGTTGTTGATTGTGGCCTGTGGAATGTTGTCCCACTCTTAAATAGCTGGTCAAAGTTGCAGGATATTGGCGGGAACTGGAACACGCTGTCGTACACGTCGATCCAGAGCATTCCAAATATGCTTAATGGGTGACATGTCTGGTGAGTATGCAGGCCATAGAAGAACTGGGACATTTTCAGATTCCAGGAATTGTGTACAGATCCTTGCGACGTGGGGCTGTGCATTATCATGCTGAAACATGAGGTGATGGCGACGGATGCATGATAATGGGCCTCAGGATCTCGGCAGGGTCTCTCTGTGCATTCAAATTGCCATCAAAAATTGCAATTGTGTTCATTGTCTGTAGCTTATGCCTGCCCATACCATAACCCCACCTCCAGCATGGGGCACTCTGTTCACAACGCTAACATCAGCAAACCGCTCGGCCACACAACGTCATACACGCTGCCATCTGCCTAGTGCAGTTGAAACATGGGATTCATCCGTGAAGAGCACACTTCTGCAGTGTGCCAGTGGCCATCGAAGGTGAGCATTTGCCCACTGAAGTCTGTTACAACGCCTAACTGCAGTCAGGTCAAGACCCTGGTGAGGATAACAAGACGTTTTCTGACAGTTTGTGCAGAAATTCTTTGGTTGTACAAACCCAGTTTCATCAGTCGTCTGGGTGGCTGGTCTCAGACAATCTTGCAGGTGAAGAAATCGGATGTGGAGGTCCTGGGCTGGCATTGTTACACGTGGTCTGCGGTTTTGAGGCCGGTTGGACGCACTGCCAAATTCTCTAAAATGACGTTGGAGGCGGCTTATGGTAGAGACATTTACATTGAATTCTCTGGCAACAGCTCTGGTGGACATTCCTGTAGTCAGTATGCTAATTGCACGCTCCCTCAAAACTTGAGACATCTATGGTATTGTGTTGTGTGGCAAAACTGCACATTGTAGAATAGCCTTTTATGGTTCACAGCACAAGATGCACCTGTGTAATGATCATGCGGTTTAATCAGCTTCTTGATATGCCACACCTGTCAGGTGGATAGATCATCTTGGCAAAGGAGAAATGCTCACTAAAAGGGATGTAAACAAATTTGTGCACATCTTCGAGAAATAAGCTTTTAGTGCATATGGAACATTTCAGGGATGTTTTATTTCAGCTCATGAAACATGACACTTTAGAGGCTGCGTTTATATTTCGGTTCAGTGTAGATCAAATACTAGCCTAAGCTCTGGATGGTGAAGATCAAATGATTTAATGCTGAATTAAGAGGAGTAATAGATAGATAGATAGATAATTGATCCCAGAGGGGAAATTTCTTTGTCAAGGAGCTACAACAAAACATAGGGCAGGTGCACACCACGTACAAGCACTTTACCATAACAGTAATCATGTCCTGAGACCACCTCAAGACTTCACAGATTTGATTGACAGGGAGAGACCTCCTCTGCAGATTGACTTGCACACAGAGTTTAAAGGGAAGAAGAGCACATGTTCTGACATCAAAACTAAGGTCCAGTTTGAATACTTTGAAAACACATCCTTCCTTTGAATAATCACAGATTTTAAATGCCTCTGGATTGTAAGCCATGAAGTGGAAGCAATCGGTCAACTATTCAATAGTGTCAGATCAGAGATGATATCAAGGAAGGAAGGAAAGAAGGAAGGATGCATTATCAAAGTTTTGGAACAAGGCCATATCCTTGATACAGACTACAGGAGAAAAATCATAGTGCCTTCCTACAAAGCTCACTAGAGTGTGGCTCAGTAGTAATAAGAAAGCATGTACAAATTAATGAAAGCAAGATATATACAGCAGGATCATCAGCAGGCAGTGCATCCCGTCTGTTGTGGTTTGGGACAATGTCAGCTTTCAGCCCTTTCCTCAACCCACTAGAATAGTTTTTCTCTGCGTGGCGGTTGAAGCTCTATGACCGAAACCCATATACCAGGGAAAACCTCTTACAGGCAATGGAATTGGCCTGTGGTGACATAGGTGTGGAGTGTTGTCAAGGCTGGATCCGGCACACCAGAGGGTTTTTCCCCCATTGCCTGGCAAGGGACAACGTTGCCTGTGATGTGGACCAAGTTCTTTGTTCTTTGGGCTTTTGCAGTTGGACTACTATATTTTTATGTGCTGAATATACAGACTTGCAGTACTTACAGTATACAATATATTCACTGTGCTAAATTGTGATTACTATACTTGTTGTTTTAATTGCAAAATGCATTTACTTATTCTGTAACTACATGCCCTGGATGCTGTGTTATACATTTTTTGATGTAGTGTCTAATGAATGCTCTGTAGTGTTTATATATTGACTGGCTGTGTGTATGATCTGTAAGAATTGTTTGATTTTGAGCACAGATTAAATGGTTTTGAGGCGATTGTTTGATTTTGCCAGAAGAGTCAGGGGTTTTGTGAATGTAGTTTGAAGATTTGGTTTTGTGTTTAAAGTTTTGAGAAAATGGGTGAAGGTTTCCATAAATGTGTCTTAGCAATCGAGAAAAACTTTAATGCCTGAACTTAACCTTAAAACACCTTGAAATTTGACGTTTGGAACATCTTTGAAATTTGATGTTTGAGAAAAATGGATGAACGTCTAATTCTGACGTGAGACTGTGAGAGCTGGTGGCCCCTATCATTTGGAACTTTCCTTTGCTTTCCCACATTTTCCTTAGTATATGTCCCCTTAAAAACATTAAAGCTGGAATCCTTAATGGTGAAACAGCCAAGGTCCGTTTGCGATATTACAACAACAAAGAAGTTACTGCAAACAACTAGTTTTTTCCCCTCGGACATCATTGCATGCGTGATAGAAGAGCACAATATGTACCGCCATTTTTTTTTGCCATGCTGCATGACGCTCCTCAGCCCGGCAACAAAACAAAAACGGTGGTGGGGCAGTTTCCCTATACTGCGGACATCTTTAAGGCTTTAGTTAGTCCAAATGGACAGGTTCAGACCTTAACATTTTCACATTTTAGTCAACAGACGCTCTTATCCAGAGCAACTTACAGGAGCAATTAGGGTTAAGTGCGTTGCTGAAGGGCATAGACAGGCTCAGGGATTCAAACCAGCAACCTTTCAGTTACTGGCCCAACGCTCTTAATCGCTAGGCTACCTGCCGGCCGACCTTCACAGTGAAATATAAAACGTGGGAAATTCCTTAATTCATGACATTTACAGAGTGCCACGACATCAACAAAGCAAAAGACTCATTGGGCACTTAGAAATACAGAAACGATTCACTGTGTTTGACATCATCACTATAGAATCACAACAGATAATGCTGGTGCATTTCATTACAGCATAGCTTTTCCAAGTTAAAAAGAGCATAGAAAACTCTTTCCATATTGTATGCAATTTACCCCAGTGCAGTAAGAATCAAATACATTTTTTCCATGGTCCCGATACAATAAAAAAAAAAGCATAATAGTTCATTTTTCAGGATATTCATTTTGTTGTGATTGATATGGCATGCAGAAGAAGGCAGAGCAGTAGAAATTATGCATTTTTTCCTTTAGCAGATCTCCTGTTCTTCACCTGCCCTGATCTGAGAACGCAAGCTAGGCAAAATCAACATGGAAGATGCCTAACGGACATGGGCTCTCACCTGTCTGGCTCTTTCAGATCAATGCAAGGAGAGTAGACGTGAGCTACGCCCCCTTTAGACTATTGAGCTATAAGGAAGACACTTTAGACTATTGAGCTATGCCTCCCTCTCATTCAACCTTCTTCAGGATGTAGAGGATTCCGATGTTGTCGATGGTGACGAAGGTGGAGAAGTCAGGTGACACGTGGATCCTCTTCAGATTGGCTCCTGTCGGGTAGAAGGTCTGGAGGGCCTCCCCTTTCTCCACGTTCCACCACTATGAGAGAGGGTGAGAGAGAGGGTGAGAGAGAGGGTGAGAGAGAGAGAGAGGGTGAGAGAGAGAGAGAGGGTGAGAGAGAGTTATCAGTTTAAATGTGGCTCTAAGCTCGCACACACACACACACACACACACACACACACACACACACACACACAAAACAGACACTGTCATCACGCCACTTATCTCCCTGCAGAACTTATTTCAACTTCCTCAATTACAAAACCTAGCAGACTCTAAGACCCAGCTGCTATTGTGGCTCTGAGGAAAAACCAGGCCAAGTCAGACTCTAAGACCCATCTGCTATTGTGGCTCTGAGGAAAAACCAGGCCAAGTCAGACTCTAAGACCCATCTGCTATTGTGGCTCTGAGGAAAAACCAGGCCAAGTCAGACTCTAAGACCCAGCTGCTATTGTGGCTCTGAGGAAAAACCAGGCCAAGTAGAATCAGAGAGTGTGTGCAGTGTCAACTGTTGCAGTATTAGTAGTAGTAGCGGCAGATGCCTTGTACCATCGTACTCGAGTACACACATACACACACACTAACATTCATTATCATAGAAACTCCTCAAACGCACAAATTTGCATTCCCCTGCAAGTACAGCTTGCTTTGTGTGTGTGTGAATCTGATTGTCTCCCACTCTCTATTAGGGCTGGGCGATATGGCCAAAATATTATATCACAGTATTTAAAAGAAATTGGACGGTATGACGGTATTTTATGTTTTGAATAATAAAAGTTCTAAATTTGCTTTATGAGTAGTGCGTACCCCTAGGGTGGCAACACATACACTCCAAGTGATTGCAATGGGTATTTCTCCATTCTGATTGTTTTATACTGTTTCAGCGCTTTTATAAATTTTCTGCATTTCCTGCACTCAATTGAGATAACTTCCGCACTGCCACGTAGGGCTGCACGATATGGGCAAATAATCTAGGACTTTTTTTAACCAAATGTTGCAATTGCGATTTGACTCGCGATTTAGAGCAAAACACTCGGGTGAACTGTTGGAATCATGGAAATAGAATGACTATTCTAATTCTATAGTTAGAATATAATAGTGGGCACTTTGAATACAGTGTTGTTTGACATGACAACAAATGATAACGCCAGGGCAGTTATTGTGACAAGGTAGGAACTAAAGTGTTGATAAGTGTTTCCTAGGGGACCCTATAAGCTTTGGCTACATTTAATGTTCTCTCTTAGCTACTTCATGTAGCTAACATATTCTTGCTTTGCGTATTCCTCTTCGGTTTAGAAGATACTGTTGCATGCTGATTTAGGTCTACACCATCACTGGTATTATCAGGCTGTATAGCTAAATATGTTTGCTCTTACTCAGTACATTTATTAGCTAGCTAGCTAGCTAGCTAGCTATTAGCATTAGCAGCTAACAATTAGCGTCTCACAAGATTTAGGCCCAACTTGCTAAGAAAATACAAACTAGCTGTTTGCAGATGTAAGAAACACAAACCAATAGTGTCATTATAGAACACTAGTGGATTTGTATTAAGAATCAAAGTGAAAACAGCATTGTTGTCATCAACATTGTTGCATGCGCTGCGTTGTCCATGCAGACTGAATGCAAGTGTCTTGTGGTCGAGGAACAACAAATGCGCTCCTTGAATGACAGGGGGCGTGGCTAGGTCTGTGTGGAAAGAGGCATGGAAAGAAAGAGTGGAGAGAGATGACTCAAGTAGCGAAGTAAACTATAAAAATGTACATTACACATGGCGTATCACATTTAACAAACCGTATAGAAGGTAAAGTAAAAACTCAAACCGGTCCCTGCATCAATAGCGGTATATCATAAAATATCTAGCCTAGCGGTTAGAGCGTTGGGCCAGTAACTGAAAGGTCGCTGGTTCTAATACCCGAGCCAACAAGGTGAAAACAAATGTTGATGTGTCCTTGAGCAAGGCACTTAACCCTAATTTGCTCCAGGGGCTGACCCTGTAGGACCGCTGTCAAATAAGAATTTGTTCTTAACTGACTTGCCTATTTAAATAAAGGTAAAATAAAAAATATAACTCTCGAGTCTATGAGTGTGAGGCCCATGCTGTTTAATGGCTCTGTCTGTACAGTACAAACCTCTGTAGGGGTTAAGGCCATGGTTTGTGGAATACCAACACCACTGTGTGTGCAGTGGATGGAGCGGGCTGCAGTGAAGTGGGGTGACTGAGCTCCATAGGGCCTCAAGCTGACTATTCTAGACTCATTAAAACAAATAGGAGGAACAACAGGATGTCTGTTTTGTCTTAATGAGGTATGCTTCTGTGGAGAAGAGAGGAAGAGAGGGAGGGATGGAGGGAAGAAGGTCCGGTAGGTGATTCCCTTTCAGATCCCTGTGTGTCTCACACACACACACACACACACACACACGTTACATAAACCTGCAACGACAACAAGACGAAGGTCTTCAATATTTAACACCTCTAAGACCTCTCTCTCTCTTTGTCTCTAAATTCATCTATTTCTCTCCATCTCATTTTATCCTCTCCCCCATCCTTTCTTCACACTCCCTCCATCTCCATATAAATATTTGGAGAGAGAGAGAGAGAGGGGGGAGATAGAGATAGACAGAAAGTGAGGGAAGTTAATAATAAATAAACCCTGTAACCCTGTACTGTAGCTGTAAGATTGCTGATTCTAATCCCAGGCAATCCAGATATGGAACCTGCCGTTGTCCTTGAGCAATGCCCTTAACCCTAGATAACTCTAGGTAGTGCTGCACTTGGAGTGGTGTGTGTGTGTGGTCTGCCTGTTGACAAAAGAGAAGAAAGTTTCTGTAGTAACGGATGGATAAAAAAAAAAGTCCTATTTGACAGCTTCTCGTGATGGAGGAGGTGGTACCCCATACTGAGGGAGGGAGGGAATGAAGTGCGATTAAGTCTCTGAGGAAAGAAAAACAGCTCCATGGTGAAAAGACTCATTTTGACTACCACTTAGATAACACTCACACACTGTATACCCCCCCCAACACACACACACCAGGCACACAGACAATTACACGCACAAAAACTCCTAGTCTCGCAAACACTCGTCAACCAACAAGGGATTACAATGTGTGAGTTAGTGAGAGAGAAAATTAGACAGGGGAGAAAAGAGGACTTCACACCACATCCTCCAAACTCAGAGAGGAGAGCGAGAGGAGAGAGAGAGGAGAGCGAGAGGAGAGAGAAGAGAGAGAGAGAAAAGAGAGAGAAAAGAGAGAGAAGAGAGAGAGAGAGAGAAAAGAGAGAGAAGAGAGAGAAGAGAGAGAAGAGAGAGAAAAGAGAGAGAAGAGAGAGAGAGAGAAAAGAGAGAAGAGAGAGAGAGAAAAAAGAGAGAAGAGAGAGAGAGAGAAAAAATATGGTTTCTGCTAAAGGCGTCAGCATGCTTTAGTTTGGCTTCCTCCCTTAAAATACCTTAGCTTGAAAAATGAGAAAAAAACAGCAATAGTACTGTTTGTCCATTTTGAGACGCCGTGCAGCCGAACGGCTGGGAAGCATGCGGACGCCTTAACACGCAAAATATCGATGCTGGGGACAGTGTGTACATGATGGGGGAACATGATGGGGGGTAGGGCAGGGGCCAGGGAGGGAATGAACTGGACAGGGACAGTACTGTACTACAGGTACACACAGAAACGTACTGTACACACACACACACACACACACACACACACACACACACACACACACACACACACACACACACACACACACACACACACACACACACACACACACACACACACACACACACACACACACACACACACACACACACACACACACACACACACACACACACACACACACACACACACACGAGGTGCCTTAGGGCGGCAGGTGGCCTGAAGTGTAGGGTCAGTAACCGGAAGGTTGCTGGATCGAATCCCTGAGCTGACAAGGTAAAAATCTGTCGTTCTGCCCCTGAACAAGGCAGTTAACCTACTGTTCCCCAGGCACCAAAGACGTGGATGTCGATTAAGGCAGCCCCCCGCACCTCTCTGATTAAGAGGGGTTCGGTTAAATGTGGAAGACACATTTCAGTTGAATGCATTCAGTTGTACAACTGACTAGACATGATGGACTGTGTGTGTTTCCTCCATAGAGCAGATGGTGCTGCTAATATGAACACTATTACTGTGCTGCCATTGATTTATGATGGTGTTAGCGAAGCAGAAAGATGCAATGTCCTGGTGTGTTTGTAAGTTGTGTGTGTGTGTTTGTGCCATCTTGAGTTCTCATAAGTTAGAAAACTTTCCAATCCAACAGCACAGCTTGCTGTCCCCTCCTGCCAAGTCTTCTAAAATGAACACTGATGATGATGAGAATATCTGCATGGATATACTAATATAGAATAACAACCAGTCTAACACATACACACACAGATTAAATGTGTTAGTATATACATGTACAGTATGCTAGAATGAGCCAGTGTGTGTCAGTACGGGAATATGCAGGCTTGTATACTGAGCATATACTTGTGTGTTTGTACGTGTAGACAGAAGCGTAATCCAATGTAAGTGTGTAGAAGCAACCGTAACCCAGTACACTGGAATAAACTGGCTGTGACATGTGCTTGCAGCTTTTAAAGAGCTGCGCAGGTCTGTCTATTGAAGCTGCCCAGGGTAACACTCAGACTTACATGATAGAAACACAGGCTGCCTGGCCCAGTCACAACACAAGTGAGTGTATGAGTGTGAGAGTGTGAGAGAGAGAGAGAGAGAGAGATAGTTGGATGGGAGGAGAGAGAGAAATAGAGAAAGAGGGAGAAAGAGAGATGGAGAGGCAGGTGTTTATATGTGTGTGAGCAATTTATCTAAAGCGAGCACAAACAGCTCAGTCTATTTCATGCAAAGAGCAGGTGTTCTTAATGTTTTGTACACTCAGTGTATGTATGTCAGTGCCAGTGTCAGCACCCAGGACCAAACGGAGAGACAGGGAAACACTGTCTGACACAAAGGCTGCAGTATTCAACAAAGGCTCTGCTATTTAAATATTGATGGATAGTTAATCCTTTAACTCCTCTCCTCCTTCCATCTCACTCTTCCTCACTCTTCCTCACTCTTCCTCACTCTTCCTCACTCTCCCTCAGTCTCCCTCACTCTCCCTCAGTCTTCCTCAGTCTTCCTCACTCTCCCTCAGTCTTCCTCTGTCTCCGTCTCTCTCTGTCTCCGTCTCTCTCTGTCTCCGTCTCTCTCTGTCTCTCTCTGTCTTCCCGTTTCCTTAATTCTTTCTCTGACTCTTTTTATTCCCCATCCCTTCCTCTTCCTGTCCATCCCTTCCTCTCCCTCTCTCCATCCCTTCCTCTCCACCTCCTTTCTCTCACACTCTCTCTCAGAAAGGATGGCAATTTCTATATGCTGTACTCTGTGTCCTGTCAAGACCGTGTGTGTCTGTGTGTGTGTGTGTGTGTGTGTGTATGTGTGTCTGTGTGTCAGTCTGTGTGTGTGTGTCTGTGTGTCAGTCTGTGTGTGTGTGTCTTCTTATTTCTCTCCACCTCTCTCTACCTTTCCCTCTCTTCCCTCCTCCTCTTCCACCTCCTGCCTCTCTCTTTCTCTCCACCATCTCATCCCGGGGTGTAAGGTATAACATGCCCCCTCTCTCTCCCACAGCCAAAGACAATTAACCCAGAATTAATGAGAGGAGCAGGGGAACAACTGGCTTTGGGGGGGGATAAATATTTCACTACATCATGTTGTGTTTACGCCATGAGCCTGAGATGGAGAGGAGAGATGTACTGTAGCTAGGCCAAACTCAGGGATGTGACCCAAATGACACCCTATTCCCTATATAGTGCACTGCTTGGATAGGGCTCTGGTCAAGTGCACTATAAATAAAATAGGGTACCCTTTGGGACGTAGTAAAGGCTGAACAAGGCTAGACCACGGCTCTAGCTGAAGAAGAAGAATACTTTAATAGTTCGTACGACAGAAATTAGTCTTCTGCTTTTACCCCACCGAACCCCGGCTTTATCGCTGCTTGAAGAAAGATCTGTCTCTCTGTCTGTCAGAGACTCCGACTGTCTGTACTCCTAAACTACCAATCATTTTGTACTTAACATATTATGCTTCATACATTAGGACGTATGTGTGTGTGTGTGTGTGTGTGTGTGTGTGTGTATTTGGAGAAGCCCCAGAGCAGCGCCCAATGAGCAGTTTGGGGGGTTAAGGTCCTTACTCAAGGGAACATTAACAGTAGCTGGCTAATTCAAAGACAGAGATGTAGCTTTAGATCTTGGAACCAGAAAAATATGAACACACAAATTGTTATAATAACAGTATAGTGTCTGATCCTAATTCTATCCGAAATGAACACACACACTTCTAAAAATAAAACCTCATAAACAACAAAATCACATACACACAAAGCCACCACATACCACAGAACTCTGATTTAAAGTATGTGATGTGACAGGTAGTGTGTGTGTGTGTGTCTCGCCGTCTCTCTGTCTGTGTAAGTATTTTTATAGGCATGTCTCTGCTCTCAGTGTGGAGTGTGGTATGGCTCTCCTGCAGTTTCTCTGTTGGGTAGTATCGGTACTTGTTGTTATGGATGGACTCACTCCACCATGCCTTATCGGATGACTTAATCCAATCTATTTACCAGATTGTGGTGTAAGATCGCTGTATCTAGAAGCATTAGAACATGCACTGTTGTCATAGGAAGGCAACTGAGAGGCTTTTTATTACTAAAAAGGTGTTTGTGAAGTTATCGAGAGACTTGAACGGACCAATCAGCACACCATCGACATAATAGATGTTTCTCATCCAATATTGTTAGCCGACTGACTATTAAATATTATTAACAGAGTTTCAGCAACTGAACAAGATATTTACAGATGGATTATTTAGCTTTATGGGGGACACAGATCACACAATTTACCTCCATCTCTCTCTCTTTCTAACTCCCACCCTTTCTTTTCTATGATTCTCTCCCTCACTCGCACATGAATGTACTCTATCTTTTCTCCCCCTCTCCAGGGGAAGGTCATATTAACCTTGACTCCCCCCGCTCTCTCTTTCGCTCTCTCTCTCTCTCCCTCCCTCCCTTCCCCTCACTGGCCACCTGGGTCTTGTTAGCACACACTTAACGACCATAACGCAGAGAAAGAAAGAAAGAAAGAGAGAGAGAAAGAAGAGACAGAGAGAGACGGAGACACACAGTGAGCGAGTAAAAGAGAGTGAGAGAAAGACAGACAGAGGCAGAGAGAGAGAGAGAGGCAGAGAGCGAGAGGAAGAGAACGAGAGAGAGAGGCTTAGAGAGAGAGGCGTCCTATGGAGACCAGAGACGGAGAGCAACAACCGCAAGTCTGAAAAGGTGAGATAAGGTTGGATGTCTTCTCTTGGTCTTCAAATCACCAAGAGAAGAGAAGTGAGGTCTGACAACACTACTGACAGGCAACCGCCTTCATCTAAACTCCTCACATCCATCTACAGTACTGTGTGTGTGTGTGTACATACAATTGAAGTCGGAACACTTAGGTTGTACACTTAACTCATTTTTCAACCACTCCACATATTTCATATTAACAAACTATAGTTTTGGCAAGTCGGTTAGGACATCTACTTTGTGCATGGCACAAGTAATTCTTCCAACAATTGTTTACAGACAGATTATTTCACTTATAATTCACTATATCACAAATCCAGTGGGTCAGAAGTTTACATACACTAAGTTGACTGTGCCTTAGTTGACAGCTTGGACAATTCCAGAAAATTATGTAATGGCTTTAGAAGCTTCTGATAGGCTAAATGACATCATTTGAGTCAATTGGAGGTTTACCTGTGGATGTATTTCAAGGCCTACCTTCAAACTCTGTGCCTCTTTGCTCAACATCATGGGAAAATCAAAAGAAATCAGCCAAGACCTCAGAATAAAACATTGTAGACCTCCACAAGTCTGGTTCATCCTTGGGAACAATTTCCAAACACCTGAAGGTACCACGTTCATCAAACAATAGTATGCAAGTATAAACACCATGGGAGCACGCAGCCGTCATACCGCTCAGGAAGGAGACGCGTTCTGTCTCCTAGAGATGAACGTACTTTGGTGGGAAAAGTGCAAATCAATCCCAGAACAACAGCAAAGGATCTTGTGAAGATGCTGGAGGAAACAGGTATAAAAGTATCTATATCCACAGTAAAGCGAGTCCTATATCGACATAAAGTGAAAGGCCACTCAGAAAGGAAGAAGCCACTGCTTCAAAACCGCCATAAAAAAAGCCAGACTACGGTTTGCAACTGCACATGGGGACTAAGATCGTACTTTTTGGAGAAATGTCCTCTGGTCTGATGAAACAAAAATAGAACTGTTTGACCATAATGACCATCGTTATGTTTGGAGGAAAAAGGGGGAGGCTTGCAAGCCGAAGAACACCATCCCAACCTTGAAGCACGGGGGTGTCAGCATCATGTTGTAGGGGTGCTTTGCTGCAGGAGGGACTGGTGCACTTCACAAAATAGATGGCATCATGAGGAAGGAAAATTATGTGGATATATTAAAGCAACATCAGTCAGGAAGTTAAAGCTTGGTCGCAAATGGGTCTTCCAAATGGACAATGACCCCAAGCATACATCCAAAGTTGTGGCAAAATGGCTTAAGAACAACAAAGTCAAGGTATTGGATTGGCCATCACAAAGCCCTGACCTCAATCCTATAGAAAATGTGTGGGCAGAACTGAAAAAGCATGTGCGAGCAAGGAGGCCTACAAACCTGACTCAGTTACACCAGTTCTGTCAGGAGGAATGGGCCAAAATTCACCCAACTTATTGTGGGAAGCTTGTGGAAGGCTACCCGAAACGTTTGAACCAAGTTAAAGAATTTAAAGGCAATGCTACCAAATACTAATTGAGTGTATGGAAAATTCTGACCCACTGGGAATGTGATGAAAGAAGCTGAAATAAATCACTCTACTATTATTCTGACATTTCACATTCTTAAAATAAAGTGGTGATCCTAACTGACCTCAGACAGGGAATTTTTACTATGATTAAATGTCAGGAATTGTGAAAAACTGAGTTTAAATGTATTTGGCTAAGGTGTATGCAAACTTCCAACACAACTGTATGTGTGCGTTTGGAGACGTATGTGTGTGTGTGTGTACATATGTGTGTGTGTCTCTGTGTGTGTGTGTTTATGTCTGTAGACGTATGTTTCGGTGCATGCTTAATGTGAGAGAGTACCTAGGAAAATAATAAGGTTAAATAAAGATGGTATGAGATCTGGGGATATGTTTGATAAATGTGGGTATATTGAGAGTACAGAACATATAAAATAAATATTTATTTGAATCAGTTTTGAATTCAGGCTTTAACACAACAAAATGTGGAATAAGTGAAAGGGTATGCCTACTTTCTGAATTCCACTTCACTTATTCCACATTTTGTTGTGTTAAAGCCTGAATTCAAAATGATTCAAATAAATATTTTTTTTCTCACCCATCTACACACAATACACCATAATGACAAAGTGAAAACATGTTTTTAGAAATGTTTGCAAATGTATTGAAAATGAAATAGACATTTCTAATTTAAATAAAGATTCACACCCCTGAGTCAATACTTTGAAGCGATTACAGCGTTGAGTCTTTCTGGGTACGTCTCTAAGAGCTTTCCACACCTGGAGTGTGCAACATTTGCCCATTATTCTAGGTCTTGCCATAGATTTAAGTCAAAACTGTAACTCGCCATTCAGGAACATTCACTGTCTTCTTGGTAAGCAACTCCAGTGTAAATTTGGCTCAATATTCAATATTAGGAAGGTGCTCCTAATGTTTTTTACACTCAGTGTATGTGGGTATATTGAGAGAATAGAACATACATTATATACCCACATGTTCTGTTCTGATACCAAAGGTGTTTCTAACATGTATGGAATCAGGGAGCTGAAAACTTGGTAAATATAAAAACATGTTTTATTTATCTTTAAAAAAATGTATTCCACTTTGACAGAGTATTTTGTGTAGATTGTTGACAAAAAAATGAACATTTTATCAATTTTAATCCCACTTTATAACACAATAAAATGTGAAGAAATCCAAGCGGTGTGAATACTTTTACAAGGCACTGTATGTGGGTATATTGAGATTATTCAATATTCTATTCCCTTGCATTAGTCTTTTATAGAACCATTAGGTACTAATATATAGCACTATGTTGAGTCATATAGTACTGTATATGATTGTATTGTAAAGCATCATAAAATAATATAATGACAAATTAAATACTGTTGTGGTTATCAAGATAGGTGTTTGCACCTATATTGGTCTGTGGTTGCATCCCAATGGTGCACTTTCCCCAATACAGTGCACTACTTTTGACCAGAGCGAGTTGGACCCTGATCAAAAGTCGTGCACTAAATAGGAAATAGGGTGCCATTTGGGACGTATACTGTGTCTACTCATTCCTAAGGACTAGTGTTGACTTAGCAACAGTGGAGGTGTAGGGGAGAGGAGGATATGAAGCTTCTGTAAGTATGAGCGCTCGGTGTGAATTACTCTGGGTCTCCTGCTGTGTATATGTGTGTGTGTTTGTGTGTCAGGATGAGCCTCTTCACACGTCCCACCTCTACTTGGATCATGGCACTATGACAGATTGTCTCACAGCAACTCATGCTGAATCTGTGAGGTCCCGCTGATTCTCTGAGTGTACCTATGTGCACACCTGTGTCTGCGCGTGTGTCTGCATGTTTGTGTATGTGTGTGTGTGTCTGTGTGCGTGTCTCCATGTGTGCAGTGTGTGCCAGACTGAGATTGGCGCCGCCCCGTGTGGTCGCCTGTTAAGCAGCTCCCATTGTTTGTGCGTTAATTGTTGTTTTAGTATGTTTTCCGTCAGTTTTTGCAACAGTTGAACTATAATAGTTCAGGATTATGGAGTGCTACTGTTTGACAAAGGTTTTAGCGGTCCTTTTTATCACTGAGGCAGCGCAGAACGTACACACGAGTCCTCAATTATTTACAACCGAGCCCAGCTCCTGGATTTAGCACACGCAGGGAAAAGTTTGATATTCCGGACGAGTTGAAAAGGCGACGCCGTGGACGCAGGGCGGGATTGAAGTGTAAAGCAAAGCTTAGGAAATACAAGCCGGCTATACCGTCTATCATTATGGGCAACGTGAGATCGCTACATAACAAGATGGACGAGCTTCAGGGTCTTGTCCGTGGACAAAGACACTACCGGGAAGCTAGCCTATTGTGTTTTACTGAAACATGGCTGAATAATAACATCCCCATAGAGAACGTCACTATCGGCGCTTTCCATACCATCAGAGAGGACAGGGATAGCATTTCTTCCGGTAAGAGTAAGGGAGGGGGGCTGGCTTTATTAGTTAACAACAGATGGTGTAATCCGAGACATATTACTGTTAAGGAACAGCTTTGTAGCCCGGACATTGAGCTGTTAGCCGTTAGTCTAAGACCCTACTATTTGCAGAGGGAATTCACGGCGGCCATTGCTGTCATTGTTTACATCCGTGTGACGTCATTAACTCTGATATCGCGAGGTTACAGACAGCGCATCCCAGTGCTTTCTTTGCCATTTCGGGGGATTTTAACCATGCATCTGTCTCTTCAACGCTGCCCACGTTCAAACAGTTTGTGAAGTGCCCAACCAGGAATAATAAAACTCTGGACTTGTTATATGCTAATGTGAAGGATGCATACAACTCCACTGCACTTCCTCTCCTCGGTAGATCGGCTCACAACCTTGTCCACCTCACCCTACACTACAGGCCTATGGTCCAACAGCAGCCTGCGACCACTAGGGCCATTAGGAGATGGTCCCCGGAGGCGAACAAAGCCCTACAGGACTGCTTTGAAACAACAGACTGGGATGTGCCATGTGAGGCTCATGGGGAGGACATTGATGGACTTACTGACTGCATAACGGACTATATACATTTTTGTGTAGACAACACTGTACCCAAAAGGAAGGTACGCTGTTTTCCAAATAATAAACCCTGGGTCACCAGCGACCTGAAGGCCCTGCTGAATGAGAAGAAGAGGGCCTTCAAGGAGGGGGACAGAGACAAATTGAAATGCGTCCAGAGGGAGCTGAAGTTGCGGATTGCTGAGGTGAAGAGAGGGTATAAGGAGAAGATGGAGGACAAGCTGAGGCAGAGTCA